>OZ023249.1:14510359-14573657 GCA_964006365.1 Trididemnum miniatum
GAAAATGTTGCAATTTCACGGCTGCTATTACCATGGACACGAGTGCTGGCTGAACCGTGACTCATCTGGAAAGTTAAAGGAGCGGAACGAGTTGAATCAGAAAAAGATGCAAGACTTGCACAAAAACACACAAGAAATTACCCAGTATTTGAAAGCGGCAGGGTACCGCGTGCGAGTCATGTGGGAGTGTCAGTGGCATAGTTTGAAAAAAAGAAAAGAAGTGACGGCCTTCATAAAAACTCTAAAAACAGTGCAATCTCGAAAACAGCTTAGTTTTCAAAAAATACTTGTAGGGATTAAAGACGGTTCCCTTTTTGGCTTCATCTTATGTGACATCCATACCCCAGAAACACTTAAAAAATTGTTTGAAGAACTTCCCCCGGTGTTTAAAAATGTCGAAGTCAGTCGTGAAGATATTGGAGACCACATGCGAACCTACGCACAAGAAAACAACATTTTGAAAAAACCAAGGAGGATGCTGATTGGGAGTTATTTTGGGAAGGAAGTGCTGATCAACACAGTTTTAGCAAAATGGTATTTAAACCATGGCTTGGAGATTACACAAATCCACGAATTTATTCAATTTCATCCAGAAAGATGCTTTCTAAACTTAGCTGAGCGTATTGCCAATGCACGAAGACAAGCAGATGTTGACCCATCCAAACAAATTTTAGCCCTTACCCAAAAACTAACAGGAAACAGTCTTTACTCTGCAACATTACTCAACAAAGAAAAACATCGAGATCTTACCTACCACACTGACCAGACGATATTGAAAGCAATCAACCAACCCAATTTCGCGAGTTTGAACCCCATTTCAACAGCTTTGTACGAGGTTCAGTCGCTGAAAAAGAAGATATCACATAACTTTCCTATCTATGTCGGTGTAGGGGTATACTTAACCGCTAAGTTACGGATGTTGGAACTCTATTACGATTTTTTACTTAAATTTGTTCCCAAAGATCAATTTGAGTTGATAGAAATGGATACGGATAGTTTTTACATGGCTTTGGCATCCGACTCTCTGGAAAATTGTGTCTCAGACCACTTAAAACGAGAGTTTTTCTCCGAAGCTCATGAATGGTTACCAAGCGAGTGCTGCCCTGATCATCGAGAGGAGTACATTAACACAAGATGTGCTGGTCGGGTATGGGTAAAACCTCCTTGTTGCATTGAGAGGGCAAGATACGATTTAAGGACGCCAGGTCTCTTTAAATTGGAATACTCTGGCGAAAGTTGCATCACACTGACGTGCAAAACATATTTCTGTGGGGGCAAACAAACAAACAAGTGAGCAAAGGTCTGAGCACTGTCCAAAATCGCTTTGATCAAAGTGATTATCAATCTTTATTAAACAACCTAGTTAGCGGAATGGGTGAAAACAGGGGTTTTGTCGTTCGAAACAATGAAATTTTTACGTATACACAAAAACGGCAAGGGTTAAGTTATTTTTACGGGAAGCGAATTGTGTTGGATGATGCTGTGCATACAAAGCCTTTACTATTGTGATTTGTATCTTGTGTGTTTTTTGTTGTGCTTATAAATAAACGATTGAAAATTTTCTGTTTAAAACCGAGAAAGTGTAAGTTAGGTTTTATTTCACTTGCTGTGCGCAGTACAGGAGTTTAAGCTGTGGTATAGATTGCAAATATGAAAACACCAGCATCAGTCTACGCCTTCGTGAGACGCCTCTATAATGGTTTTAAGAGTGCAAATCCCTTTTAGTTTTGTTATTTGTATTAGGAATGACGTTTAACCACACAAATTGAAGCAAACTTTACTATTATTTTGCGAAGAGAGCGATTCTTTGTAAATACCACTACACCTTTGTCTTGTATATTTTTTATTCATGCAAATATTTGTGTGTGAGTGAAAATATGCTGACGAAAAAAACATCGAAACGAGTGATGAAAAAGAAGAAACTACGATTTTTCTACTAGAATAGCAAAATTTTCTCCTTGATACGTTGCAAGCCTACAAACAGCGCGTCGCTTGTACTGACTTTGTTTGCGCAAGTACCCCTTTTACTCAGTGCGGTTACAATTACAGTATTTCCACCAAAAGAATATTTTAATAAGATTCGTTTAAAATTATTTCAAGCAGTATTTTCACTTACATTTTTGAATCAAACTCTTAAAAACACATATATTTTAATAAAATTTGTTTAAAATTATGGTTATTTGTGGTTTCAAGTAGGATTTCCACGTACATTTTGAATCAAACTGTTAAAAAATACGTGTATTTTAACAAAATTCCGTTAACTTATGAAGAGTTTATGGTTACATGTAGCTACAAGTAGGGTTTTCACTTACATTTTTGAATCAAACTGTTAAAAAATACGTATATTTTAATAAAATTCGGTTAACTTATTAAGAGTTTATGGTTACATGTAGCTACAAGTAGAGTTTTCATTTACATTTTTGAACCAAACTGTTAAAAGTACGTATATTTTAATAATATTCGTTTAAACTATAAAGAGTTTATGGTTACATGTAGTGACAAGTAGGGTTCCCACTTACATTTTTTAATAAAACTGTCAAAAATTGAACTTACATACTCAATATAGATATATTTTCAAACTAAACAACATTAAAGGGTTTGATTACGCACCACAAACATAACATTTACGTTTTTAACAGACTTATTTTTTGTTTTAGTAATATATTTTCTGATGTTAAAATTTGAAATACGCTAACACATGTCCGTCATACATCAAAATTGCTCTAAAAGTACAGACTTTAAAATAAAATAATACGTGCTACAAAATAAAGTTTTGATAAAAAATAATTCTTACGTACCACAAATATATTACATACAAGTAGAGCGCTGACGCGTCTAAGCCCTGAACTGTTTTGCAGGTGTGAGGGTTCTCAATTTGGTGGGGGCGAATTTTAGTGACATCTTTGATTGCTTTCCTTGTGAACACCTGGGAGACGCCACCGCATAACTGATCTCTAAACATTTGATCGAGGTCTTTGCGTTTTTTGGGAATGAGAGGAAAGAAAACATCAGAGTCAACTTCTTTGAACATGATAATTTTAGCAATACCGCTAACCGAAAATGCCTGCATGAAGAGGTGAAGATTTTGACTTTTGTAGTTGTTTAAGAGGTTTTCTACGGCTTGGACAAAAGGAGCAACGTCCAGATTATTGTAATATATTAGCAAATCGCGAACGGTGCTCCAGTTCTTTTGTTTCCAGGTATCGCAAACCAGATTGTATTCATCTAGTGAGATATTACTTTGAGTGAGGTGGCTGAAAAAGGCTTCGTGTGGGGGAATTTGGGTAGTTTCTAATTTAGATAGATTGTCTAGCCATTCGTAGGGGAAAAAGAATTTTGAATCATCGCAACCATATGCTTTTAGAAACTTTCGATAACTGAACCCAGGTGCCAGATGATTTTTAATACCCAAGAATTTGAAATTTGGAGTTTTTATACAAAGGTAATGGTTGCTGCGTCGAATGACGAATTTGATTTTATCTGCCAACTGCTCAATCAACTGCTTTTTAATTAAATTGAGATCGTAGGACCCAGAATTGAACCCAAGGATGATTAGCTCTTGCAAATATTGTGTAAATTCCTCTTTAATCTTGTTACTGTTGGTGTTGGAGCTTTTTTCCAAATCATCAAAGACACAGCTGAATTTTTCTTGAAGGATTTTAAACGCCGATTTTGCAATTCGATCCAAGTAATTTAAGAACTTTTCGATCAAGGTACCGGAACTTCCTTCGTTGATGAAACAAACTGGTTCTTCATGTCCGGGCACAGTGCTTGCCACGCTCACACCAAGAGGCTCATGTCTTGCTTGAAAATGGAGCAGGTCAGTATCATTGGGTAAACCTTGGCAATCAAAATAACATTCAAAATCATATACTGTTGTGTAGGGATAAAATCGGTCTTTAGGATCAATGTGAATTCCTATATCTTGTAATTTCTCAAATACCGTCTTTGGGTTGCGATACACCCCTCCAGGATAATGTTGAGTTACTTTCACCGTGCAGTGTTTGATATGTTGAAGGTAATTCATGTTTTGATACCATAACTGGTCACATTTCACACAGCGGTAAACATTACAATACTTTTCAAAATCGTGAATCAGACTAAAGTGGTTTTCGTATAAATTTAACTTCATAGTGTCTTTATAAACCTCCCTGCTTCTGTGCACTAATTGCGCCGATGTTTCATTCAATGAATAAACAACAATGTTTATCTGAAATAAATCCTCAATCTCTACAAAATCAAATAGTTTTACCCCATCGAAAGAAGAAGGATCAATATCAAAGTGGTGAATATAGCATTGAAATAGTTGCTTTGTATCCAATTCACAATCGTGTTTATCTGAGCCGCGAAATACACTCAAGCAGCGAAAAAAACAAAAATCGTCGTCGGTATTCAAAGCGGTAATACCGGAATTATTTACAATGTATGCAGGTAATTCTACTTTTCGACCAATCGGTGCATCCGACAATTTGTTTACATAAAACGCAATATTTGTGATGTGAACAATACGCCATTTGGTATTGGGTCTTTCTACGAGTTCGTAAAAATCTTGGTCGAATATCCCTTCTAAAAAACGATGCAAATCTGCGCTGTCGCTAATTAAAGTCGATTTTGGTAAAACACATGTATTGCCAAAAGAAGGGTGAAAGAAACGCATTTGATGGGTTTCCAAGTTCCTTAATACGAATCCAAAACTATAATTTATTTTAAACCGACTATTTTGGGAAGAGATGATTTGATTATGATTATTTTCCAAGTTTATATTGCAAAAGAAAAAATTATACAAGTCCTGGATTGGTCCCGGTTTGTAATAAGTCCGTATACTTGCCAGTAAGGAAGTAAAAATTTTTTACTTTCTTCATGTTCGATATTTTCCAAAGACTCTTCTTCCATTGTCTTCACTGATCTTGCACGTTTAGGATTTGTGGGTTTCACTTCCTTCTTCCTCTTAAGGGTGCAGACATGTCTTGCAAACTCCAATGGCGAGGGGAATACAGCTTTGCATTTACAGCAGCGAGCGCATTTTTCACGGTGTTCTTCTAAATGGTTTCTTGTGAGAAAAACTCGATCACATTTGTCGCATTGAAGGGTTCTCTCTGTATGAATTCGTTTTTCATGTCTACCTACGTCGTATTTACTTGAAAAGGTTTTATTGCAGTATCTAAAAAAACAAATTAGAGAACTTTTACGCAGGAAATCAAGACGAACTCCGTTACGCAAGGCAAGAAAAGTTTGGTTAAGGTGCCGGTTTTTTCAATATTTTGCGTTATGTTTCGGTATATTTACAAATCTTTGTTCTATAACAGCTTATTTTATCCATTGCATGCGACCTAAGCAAAATGTTTGCTACGTCGTAAAGCTTCGTCGTCAAAACGTTTCTGCAAAGTGCGGAAACACGTGTAATAGATCAACGCAAGGTTTTGGTCGATCAGTGTTATCTGTGTCTATAGCGAAGAAAAATATCGGGTTTTGAACAAAGTTTTTAACTCACTTGCACTGAAACTTTTCGCCGCGGTGCAAGGATTTCACATGTCGCATTAAGTTTTTCTTGAAAGAAAATTGTTTTTCACAAACATGACAAGTGTACATCTTGAGTTATTTTACCGTAAATGACAACGCAGTGCATGCAGCTGTTTATACAGAAGAACGAATGTGTCGTAAGATTGTGCAATATGTGGACATGTCCTGACACGGTATGCTGCTCATCTCTATGACGCGTAGAGCGCAACAAAGGGTTTTGGTTTGACTCTTAATGTGTCAAGGTTTTGCAGTTAATATGTTTATGCATAAAGTCGCCATACGGAGTTTTCAATAGTTTATTATTATTATTCTTTTCTTTCGGGCTCAAATGATGGAATTGGTGATCTAGTTCTGCGTTGGTGGTGTTTTGATTACCCTAATTCAGCAAATTGAAATAAACATTCAATAACAGCTGATACAAACAAGCTTTGAAAAGCTATCGGTGAAATGTGTGAAAACGTTTAATTTAACTGCGATAATTTAAAGTAAAAATCCAAAATTTAAATAATTCAGAATGTGCGAAAATAGTTCATCACTTATAAAAAAATATATTTCAAAAATTAAACCTGAAACTTACAAAAATTATTCCAAACTTACAAACATTACCTCCAACTTACAGCTTACTTTTAATAAAGAATAGTAAAGTTATTAGTATAATTTGAAAATTTTGTCTGCATATTTTACCAGACTTTAATTACTCAATGTTGTGCAATTGCTGACGTCGATTTATGGCCGATGACGTCATGGCTCCGCTCGGCTCCGACGAGAATCCTCAATGTGTTTCATACGCTATACTATTAACGTATGGTCAAATGTGACGTCATTCTCATCCCCCCCATTGCAAAATCCTGGCTGCGCTAGTGATTGGGCAGTTATCGGTTAACACATCACGCCACACTAGCGTTAAAATTAAGTGGAGTATATTGCAGTTGGGTCCGGCTGCCCAACCAAAAAGAGTGGTGAAGGCATTGGCAGCATTCTGATTATTGTTTTATTATATCTAGTCTTTGCTGGCTGATCTCGTATATCAAACTTATTCTTATGACTTTACTAGAGCTTTTAATCATTTGGCTACTAAGTTTGATTGAAAATTACTTGTTTCTACAAAAAATCTTGTGATTTTAGTTTACAGCATTTGCTCTTTGCAGATTTTCTGAGTTGTCTTATGCATATTTCAAGCAAATAATACCTTTATCACATGTATAACCTTCACACGTGGCATCAAGAACATTTTCAATATAAATGTCATTATCGTCGCAGACCGTGTTGGCAGTGCATGTCCTCAAGAAACCCACCAAGTTAGAAACACCTAGAAATAATGTTATAAAAAGCAAATTATACGTTTAGGGTATTGGTTTAAAAATTGACGCGCAATTTTGAAAATTGACAAGAGTGACAACTAACAATATTGACAACACTCACAGAAAATTGACATAAGTGGTAAATTGTACTTCCGTAAAATATCAAGTAGGTTCGAAATATCTTCTTTTTAAGCTTAAGAATAAATATACTTAAAAAACAGTAAAAACACCCGTCCATGGATTTGGCCCGGATGGCAGATGCTTCCTTGTAGCCCGGGCTGTGATTAAGTCTGTACAAAGCTTTTTACTTGCAAAGTTACAACGACAGACCGAAACCAAACCTGCCGACCCGGCAGGGTATCCACTCTTCCCCATGCTCAGCCAAGGCCTACTAACCGGCAAACGTCCTTTGACTTTTGCAGCCGCCCTCAAACACCTGAAACCAGGAAAAATTCCAGGCCCAGACTCTATCTGCCCTGAGCTTTTGCTCCATGCTGGAGCTGCCCTGAAATCCTGGCTGTGTGGCTTTCTTTCATCCTGTTTGCACCACCTCAAAATTCCAAAAATCTGGAGAAGAGCGTTGGTTGTCGCGATCTCCAAACCAATGAAACCTGTAGAGGACCCCAAGAGCTATCGCCCCATCTCTTTGTTCTGTGTCCCCTACAAGATCCTCGAGAGGCTCATTTACACCCGTATCGAGCCCATTGCCGACCCGCTTCTTCCTCGGGAGCAAGCTGGGTTCCGACAGGGGAGGTCCACAGTAGACCAACTGTTCTACTTACTCAACACATCGAGGACTCATTTGAGACCAAGAAGAAGGCCAACGCTGTTTTTGTCGATCTGACAGCTGCTTATGACACTGTCTGGCAGCGTGGCCTCACCTGTAAGCTGCTGAGACTCCTTCCTGATAAACACATGATCCAAATGATTATGGAACTTATCCGGAATAGAAGTTTCACCCTTGCCATCGGTGACAGCAAGCGAAGCAGGTTACGACGTTTGCGAAACGGTCTCCCACAGGGATCAGTCTTGGCTCCCCTCCTTTTTAACATCTACACATACGATCTGCCTTCCACAATTTCCCAGAAGTATGCGTATGCCGACGATCTGGCATTGATGCATACCTCGAAAGACTGAAAGACTTTGGAGGGCACTCTAAGCCAAGACATGACAACACTTTCAGCGTATCTCCAGACTTGGAGGCTGAAGCTCAGCCACACTAAGACGGTGACGACGGCCTTTCATTTAAACAACCGAGAGGCGAAACGTGAGCTCAAAATCTTCAACAACGGCAAACTATTGCCATACTGTCCAACTTCAACCTACCTTGGTGTAAAGCTGGACAGGTTGCTCATTTTCCGTCATTACCTAGAGGCATTGCGCAAGAAACTTTCCACTCGCGTCACACTGTTGAGGCGACTTGAAGGCTCGGGATGGGGTGCAGAGGCCAAAACATTGCGAACAGCCGTCTTGTCCCTGGTTTACTCCACAGCTGAGTACTGCGCACCTGTTTGGTGTCGTAGTGCTCACACTCGGCTAATCGACAGTGTTTTAAATGACGCCTTGCGCATTGTCACTGGATGTCTGCGACCCACTCCTACGGACTACTTGCCAATCCTCGCAGGCATCCAGCCAGCTGAGCTTCGCCGTCGAGGAGCGACACTCTCCCTGGCTAACCGCGCCACCCTTAACCCTGATCATATTCTACATGGGTAGCTGGTCGGGAAACAAAATGCGCACCAGGGAAGGTTCAAATCAAGACGTCCGTTTGTACCCGCTACACAGAAACTACTGGATAGTCTGACCGAATCAGACATTCGCGCAGCGCAATGAATGGATTATGTATGGAACATGGAGTACTTAAAAAGTGCATCAAGGCTTCATGGTTTTATTCCCAGGGCCAGTCCTAAGCCTCTTGGAATGGGTTTGCCCAGAACATTTTGGGTAAAACTGAATCGTCTGCGGACTGGCGTAGGGCGATTCCATTCATCCATGTACAAATGGAATGCTGCTCCTTCACCGAAATGTGAGTGTGGTACCTCTGAGCAAACTGCAGACCACAACATTTCTACATGCCCCCTACATCGTGCACCAAAAGGAATACAAGATCTGTTGGTCCTGGATGATGACACCCGACGCTGGCTTAAAATCAACGCCGTCAACATCTAAACCGTCGCAAGAGGATGCCCAACCACACGACGACGACGACCCGTCCATGGAGGGGAGCCATAATTTTTTAAGGAGAAAGGGTTTATAATGTTTGTGCGTCATAAATTTAATGTAAACATTAAAGTGCTATTCTATCAATAAGTACGACTAAACGTTTAAGAGTGGGGGAAGGGGGGGCTTGTGTTTCTCACCCCCAGGATCCGCCAATGCCCAGGTAGACTATTTCAGCGGTGACTTAAATTAGAATAAAAAGTAACTTACGATAATATCTGCAAGCCTAAATATACATTAGTTAGCCGCTACCAACCAACCACTTTGATTAAGTTTATTCATTTGTAAGAAAATACACAGGAACAAAGTAATGAAATAGCAGTTTAAGCCGCAGGGTGACAGCCAGTAGACCTTTCGGTCGTTTGGTCATCTATTGGTGATGTAGCTGCTGTTAATGTCGATTGTTTTAACATTAAAAGTTAAAGTAAATTTGCCTTCAAGGACCATATGTTGGAATATTGTATTAACTGCCTTTGGCATGATGATTATGACGCTTATTGTATCGGTGAGGAGTGTACGTTTGGTTGCAGGTAAACCAAGGTTTTAATTCCAGTCTAGTTAAACACAAGGCTGCAAATACTTTTCCATTTGCGGCTTCCCCGCCAGGCGGTCTGCGCGATCTTGCGTTCGAAGAGTTGGCCTACAGTGTGCAGATGTTCTTCTGTGAGTCCACTGACTGCATGCGTTCAGTGACTCATGATAAAAAAAACTGTTCTTCACAATTAGTGCTTAAAGCACCGGCTGCCCCATGTATTTACGTTTACATTCTTAAAAATAGGCATTCAGATTGGCTACAATGCGTGAAGATGTGTTAGACGTAAAGTATTTACCTATTGCACTTCCCGATAACTTGTAATAGCCGCAGTATTTGTCGTCCGGTGAAGGGCATCTTCTGAGCTCTTCCTCGCGACCTACTTCGTCGCAAGAACTTGCGGCGTCAGGTATGCATTGATAGCACAATAAGCCCTCAGCTGAAAACATAAAATAATCCCATACATTTGTGTATCTTAGTCTACATCAGGAGGTTCTCAACCATGACCCTCGGCCCCCCAAGAAGCTGTGAGGGTAGAATAAATCCTTTTTTATTTTCAGTCCCGAGTTTTCACTTCAGGTGCCACGGTCTTTTAGTGGTCACAGTCAAGGGAGCCACGAGTCACAAAAGGTCGAGAATTACGGGTCTTGGTCTACACTAAAAAAGAGATTAAAAACTTTTAAAGATTAACTCGATAAATCGACAAAGATAAGCAATTTCAGAAAGCTTAAGTAAGTTGATGAGCATGGCATGGCAAAATAATAAACAACACTATTAGAGTGAAATTAGTGAAATATGCAGGTCTAATTGCAGGTGCTGTTTAAATAATAATATATTAACTGAAACTAATATGCACTATTTATTTCGATGACATCAGAGCAAACTTTAAAACACATAGAAACAATTTCGACAATCACATGTTCAGTTTAAATGAGCCTGAAGCCCAGGGGCTTTACGCATAATCAAATTTTAGACGTCATAATTGAAAAAAGTCATTATGACATAAAATTTAATTGTGATGCAGAAAGCCCCAGGGCTTTTTGTCTACTTAAACTGGACATGTGGACAGGGTAATAATGGAATAAGGGTTACTAAACGCAAGTCCATCGACCAAACTTTTGACATACCTTTTCCATCCACATTGCAGCCATCTGCGCACAAAATATAAATTATTGACTAATTTTTACCCGTCGTTTGGCAAGTGGTAGCCAACGAGAACAATCACAGTAATTTCCTATTCGAAAATGTCTATTTTTTTATTTATTTAGTTAGTTAGTTGCATATTTATCCTCCTATCACGAGAAAGCAATCAATGCGCCATACGAGCTCGCTTAGGAATTGCCAGCCATTTGTCTACCACACCAAGATGGGGGAATCCCGCTAAGTGCCTTTCCCAACGGCACTTGCCGGCTTGTTCTTCACACTGTCCCTTTAATGCTGAGCATCAAGCAGGGAAGCTGTTAATACCAATTTTAAAGTCATTGGTTTGACCCGACTCGGAATCAAACCCGAGTCTACAGCTCAAGAGACAGACGCTCCATACCACTCGGCCATTTAGTTGCATATTTATCCTCCTATCACGAAAAAGTGATCAAAGCGCTATACGAGCTCGCTTAGGAGTTGCCAGTCATCTGTGGAGACGAGGTGAAACGAAAAATGAGCTTATTTTGAATTTATGAGCTCAAATTTTAGAGCACATGAGCTCAAAATTTTGAACGCATGAGCTCCAAAATGAGCGCATGTGCTCGCATTGAAAAATGAGCTCAATTTGGAGTTCATGCGCTCAAAGTTTTGAGCTAAAGCGTTGCCGCTTTTCTACCAATATACTGAAGGTGAAAATGGGGGGGGGGAGGTAGCCTATAGGTAAATGTGGGGAGAGGAGTGGGAAGTGTTGGGTAGAGGTGTGGGAGAGAGTATGGGGTGAGAGTGAAGGGTATGGGAAGTGTGTTGGGGTGTGTGGAAAGGTTTGGAGGGTGTGGGGAAAGTGAGGGGAAGTATGCTAAGGTGTGGAGGGAGGTGAGAAGTGGTGCGAGAAGGTGTTTTGGGGTGCGGGGAAAATCAAAGGAAATGAGGAGAAAATGGGGGTTATGGGGAAGTGTTGGGGAAGGTGTGGCAAAAGTGTGTTGGGTGTGGGGGAGGTAAGGGGATATGTGGGGGTGAGGGGAAGTGTTAGGAGAGGTGTGAGAAAGTGTTTTGGGGTGTGGAAGCGGTAAAGAGGAGATGTGGAGGGAAGTGTTTGGGATGTGGAAAAGTGTTGGAGGAGGTGTGGAAAGGGGAGACGTGGGAAGAGGTGTAGGGGGAAGTGTTGGGTAAGATGTGGGAAAGTGTGTTGCGGAGTGGGAAAGTGTGGTGGGATGTGGGGAAGGTATGGGGAGATGTGGTGGTATGGGGAAGTTTTGGGAGAGGTGAGAGAAGGAGTGTTGGGGTGTGGGGAAGTAAGGGGAGATGTGGGGAGAGGTGTGGGGGTGCGGAGAAGTGTTGGGTAAGGTATGGGGAAGTGTGTTGTAGTGTGGGGGAAGTAGGGGAGATGTGGAGAAGTGTGCAAAAGTGTGTTGGGGTGTAGGGGAGGTGTGAGGAAGTATTGGGGAAAGTGGAGAAAGTGCGGGGAGTTATGGGGAGGGTGTGGGGAGAGATGAGGGGAAGTGTACGGGAGTGAATGCGAAGAGTGTGGGTAAGTGTGTTACAGTGTGAGAAGAGGTTTGGAGGGTGTGGGGAAGGTGTAAAGAAGTGTGCTGAGGTGTGGGATGAGATGAAGAGAGGTGTGGAAAAATGTTGGAAAATGTTTGGAAAAGTGTGTTGGGGTGTGGGGAAAGTAGCCTAAAGGGAGATGTGGGGAGAGGTGTGAAAAGTGTGTAGGGGTGTGGAGAGGAGAGGCAAGAAGTGAGGGGAAGCGGGGAAGTGTTGGGCAGAGGTTTGAGAAAGTGTGTTAGGGTATGGGGAAAGTGAAAGAAGATGTGGGGAAGTGTGAAGGAAAGCATGGAAAACCTCAACAGATCTCCTTCAACACTTCCCCCCACACCCCAACACTTTCTCACATCTCTCCCAACATTTTTCCACATCTCCCCATACCTCTTCCACATCTCAACACACTTTCCCACATCCCAACACCTCTTTTGACCTTCCCCACACCCCAACACACTTTTCCACACTTCTCCACACCTCCCTTCACCCTTTCCTACACCCCAAAGCACTTTTCTACACCTCCCCAACACACTTTCTTACACCTCTCCAAACACTTCTCCACACCCCCACATCTTTTTCACATCCCAACACACTTTCCCACATCTTTCCCATATTCCCACACCTCCCCTCACCTCCCAGCAAACTTTGCCACACCTTCCCCAACACTTCCACACACTTTTCTTCACCTCCCCCCCCACTCCAACACACTTTTCCACACCTCCCTTCATCTTTCCCCACACCCCAAAGCATTTTTTCACATCTCTACCAACACGTTTCCACACCCCCACACCTCCCCCTACCTGCCCCACATCCCAACACACTTTCCCACACCTCCATCAAAACTTTCCCACACCTCCCCCACACGGTAACACATTTTCCCCACACTTTTCCCAACACTTCTCCACACCTCTTCTCACACCCCAACACATTTTCCTAGACCCCTCGCAACACTTTCTCACGCCTCCCTTCACTTCCCCTACACCCCAAAACACTTTTCCACACCCCACATCTCTCCCTACCTCCCCCACATCCCCACATACTTTCCCATACCTTCCCCAACACTTCCCCACATTACATCCCAAAACACTTTCCCACACCTCCTCACCTTTCCCCACACCTCAAAACATTTTTTCACATCTTCCCCAACACTTCCCCACATCTCCCTCTGTCTCTCCCACTTTCCAACACACTTTCCCGCACCTCCACCACCACGTTTTCACGCCCCCACACTTCTTCCAACATCTCCCCTTACCTTCCCCACACCCCAACACACTTTCTCACACCTCCCCCCACACTTCCCCACTCCTCTCCCCACATCTCCCTCTACCTACCCCACACCGCAACACACTTTCTCACACCTTCCCCCACACATCCCCCTACCTTCACATCCAAAAACACTTTTCCACACCTTTCCTCAACACTTCCTCACACCTTTCCCCACTTCTCTTCTCACCTCCCTCACACCCCAACACACTTTCTCACACCTCTCCCAACACTTTCCCACGCCCCCTACATCTCCCCTACCCCCACACCCAAAAACATTTTCCGCATCTTTCCCCAACACTTCCCCACACCTCCCTCTACACCCCAAACACACTTTCCCACACCTCCCTTCCTTTCACCCTCCTCCTATCATCTTTCCCCTGTAGTGAATGCGAAAGCACAGCGTATATTTCCCACACTATATTCCTGTTTTTCGTGACAAAATCATAACTTCCTATCTGATATAGTTCTCATCGTTGCTGACTGTTAATGCTTCGCCGAATCGCCCGTCAGTCCTAAACTGAGAGCCGAGTTAATGAGGCAGCTATCGTTGTGATGTACCCAAAGTTTAGCATGTGACTCTGTGATTACTGTATATCTGAGATATTGTAATTTCTGAAAATAACTATTCTATTTGAATAAGGTCATTGTACTTCAATAAGGTCATATATAATTGAATAATATTAAACTCAAGAAAGACTAGTGGTTATTATTTGGAGTCAGATCACAGCGCACCGTTACATTGGTGACACCCGACGTTTCATACCTTCCCCTTAAAATCACAAGTCTTTCACCTTCCCCTTAAAATCACAAGTCTTTCATCAATTTTGACGCTATTTTCCAGCGTCTAATTGGGTGGCTGCTTGACTCGAAGACCTTAACCGGTCATTCGCAGTCTCCCTGCGAGTAATAAACCTGCTGTTTGATTTTTTGCTTTATTTACTTAATACATGTATTGATATATATATGTATTCATTTATTTATTTTTTTTTTCTTTCTCTTTTTGTGTTTCGCTTTGATTATTACTCGAAAATAAATAAATATCATCATCATTTGATTTATTTCCATTTGAACACAAGCAAAAATGTAAGTACACTTTTGTTGATTCTTTTGTCTGTTTATGAAAACTTACCGAAAAATAACTTCTCTATTAAAATCAAAAACAACTCAAAAGCTGAAACACAGTACCACATAAACACTAGAGCAACAAATAGAGACCCTTTAAACATGGCGGAAGCTAAGGCTGCTGACCTGGCAAAAAATAATCTGAGTAATTCGACATATTCGCAGAGTTCTGTGGAACCAAGCACATCAGCAACCAAATCTAATCACTAGGGCCCGCTAAAGTCAATAAAGTCAAAATTTTTTCAGGAGCTTGTTACATGACCAAATATGCACTAAGGTTCGTTTCAGGTGTTCAGGAGTCTGTTTTGGTAGATTTTATAAGTCAAAATAAAGTCAAAATTTTGCATAAAGTCAAAATTGTCTTTATTAAAACTTTCCTCACAAAAACGAACAAATTTGTATTTTTTAAATATTTTTTTTGAATTTTTGAGCTGCTATTAAAGTTTTATGCGCAGTTTTATTTGATTTTAAACTTTTAAAATAGTTGCAATATTTGCACTATCGACAGAAACGTCATTGTTGATGCATAAATACATCATTGTTAGACAATTGATCTAATCCTATAAAAACCTTGCGCTCTTTACACGTGATCTTTTAAGTTGTAGCTTGCACAGCAAAGAATGCCATAACAAGCCAAATCTTCTATAGCAAAAGTTAGGCGAACTTGCCAGGAATATCCGGATGAGTTTTCGGTAACTCCTGCCGGTGACTTGCAATGCAACCTTTGCGACGTGTTAGTCAAATGCGACAAAAATTTTTTTGTGGAAAGCCACCGAAAAAATAAGCAACACCAAGGAAAATTGGAGACGAAGAGCAAATCTCAAAGTAAGCATACCTTTTTACATTTCGATCAAGTAAACTTCACGCAACAGGTTGTTTCTTCATTCTTAGCTGCAGATATCCCACTTCATAAACTGAACCATCCTTCTTTAAAGTCTCTGTTTGCTAGAATGGGAAAAGTATTGCCTTCGGAAACTGCAGCCAGGGCATGTGTTGCTAAATTGGTATCCCAAAAAGAGGAACAAATTATAGAATTACTTCAAGACAAAAAATTTTTTTGATTGTGGATGAAGCAGAGGTTGCTAGACAAAAGTATGCTAGTGTGCTTGTGGGCAGCTTAGATGCTACAAATCAGACATTCCTCGTTAATTGCCATCCACTTGACAGCGGTCGCAATGTTAATAGCAGTATTATTCTGCACACTGTGGATGACATATTGCGACAACTTGAAATAAAACGCGAGAATTTTTCATTGTTCTTGACTGATGCTGCTCGGTACATGTGGGTTGGAAAAACATTAAAGGAATTATACCTTTCTTTGATGCATGTCACCTGCGTTGCGCACTTACTACATAACTGCGCAATGCGTGTGCGTGCTCATTTTAAAAATATTGATGAAGTAATAGCAACGATCAAGGCAGCAACAATCAAAAACAAAGGCCGCAAGAAAGATTTTTATGATGCTGGTCTGCCATCTCCTCCTGACCCTGTAATTACAAAATGGGCAGCTTGGCTTAGAGCTGCCTTATATTAAAGTGAGAACCTTCCAGCTGTTCGTAACATTGTCAACAATTGGACAAGTGCAGGCCTCTTAGTCAGCAGAGCAAAAGACGCTATCAATGTGGAAGGTTTGGTGTTGGACTTGGTTAAAATAAATCAATACCGGACTCTAGCAGCCAACGTAGTGCTCTTAGAAGGAAGTGCATGCACAATAACCAAAGCATACGGACTGCCGAAGAATATACAATTCGACGATGATCCTTGCGCAATTAAAGACTACATGAACAAACAAACAACTATCCAACTCTGATTTAGAAACAATAATAAACTGTACCAACTTTGACAATTGACCCAACAAGCTACGCACTATTGCAAAAAGCCCAGCCAACCTCTGCTGCTGTTGAGAGGTCGTTTTCTATGCTCAATGAATTACTGCGAAAAGACAGAAATTTTGATGTTAAGAACGTAAAAAAATATATGATACTGCATTACAATAAAACGTCCTTGTAATTATACTGCGTGGCTTTCGTTAAAAAATTATGGACATACTGTTAGTGTACAGTACAGTTGCGATAGCAACGCAATTTTTGTATTACACACTAATTGATACCGGTACACACGATGGCTCGTTATCCTAGGTTTTAAGGTCATGCGTCGCTTTGTTGCATGAGCTTCAACACTGAGTAATTGAGAAAATGTTCGAATTAGGATACCTTTTTCTTTAAAGACTTATGTAAATTGCAGATTATAAAACATATTTAATTAATAAAGTGCAACAAGACATAAATAATACGCGGAAGCGGTTAAGTCAAAATAAAGTCAAAATTTTAATAAAATGCAGTCAAAAATTGATTTTTTTAGGTCAAAAAAAAGCCCTAATCACCAAAATACCCCAACTACTTGCACACCAGCCAATCTAAAGCTTCCACAGTTGTGAAAACACAATCTTGAGTCATGGATTAGTTTAATCGAAAGTAAATTTCGTCTTAGCGGGATTGATTCCCAAATCACCAAATACATTTTCACCTTGGAAGTCCTAAGTAGCTCCGAGACAGAGCAATTGTACAATATACCAAGTCCAGAAGGGCCCGCTTGCTACGACAAATTAATCAGAGAAATTCGCAATGTTTCTATTGTGGACGAAGCAGAAAAGCTAGATATTCTGCTAAACGATCTAAGTTTGGGCGACCGCAGACCAAATGAACTAATGCAGTGGTTCTTAAACTGGGTTAGATCGAACCCCGGAGGTTCAATGAGTCGGTTCCAGGGGTTTGGCGGGCATTAAGAAATGGAAGGCATCTACAATTAGAAAAACGCAACGTGGTCTACTTTTTTTTATTATGCAAAAAACAGATGTGTATACTGTATAGTCTCTAGTGATTAGTAATATGTTTTAACATAACAAGTAAGTTTTTCGTAACTCGACAAATAATGCGTTTTGCACGATCTTGGGTGGGCGCTGCGCAATTATTACGTAGCCTGATCAAAGAACCAATCAATGTGAACTTTTCCAAGGAGCGGCAAGCAGGCTATGTTGTGTATTGTGTTAGTTATAGGAGCGAAATCTCTACTTTTTACGTTTGGAGGTCATGCAGTGTTTTGTCATTCGCGCCATATAAAGTTCAGGGGACCAGAGCGAACACTTTATCGACAAATTAATCATTAATAAGGCTAATAGTACTGTTTAAACCCGGGATGTGGAAGCGGTAGGCCTACACTTGCAAACAGCTTCCGATTCACCGAAATTTTGCCAGTAAAATACAACCAGTGCGTTGGTAGCCGATAGCGTAAACCGTAACTTTTGTTCCAACACGCTGAAAGCTCTTGGTCAAACTTTAGCAAGCGTTTTTTTAAAGATAATTTGCAAAAAGCAAACAAAAGTGTAAAGGAATGATTGAGTCACAATCCTAGGAGTCTTTTACTGCAACTTTGCTACGAAACTTACTCCTCCATCAAAAAAATGATACAGAGTGATGCGAAAAAATGATACGAAACTTACTTACTCCATCAAAAAAATGATACAGAGCACTTTAAAAGGGAAGGGCCATAATTCCACATTTTTTTCAAGTGTATTTTTTTGGCAGAATTAATTTGAAGCTGATTAAGAAACAAAAAAAGCTCTAGGGGGGTCCGGCGGCATGCTCCCCCGGAAAATTTTTGAAAATGTACATGCTGTAATGCCTATTTTAGTGCTTTTTGAAGAATTTTCAGGCAAATATTGTTTAAATTTTTTGACCTTAATTCTGAGTGCTTCGCCCAATATGATGCATTTTGTTCGCACATTTTCGATTATGTGTGCTTAGGGCGTAAGGCTTATTGTTATCGAAGAGGTTCGAAATTAAGGAAAAAATGTATGCATCAAAAACATTTTTGAAAATGGCTGGTGAGAGGATGCATAACCCTTATCCTACCCCCTGGATCTGCCCCGGGCCATAAGCTACCGGTACAAAAACCACCAAAAGGGCCAACATATTTCAGTTACTTGGCACCATTAATTTTGTTCTTTTTTACTAAAAGGCAAAGTCAAAAAGGGAGGGGGCATGGCACAATGCCTCCTAAATACGCTCCTGACAGCACTCCATCTATTTCGTGACATGATTATAATTGGAAAAGAGTCATCTATTGCTTTTAGCGCTCGATAAATTGGTTGCTTTGCTGTACTTAAAAAATCAAGAGAAAGCTGAAAGAAAACACGATTTTACGTCAGTGCTATCTGAAAGTCAGGCGAAGAGTAATGACCTATGATGAGATCTGGGGCGGTATACTGCTCAACTTTTGCTGCACTTAACGCAATGCGTTAACTTTGTTTGTTTATTAAGTAAACGCATTGCGTTAAGCGCGCAAAAGTTGAGCAGTATACCGCTCCTGGCATCCATGCGAATCTAGCATAGTAAAATAATATCTAATAAATTGAATAAAATAATATCTAATAAGTTATTTACAGTATGCTTTTTTGAATGATGTGGAAGCGGCATACTTTTCGCGCTTCCGCTTCCATTAAAATATGAGTGCTTCCAGCTTCCGCTTCCTCATCCCTGATTTAAACTTTACTTGGACTTGTAACCTTGTTGTTAGGAGACTAAACAACTGTTAGAATTTGATTAGAAAACGATAGGTAAACAACCGCAATTACAGGTGATGAAGTGTAATCTTCTTCGTTTAGTTTAAGTTTAATTTATTCTAGATATTAACCATTTCTACAGCATTTTCATTCTTTCGCACTACTATCTGCTGTATGTCGAGCAAAAGAAGTTGGCAGAAGAACATGTTCAATTTGTATTTCCGTATTTCACGGACCATGATCAAAGTGAGCGTCCTCAGTGCATGATTAGGCAAGTCTAGCTAAACAGCTCTAGCTTAGTACCGGCGAAACTCAAAGAACACTTCATAAAGATGCATGGGAATGGAAAATACAAAAACACAACGCTAGATGAATTTAAAACAAAGAGTGCCAGATTTGATGAAAAAATCTACTCTGCGTGCCTACGGCTTTGTAACCATTGACAAGTCAATCCTCTCAGCATCGTACGAAGTGGCGTACCTGACCTGATTGCGAAGCAGGGTAAACCACACGCTATTGTGTATCAGATCCACATTTCACTTCGGGCTCTATTCGTTACAAAGCACTTTTTAATTTTGATTTTAGCTTGGGTTCGGTGATTACCTGCGTGAAGCATGAGGGGTTCGGTAGCTTAAAAAGTTTAAGAACCACTGAACTAAAGTATCAGTTGATTGCCGCTTCTGGAACTAATGAAAATTGTTCCCCTCAGTTTGAAACCCTGCTAAATGATCGCTTCTTAAAAGCACTGCCGTCTGAAATCGCTGCAAACAGTGGCACTTGGACATACACTGATTTACGATATTTAGTCAATTGCGCTACGCAAGCAATGACTTCTTCAAAGCGATATGGCAAATCAAAAGTCGTATTAAAAATTGATAAATCAGAAGCAAGCGATGTCAAACCTAAAAAATTTTTAAACAATTGGTTTGTGGTACAGAATTTTAGTATAGCAAAGTATAGTGATTTCATCTCGAAGCTTTTCGTCTGACACTCATCGGGAGAAGATCGTCAGAAATCAGTAAACTAAAAGGAGGAGGAAAAGCAATTAGTGAAAAAAGGAAAAAAGAGAAAAAAGAAAAAAAGAAGGAGGAAAAGCAATTAGTGCTTTTCCGCCTCCTTTTTTCCTTTTTTCTCTTTTCTTTTTCTCTTTCTTTCTTTCTGCTGATACATAAGACTTGCATTTTAGTTTACTGATTTCTGACGATCTTCTCCCAATGAGTGTCAGACGAAAAGCTTCGAGATGAAATCACTATACTTTGCTATACTAAAAAATTTTCTCAACCAAGGCACAATCGAAAAACATGGCATTCTGATAAACCAAATTTTCTACCACAGCGTTTTAACAATTACCAGCGGAAATCAAACCAAAAGAAACAAACTTGACATTTAGACAATCGAAGAGTAAATAAAAGAGAGTACATGAAAACTGGCAGCGAAGCTACTAGACTGCTTTCCACTATATCTGCTACTATCATCGACGTTTCAAAGAAAAATCTTTCAAATGTGAAGGGCCTGAATGCAAATATTATTTTTCCGCTATGACTCAAAATGCTTTGAACTGCGAAGGCCGGCAATTTTAAATATCGACATCCGGCGACTTCCTTCCTTAAGAAAACCGTGTAGACTCTTACAAGCCTATGATCACTGCAACAAAATAAACTTTTTAATAGATACTGGATCTGCGATATCTATAATTCAAGCTAATTCCCGAAAAAAATTTCGACAACTGGACGAAAAAGTTTTATACTCTGTTACCTCTAACGAAATTCATACTTCACTGTAAATCAAATTGGGTAACGTAGACCCAAAAAAAAAAAAAAAACTTGGGTTATCATTTTGGGCTCGAAGGCTGAGAAACCCAATTTGCCAACTTGGGTAATAACGACCCAATTTACAAAGTTGGGTTTGTTAACCCAATATCCATAACCCAAGTACAGTGGGTAACTTGACCCAAACTACAAACTTGGGTCTTTAAACCTAATTGAAAATTTTGGGCTCGAAGGCTGAGAAACCCAATTTGTCAACTTGGGTAATAACGACCCAAATTTTTAATTTGGGTGTTTAACCTTAAATCTTGTAGATCAAGAAAATTGGGTAATTAATACCCAAGCTGAAAATTTGGGCGCTTTGTCCCAAAAGCTTTTAGCTCAGGAAAAATGCCCAATTTTCAGATTTGGGTTTTCCGATTAATATTTGTGAATGCGTTTTTGCTTAACTCGTAATCACAACAGTCGTCATAATCACTTAGTAATGGAGGGTTCACAAGAAATGCACAACAAAATATTGCAATAATGCTTTATATTGTCAAAAGAAATAGGTACAAATTAAATGTTCAACAAATAACAGCATTGATTATTTGAACATGTTTAGGTTCACATATGAAGCGATTACAAATAAAACTGATCCAAACGATGTAAATATTATGCGATTATGACCTCAATTTAAATGAGAATTGCAAGTAACCAATTCCTGCAAGCACAAATAGAAATCTGCCACAACCATATGCAAACCCAAGCATTTTTAACTCACAAATGTATGTAAAAAAATAAACAATCATAGATACGGAGCAGTTACAGTATGCTACTCAAAGAATAAAAAATGAAGTGCATACGCAGAGACAATACAAAATAATGCTTTTGCAAAGATACAAAATAATGAAGTATTATGATACATAAAATTAATTAATTTCAGTTATTATCAACAATTTACTGTGCACTTTAAGTGCAAACTATTGTGCGCTCACAAAAACAAGGTTAGCAGCAATCAAGTTTAACAAGATGTTAAAAGGCAATTACAGTAGCTCTCAACCATAACCAAGAGCTTGTGTCACGAAGGTTTCGACTATGCCTAATTATATTTACGTTATGTCAGTCAGATATTTCGCTGAAGCAAAATTATGTCAATAAGCAACCAGCCACAGTCATGATGTTGCATAAAAACTAACCAAACAAAATAGGCTAAAAAAACATGACACCCATACGTTAGAATAGAACACAGGAAACAAAGACGGGCAAACAATGTTTAGTGCAAATGTTATACAATCGGTAAGCAGCAACACACTTCTTTGGAATAAATTCGACAAGTTATCAGTTCAAAGTTTTCCCCCTAAAACGTCTGTTTTCGCATATTATGCATCTGAGAAGTTTTTATTTTACCATTTGTCTCAATTGTTTTTTCCGTTCGCTTTCATTCAAGCCTTTTGTGCTATTCAGGACGCATTAGATAGCATCAACTGTCTGCAGAATTTAGTGTTTCGATGCACATTCTTCGCAGAATTCCCTAAAAAGATGGAGCAATTGTAAGCCCAAATATTGTATATAAATAATGAGCCAGAAAAGCGCATGATGAAAATGAAAATTTCCATCAGATTATATAAATTGCAGTATTTGAGAGAAACCGTTTAAACTTGGGCTTATGTCCAGCAGTGCTTTTGTTAAATTTCAACTATGAAAAACAGTTTGGAATGACTGGGTAAGAAAAAGCAAACTGGAGAGCCCGCGTATCTGCTTTGGTAGGCTTTCATTTAAGGTCAAATCTTCAGCAGTTCGAGTGAAGGGGTGTCTTAGATATAGAACAAAAGAGACAATTCGGTTTTATTGTAGCGTGAAGCAATATGGTAATAACAAGACATATAGCGTTTCAAACCAAATTATTATTTACTCCTATCTACAGTGCGAACAGGCCTTTTGGAACTGAACAGTTTTATGCGTTGATGAAAACCTTTTGCGCGTTATAGACAGGCAAGTAAACCAATGCCATAGAAAGATTATAGCCAGTATATTTGCAATCATACTCACAAACGTTTCGGTAAAAACTTATACCATCATCAGTGTGAAACTACATAGGCACTAGGCTAGAATAACCAGCACAAGAAAGAAATTATTTTAAATACAGCATAACTATTACGTCATAAACAAAGTAGTTGGGATTTACGTAAAATATAACTAAAGGGGCAAATTAAACAATTACGTGCAACTGGAGTGACTAGATTAGTAGTAGGATTATTAAGTACAAACACTGTAGGATTAATTAAATCATAACTAAAAAAAGACGTTGAATATAAATGGAAATTAAACACGTTACTAATTGCGATTTAGGCCTACACGAATATTGTGCGAAGTGAGCTAAATGTTAAATAGGTAGATGGGGTTGGAAGAGTCATCAATATTTAATTGTGGTTGAAGATTTTGGATGAGTAGAGTTTCTTTGATGCGGAGTTTTCGGATGTTATTGCTGTGAGCTAGTATTTCGGGGGAATGAAAGTTCATCCTTTGGTCTGGGTTATTTTTCAAGTGTTGGGACACATCAGTTTCATTCTTAGTTGAGTTTTTTGGCATATGGTCATTGATTCTAATCTTCAAATTTCTTTTGGTTTGTCCAATGTATGATTGTCCGCATGAGCAATTGAGTTTATACACTACTCCTGAGCTGTGTAGCAGTGTTTGACGGTCCTTGTACCTGAATTTTTGGCCAATAGTTGTTGTTTCGTGTACCATAACAAATTTTGATTTTTGGGAAAGTTTTTTGAATAGATATTGCCGAATTTCTTTTTCAATTTGATGAGACATGTCTCCGATATACGGTAGTTTTACAATCGAGAATATGGGTCTTGTTTTGCTTTCAGAGTCTAGTTTTTCTTCGACTTCTGGAGTTTTTACTTTTTCATGCATTTTGTTGAAAAAAATTCGAATTTGCTGATTAAGAAATCCAGTCGGATAGCCGTTTTTCTCTAGCATGGTGGAAATAATTTTGAAATCTTCGTGGATAAGTGAATAGGAATTGCAAATTTTGAAAGCTCTGTGCAAGAGGTTCCTCACTAAATCAATCTTGTATTTCAGAGGCACAAAGCTTTGCCACTTGATGTAAAGTCCGGTATGAGTGGGTTTACGGTACGTTTTTAAGGCTAGTTTTCCATCTTGATTACTAATCCATACATCCAAGAAAGCCAATTGGTTGTTCTGGGCCAGTTCATAGGTAAATTGTATGTTAGGGTGAATAGAATTAAGATGTTTGTAAAATTCGGTAATGTGGGCGCGTTTTTCAAAAGTAGCAAAGCACGCGTTTTTCAAAATTATCCACGAAGATTTCAAAATTATTTCCACCATGCTAGAGAAAAACGGCTATCCGACTGGATTTCTTAATCAGCAAATTCGAATTTTTTTCAACAAAATGCATGAAAAAGTAAAAACTCCAGAAGTCGAAGAAAAACTAGACTCTGAAAGCAAAACAAGACCCATATTCTCGATTGTAAAACTACCGTATATCGGAGACATGTCTCATCAAATTGAAAAAGAAATTCGGCAATATCTATTCAAAAAACTTTCCCAAAAATCAAAATTTGTTATGGTACACGAAACAACAACTATTGGCCAAAAATTCAGGTACAAGGACCGTCAAACTTTGCTACACAGCTCAGGAGTAGTGTATAAACTCAATTGCTCATGCGGACAATCACACATTGGACAAACCAAAAGAAATTTGAAGATTAGAATCAATGACCATATGCCAAAAAACTCAACTAAGAATGAAACTGATGTGTCCCAACACTTGAAAAATAACCCAGACCATACGATGAACTTTCATTCCCCCGAAATACTAGCTCACAGCAATAATATCCGAAAACTCCGCATCAAAGAAACTCTACTCATCCAAAATCTTCAACCACAATTAAATATTGATGACTCTTCCAACCCCATCTACCTATTTAACATTTAGCTCACTTCGCACAATATTCGTGTAGGCCTAAATCGCAATTAGTAACGTGTATAATTTCCATTTATATTCAACGTCTTTTTTTAGTTATGATTTAATTAATCCTACAGTGTTTGTACTTAATAATCCTACTACTAATCTAGTCACTCCAGTTGCACGTAATTGTTTAATTTGCCCCTTTAGTTGAGTATGATTGCAAATATACTGGCTGTAATCTTTTTATTGAAGTTGAGTTCGAAAACCCATCTTAATGCTCCAATGCCATAGAGTTTGTCTTAAATAACAGACAAGCATTCAAGGACTCTAGCGCTTTATAATTTATGCTTTCTTAGCGTTAAGCACATAAAAACCTTAGCATGGGCTCCCATGGCAGTCTTTAGGTTGTTCACACCTTTGCATCCCAACTAAATAATTATCATTTATGTTTAACTGTACCAAACAATCAATTTCTGAAACTTCACAAAAACGTTTAGCAATAAACCACTTGCTTGGAGCAGGCTTGCTTATGTGGAATTACATTTTTAATTTCTTTACCCAATAATAACCATTGGATAAAAACTGCTAATTGAGGTTTGATCATTTTTAGTAACAGGAACAACAGCTACAAAAAATTTAGCCAGTCTATAGCCTTTTCAAATTTTAAACATTATTTCAAATTTCCAATCAACAAAGTTCATTAACGCCACATTACTTGATTTAATAATAATTTTTTATCAAAGACACAAAAAACAACATGCAACAGCTTGACTAGCATCAAATTATGCTGACCTGTGATTGTCACAAAATAAGTTTGCTGATTTTCATGAAAGAGTTTGATGCAAAAATAATCCACTGTGAATTATTTTATATGCATGTTGCCCATGTGTCATAACCACTGCTTTAACTTTACATTATAAAACTGAAAGAGCAGTATACTATCATAACAAGTTTCCAACACACAGCTGCAGGGAGCTATGCAGTGCATGTCAAGCCATATTTTTTGCACCAAGTTCTTTGATTTTACTGCTTATTGCATACGTAAAATCATGAAACCACTCACTACATAATCACGTGTCACTTTCTATGAGTTGCATGCCGGGCCTATTGGTTAAAGCGCCTTAGGTAGGCAAAAATTTATAAATAGCAGTATGAAGTAGAATAATCACAATGCACTTGATTGGTAACATACTCATATTCGTATTGATGTGCATGGCATATCGAGAAAAAGTTTGAACTGCTCTTCTGTCAATATTTTAAATATATGATGGCACATTTTTGACTGTTTCACAAAACAATTTAAATGTTTATCACTGCCACATGGATGCCTAACAAAACTGGGTATCATATACAATCAGTTATTAGTGTGAAGCATTACATAATGCCTTAGCATTTACAACACAACATGCATAAGGTTTACTGTTTATCAGTCACTTACCTTGATTCGTTGCATGTCTGTTTTGGTTTCACACACAAAGGTAAATACATGTTATGATGAATTGATGATCAGAAACTTCAATGACAATTCGACACAGTAGTTGTACATACATCACATTAACAGCATGAAGCATCAGCTATATAACATGACTGCTAGGCCCATTCTCTAATTCTGAAATTTACCATGTTTTTACATCAATAAATGTACATTGCAAGCTATTTGATTGCTTATATATCCAGTCAACACTTTGGATAAGCAAGATCCATACCAGTATCAGTGTAATGGGTATTGTGGTATTTTAACATAAAATTGGGAAGTGGCAGCCAGAGATGGGCATTTATCGCGATAATTTATCGGCGATAGTTATCGGCGATAACTTTTTATCGATTATCGTTATCGCACAAAATAGTTTGGATTTATTGATTACCGTTATCGCTTTTGTTATATATTTTGTTATCGCCGATAAATTATCGCGATAAACGATTTTTTATGCGCGCAGTGTTTAAACTTCAAAGTTAGTGAGTTGGCGCTATGGAAAAAACGCGGTGTCCATTAAGACTTGCTGTAATTTTTAAAAATTATTTCTTTGTTTAGCTTAATTTCACGGCAGAGTCCGTGAACTGCTCTCTTTTCTTGAAAAATCTAGAAAAAACATTTTTGCAATTCGACTTACAAACAAAAAACTTCGTCAAACACATCGAACATTTACCGCAACATTTATCGGAAAAATTTATCGGCGATAATTTATCGATTATCGATATCGCTTTAAGAAATTGAGATTTATTGATTATCGGTATCGCCCAGGGCTTTTTTCAAGTTATCGATAATCGTTATCGCTTTAGTACAGAATGGTTTATCGTGCCCATCACTGGTGGCAGCAGTGTCATTTCCAAATCGGTTTTCTCCACATGGAGGCTCATTTAGATTGACTCATTTTTCTCAGATCAACTCAGCTTTAGATTTCCCCAAAACTCTTATCAACTCCAACCTCTAATGGTCCAACTTGCAACTACTAATAGTGGGTTTACACGAACAAAAAAACGTCAATGGAGCAGAGCTGAGCTTTGTTTGTTCTTTGAAGCTTGCAATGAAGCTTGGCTCCACTTTGCTCAACTAGCAAAGCCAAGTTGCATGACATTAGGTCTATAAAATAAAAGCTCAGCTTCTCACCGTTTTGCACTATTTTTTTAGCTTCATGTAAACCCAGCTTAACAACTCTAAATTTGAACTGTAGTCACTCCAATCTCCAGTTCTACCATTCCTCCGCACCTGTACTAGTGCACTCTGGGAGTTAAGAATCACTGAAAAGGGTCAGTACCAGTAGACCTTGAAATTTTTTTTGCCTTCTGATAAGCTTTTCCAAATTCAAATTATTTAAAAGTTCGTCAAAAAACAAGTTGTTTTAATTTTCTATCCCGCCATTAGCAGACCTAAAAGAAGCATGCGCAACCAGTAACTTACTGACATCTGACTAGGCAGCTAGGTCTTAAGTCTAGTAGCTAGTAATAAAAAGACCTGCGGACTACTAGTACTTGTGGTCTTCGCAGCATTTCCAAATCTGTAGATACTGCATGCTATGATAGCTCACTTCAGCAAGTTGAACACATGAATCTGCAGATAACTTTAAAATCATTGTGTCTACATAGCCTAACTAAGTCGTTACCGGAACCTTTAGATTTTAAATTAGCTTTTTACTCCAGCGAGAAGCAGCAGTTTCAGTTCCGACGCATCAATTAATTCGAATTTCGATTATTTTGGCGCTCACTGATTGCGCTGATCACTAAACCGAAAAGTTTATTGAAGCGTAAAGTAAAATTTAATTAATTTCTGAAAAGTGCTATTTTATTAGAATGATGAATTACATCATGCACATTTAATTATTATTAAAGTCTGCCAGCAAAATTAGTAAATTACGCTGACAAACGATGATATACTGCAAGTTGAAAGCTTAGGTTGTTTGGTTTATGCGGTAGAGTGAAGGTTAGCCGCTTGCGCAACTGTCTATCATAATAATGTTGAACTTGAAATTAAAATGACTAGACACAGGTATGTAACTTAAAATTGCTATAGCATAAGTAGTGAGAAAAAAGACAACAATAGCTTATTAAATGACTTGTGAAATTGGGGTTGTCATCGGTTTTATTTCAAGTGGAAATATACTGCAAAATTTAACTAGGCCTATATCAATTTGGGGTAGATGACGCATTCTGTCTCATCAAGCAAAACAGCTACACAAATGCTAGTTTATAATGCTTAGCATTTACGTCTAAGCAAAATTTAAGCGCATGCGCGTGGTAAGGCCTTGAAAAGCAATAAATCGCAGACTACTATGGCTTCCGGCTTTCCGTTTTGCTAATGTAGCAACATTTACCAATGCCCGTAGATAAATGCTATAAAAATTTAAGATGGCTTGCCCAGCTCCAATATCTGCCAAACACGCAGATAAATCTCAGAAAATTTTTAGACGGCTCGATTATCCTACAGACCAAGTGATCAACTTAGATAAAGCATGTAAGGTTTTTGGTGGTTGGCCTTAGACCAGGGGCGCCAAAGTTTTCTCCAAGAGGAACAAATTTCATAATGTAAAGTACCCGAAAGCTAATAGTCTTTTGTGGTTCTATGTGTTTTGCTGCTCTTCGTAACAAAAATGGTTTCTGTTGCAATTATGACGTAATAACGGTTTAAACTTTTCTCGCCGGTTTTTGTCGTCTCAATCAGATAGTCTTGTCGCATTTACAGCGTAAAAAAGCAACCTCCAGTTAGATTGGACAGGCTATCTAACTTTACATGTGCTTGTAGGCCAAAAATAATACATTTAGCAGCAACAAGCGCGGGCCGTATGAAAACTCATCGAGTGCTATATGAAACAACTGGGTTTTGCACTCAATGTTTCCTAAACTAAGAATTGTTTAAAGTGCAACCCGTTTTTTGAGTTTGAAACCAATCTATTATTTAAAAGTTTTCCCCAAAGATCTTAGTTTTAAAATTCACTTTCCCAAAATAAGTTATTTAACATTTCCCAAAAATTTTTTTGGCTTTAAAAACAATATACACAAGTTATTATTTCAGGAATTATTTCCCAAAAAAAATTAATGGGTTTAAAATCCATTGACCCAAAACAATAGTCATAACACTCACCCAAAAATTTAATTTGGGTTTGCTACCACATTACCCAAATTAATATTTGCAAAAACGATTACCCAAAATTTATTTTTGGGTATAAAATTTTTAACCCAATTTACTTGGGTGATGTGCTTTGGGTTATGCAGAACCCAAAATCGACTTTGGGTTTTTGCTTATCATACCCAAAAAAATTGGGTTTTTGACCGTTTTTTTTTGGGTAATGCATACATTTGCCCAAAATTGGGCAATGCGATTACCCAAAATTTTTTACAGTGTTTCGATGACAAAAACTTAAACGTGAAATTTAATGCTTCTGGAGAATATCCTTGGAAAATTACCGTGACCAATCTTAACTTCTCAGTAGCTGGCATTGACTTCCTAATCGTAAATAAATTGACTGTTGATCCGTTTAATTTTTGTCTAGTTGACAAAATTAATAACCGCGTTATTCCACTCAAACAGCTTTCACTAACCTACCCCAATTGTGCTGCATCTTGCCAAAAAAAGAGAATTTCACCGAATTTTCGCAAAATATTCTAACATTCTTAAGCCACTTCACAGATTTAAACGAAAATCTCATTACATCGAACAAGCCACTCCAACCAACGGAAAAATTGTCAAAAGCAAACTAAGACGCACCTAAAAGGTGGCTGCTACGAGAAGCTAAATACGCGAAAAATCATTTTCAACAAAATCGCTACAGCGACTTCAATATAATGCGCTGACAAAAAAGCAAGACCTAGGAGTGTATCGATCCTCTGCCCTGAGAGTGGGAGTTTATCACACTAACCCCTACCCCACCTCACTGTTGCCTTATGGCCGTAAAATTTTTGCACTTATACTTTCTTTACGCATCACGTGACCTTCAAAAATGCTGTAGCGGTTTTGTTGAAAATAATTTTTCGCGTATTTAGCTTCTCGTGTGGCTGCTTGACTCAAAGACCACTTTGGTCCCTTCGCAGCCTTTCCGTTGTCGCAGGCCAATTGTTGTTCTATCAGCATTGTGTTTTTGCGTCGAAAATAAAACTGATTCTGATTCACCAGAAACCCCCAAAATAATCGATGAACAAATTAACCAATGGCTGCGCGAAGGCATAATTTCTCGGAGTGACTCTCCTTACGCTAGTTGCCCCCATGTAGTGAAGAAAAAGTGTAGATCCCCCGAGCATACATTGATTATCGCAATCTGAACGCTACCAGCATTCTTTCGTCCTATCCCATTCCTCATATTCAATCGATGATGGACAACCTTTTTGGTAGTGAAGTATTTTCAGTCCTTGACTTAAAAAGCACTTACTTTAACGTTCCGATTCGCCAACAAGATAAGCACAAAACAGCTATAATCGTGAAAAGCGGATGTTACGAGTTCAATTATTTGCCTTTCGGTCTGAAATTCGCACCAGCCACATTTATGAGATTTATTCATGAAGTGCTATTATTCACAAGCACCTGAATTGAAAAGTTCAACCGAAGTGTATCTCGATGACATTCTCATTCACACACCAGACGTTGCTACCAGAGGCGTAGCGTAGGGGGGGCAGTGGGGTACATATGCCCCCGGGCGCCAAGATACAGGGGCGCCAAAATGGGGCGCGCAAAAATTTCACAACAAAGGTAAAGAGCTGGTCACAAGCAAGATTGCACCGGCGGCAGACATCGTCTGATAGTAGTAGACTCAGTGGCGCAGCGAGGGGGCAAGTGGGGCCACGCGCCCGGGGGCGCACCACCCAGGGGCATACCAAGAAGTTCTTTTCATACTCTTTTTTCGACGTATTCACACAGATTTTAAAAACTACTTCGTGGATTACTGTATTGTAATGTACGCTGTTCGCAAAGGATTCAAATCGCGCCTTACTTCCGACCACAAATCACGCACCAAAGGGGCGCACAAAACAGTGATTTTATACTCTCCAGTTTCGACGTAATCTTTTAAACTTTAAAACAATCAAGTTATTGCAATGCATCTGACACCAGTCTGTATATGCTTTTGGCAGAGGAGTGAAATCACTCTTTACACCCGATCACAAATTGCCCGTTTACTCTATTATGACATCACAAAGAGGTTTGAAACTGCGCGTACATAGTTATTCGACTTCGCAGCAATTAAACAGAAGGAAATAGAACTCCACTAGAAGAAAAGTAAAGAAGCGATAGGTATCTACAGTATTAGATTTTCATTATTTTAGCGTTAGATGGATGCTAAAGATTGCTGGTAAGTCGAATAAGATACGCGTATAGTCGCTCACTGCAATACTGTGCTAAACCTACACCACAGTGATCCTAAACTTTTTAACCAATGGGCCGTTTCTGATAATATAGCGGACGAGTGCCGATCGAAGCATTAACTAAATTGAACCTTGACCTCAATGACCTTTTCTGGGTGTTTTCTTTTGTAGTTTGTATTGTTTTGCTACCGTGATTGGTGTGTAGACTGTGATTTCCAATGCGGATATTTTGAATATTTGACAGCAATCACAGAATGAGAAAATAGGGAAAAATCTGGCAATTTAGGGGTTGCGAAGCGCAGCCCCGTTGCTGCTGCTGAGATAATTTAGTTAAAAATGTGAAAGAATTGCAGTGGATAAAATTGTAGCTGAGCGCTTGACTGCCAGATATGAAATGCAATTCCGTTTTCTGGACAGCCTTTTTTTCAGATCGACGGTCAAACTTCTTGTTGAGATTTTGAGCGAAAAAGCTTTGCAGTTGGATGTGGGCAGCTTTCCCCAGTGTGGTCCTCTAGCCGACCGTTGGGATGTTGTCGTCTCCAAAAAAGAAAAGAAAGGTCTTCACCCGCAATTTTCGGCCCTTAAATGGAATCTTGGTCTTCTTGACGGCTAAGTGGTCTCCGAGAAAAAAGATCTTCACCCGAAATTCGGTGACCTCAATTGGAAACCGGAGACCCTTGACGGCTATGTGGCCTCTCCAAAAATAACAAAAAGGTCTTCCACCATAATTCGGGGCCTCCAAATAAAATCCGGGGCTCTTCGACAGCTAAGGGATCTCTCACCACACTACTTTGAGACCTCTATGATGGGCCCCTAAATGCTCTTTCATGCACTCCTACACACCCATGGGCCCGGGGCAGATTGCCCCCTGTAATCCCCAGCCCCCCTCTTATAAGCCCTGGATGAGGGGGGTCCTGTAGTGTGTCTTTTGTATCCCTGACATTCAGTTGGGACGATCTATTCTACAGTATTAGAGCAAAAAATGTAATTTTGGCAAAAAGCTGCCAATTTCGTTCTGCATCTCGCTCCACAATGTCTTCTGATTGCACTCAAGGGGTTGCATGTGATAAGTTTTCACCGGCCCGCCTCTGACTCAGAAAAATTGCCGCACCGTTAAATAAAATATCTCTTATTTCTGAAAACAGATAAGCGTTTTTAGAGTTTACATTGTTAGCGATTTAACTGGTAGGAAGATTTTGTTTTTGAATGCGTTCTGAATGAAACTAAAAAATTTATGAAAAAATTTTTTGAAAGTAGTGGGCCGTGGCTATGCAAAAAGACAATCGGCCGATATACGAAGACAAATCTGCTGGTACTGATAATCAGAGAATTGTAAAACACAGGGGGCTCAAAATTTTTGTTTGCCCCGGGGCGCAGGATACCCTCGCTACGCCACTGGTTGCTACTCACAAAGTTGTTCTTGAAAAGGTTTGCCAATGTTTGAGCAACTATAACTTGGGAATAAGTCTGCCAAAATGCGTTCTAGGACAGCCTTCTCTTAATTACCTAGGATATCAAATCAGCGCAGAAGGTTACACTGCTACAGATAAAAAAGTAAAAGCTATCAATGACTATCCCCTCCCTTCAAATCTGCGATAATTATACAGATTCTGCGGCATGATAAATTTCTATCGCAAAGCCATTGAAAATTGCAGTGTTCTTTTGAAACCACTTTATGATATCTTAAAACAAAACCGAAAAAAAAAAAATTAAAAGCACCGCTAATCTTTGGATGCAAGAACAAAAAGACAGCTTCCAAAAAGTTAAATCAGCACTTTCTAAAAAATCAGTATTGTCTTATCCTATTCCCAACGCTCCTACTTTTTTGGCCTCAGATGCAAGCGATTCAAGCATTGCCGGCACTCTTTATCAACTTCATTCCACAAAAAAGATTCGAGTTCCTTAAGCATTCTTTTAAAAAATTTGCAAAAACCGCAATCGAATTGTTCAATCTTTGATAAAGAAATATTAGCTCTTTACAGCAGCATCAAACACTTTCAATTTATGCTTGAAAACCGCCCTTTCACAATTCTCTGTGACAATCAAGCTGTAATCAAAAGTATTACTAAATCTAGCAGCGAAAAATTTTTCGCTCGAGTCTTACGCCAGCTACAATTCATCAGTCAATATTCAACTGATTGTGAGTACATCAGAAGCGAATATAACTCATTGGCTGACGCTCTAGCCAGAACTGTGCTAGTTTTAATACAAGAACTCCCAAAACCGATAGATTTTGACGCTATTGCTGACGCACAGAAAATCGATCCGGAAACAAAATCATTATCCAATGCTATTACATCTTTGCAACTGAAACTGTTACCCGTCATCAACAGCTACAAAAAAACTCTGTGTGAAATATCTCAAAACGTACTTCATGTCATTCTACCTCTTTCATTCGGACGTAAAGCTTCTGACATGATTCATTCTTTGAACAATGCAGGAATTAAATCTACATTTTACATGATCAAGCAAAAATTTTTCTGGCCAAACATTTACAAAGATGTAAAAAACTGGGTCAATGAATGCAACAATTGCCAACGTGTGAAGGTGAAAAGTCACACCCAAACCCCTGTCGCTCGTTTCCCCAAACCAACCCAAGCTTTCGAGGAATTGAACATCGACCTAATCGGGCCGCTACCTCTTTCGAGAGGACACAGATATATCTTTACTATAACAGATCGTTATATCAAGGGAAACTTTGCGTTTGCTGTACCTGACACTAAAAACGACACTTTGGCTACATATTTTCTGATCCACTACGTAAGCTTGTTCGGCGTTCCAAGAGTAATCATCACTGATAACGCATCATATTTCACAAGTTACAACTGGAATAAATTCATGATCTTGCTTAATGCGAAGCACAAGTTTATTATGCCGTATCATTGTCAAGCAAACGAAATGGTCGAACGATTCAACCGTTTTCTCCGCACAGCTCTGCGATGCTACGACAACAAGGAAAAATGGTTTGATCATCTAGGACAGTGGTTCTTAAACTGGGTTCAACCGAACCCCAGGGGTTTGGTGAGGCTGTAGCAGGGGTTCGGCTAAGATCAAAATAAGTTTTTGCAAAAAGGCATACAGTTGTAGTAAACGACTATCTCTGCGTGGAATGATGCATCCCCCCACCATACTCTTTCAACGCTGTTTTTGATGAATACAATTTTTCCATAATTTCAAACCTATTTGATAACAATCATCTTTACGCCTTAAGCACGCATAAATCGAAAATGTGCGAACAAAATGTATCATATTTGCTAAAAGACTTAGAGTTAGAGGCAAAAAAATTAAACAGAATTTGCCATAAAAATTGTTCAAAAAGCTCTAAAATGGCCATTACAGTGTCTAAATTTTTGAAAACTTTCCGGGTAAGCATACCCCCGGACCCCCCTAGACCCATATTTTTGTTCCTCAATTTGCTTCAAATTAACTTTACGGAAAAAATACGCTTAAAAAATGTAAAAATTTTATGCCACCCTCCACCGCCTTAAGAATATTCTGAATACGCCCCTGACGTAAAACATTTTCAAAGAGCTTACGCTTTTTTCCGGTTTAGACGTCTAACGTCTTTGCACTCATTTAACATTCAACCTAATTCAAAACTGCATCCCCCTCTAAAATTTTCTGGATTCACTCCTGGTTATAATTAAGGGTTAGATGTATGCTTGCATGACACCTGTTGGGTTCGATACTTCCGACAAGTTTGAGAACCACTGATCTAGGATTAGTTTTGCTCGGCATAAATGCTAGTTTTAACAGTGATATTAAGATGAGTAGAGCTGAACGAATTTTCGGAAAAGAGCTTCGCCTTCCATGCTCATATTTATCCCTCGTCAAAATCGAGACGATCCCGAAATTGTGAAGAATCTGATGGAGTTTTTTGCCAACAGAGAACCAGCACCAATCAACACTCAACCAAATTACAAAAAAGTGCAAATCGATCAACGCTTATTCTCTTGAGACGCAGTCTACATGAGAGTAGACCGTGTTAAAAAAGGCCCATACAAGTAGACCCTCTTTCACAGGCCCATACAAAATTAACACGAAATTTGAAACATATTTTACAATTGAAACTTTCAAAGGCACACAAAACATTTCGTTGGACCGATTGAAACCTGCGTTTTGTGTTAAAAGCGTAAACTATTACTGTAAAACAAGTTCAAAAACTAATCAGCTTTCTTTTTCAAAAGAACAAGCATTAAATAACTCTTCTGCAGAATCTTTAGACAACTCCAGGACTTCAAACCCAACCGCAAACACCGAAGGAAATCGGCAATCTGTCACCTCGTCATCTGAACCTATTCCGAGTCAACCTACTACAACCAGATTAGGTCGAATTGTTAAATTATTAACTAGATATACATCTTAAGCAACATGAATTTCTATCTAATCTTGTTAACATCCAACTGTCTTTCTTTCAATGGAAAATCTTCTTTCACCTCTAAGCGAGAATCTTTCCTATTATGCAATACTCGACGTCCCACAAAACATTATGCCTTTGAAAAACCTATAACTTGTCAATCCCAAAAACTTTCTCATGTAAAAAATTGCACAGCTAATGTATACTCAGCCAAAACTTCCATGAGGAAAGTCTCCGCTTATTTTTGTTTCACTAAAGAAATACACTGCACAACTTATTTCCAATTTTTTTGGTAGCAAATCTAAAGAAACAAAAACTGTTGATGGACCTCCTCCTAGCCACTTCAAATGCAATTCTTGGAAATACTCAAAGAAAACTAGAGATGGCCCTCTTATCAAGAAGGCCGATTCCAAAACGTATCATACCGACAATCAAGTTAACTACGAATATACTTGGCCTACCTCTAATTCCGAAGTAGTGTAGAAACAACTAATTCTCTATGACTTCTTTAAAGATACTCTTTCTTCCCCTCTCATACCTATGACAAACTGCCACATTTCTGTTGGTCACTGCACAAGCCAGACCATGAGTATAGTATGGAAAGTAAACAAAAATAAATCCTGCCCCATGAGTATGAATTTAGGCACCTATAATATCCGATTACACTACAACACCTCTTCTCTTTACCGCGTGGAAATCACCACTCTTGGCATGTCCATTCATCAATGGTCTGTTTGTCCCATCCGCGCGAGACACTGCTTTCCAAAACAACTTTTTTGTACCTTCAATGGAATTTACTTATTTGTTTTTAACTACAATGAACTAACCGAATTAACTGCCTTCAAACCTTCAAAAAGTCTTGGTGAACTTGCAAAGGCTCACCCCAACATTTTATTAGCACCCCTACTTAATGAAATCGAAGACCAATTGTCTGACCTGATCCACAAACTTGATAAACAAAGTCGTCTATTACATTGCCAACTAGAAAGAGCATTGAGCATCTTTGCCGACACAGTAGGCAAACTTTTCCCTAGCGAGATATTGTCACTGGCCACGGGACACCCAACTCTTGGCATTGCAGCCGGTAGCGTCATCACCGCTGTGGACTGCACAACGGTTATCGGAACGGTGCTTCCTTCGCTGGCCTTTGGCAACAACCAAAAATTCTCATTACTCCCTTTGGTCCAGTACGACTACAAGCAAAATGGCAATTCTAGACTAGGCCAACTTGTGAGTCCAAACTACATAATCCAAGGAGAGCCAACATATTACGAAACCTATCATCCAGGATTCCAGGTAGAACTTTGATTTTTAAAGTTAATTCACGATATATCCTCTACGAAAATTACACAGCGAGTCACTATTTGCTGAATGTGGCGTTACTACATATTCCCCTGTCCACTTTTAATTAGAACTTTACTGCGACTGGCTTTTCCTCAACATTCCACCAGTTTGCAGAGAATCAAAATGGATTGAGGGATTTGCGATCCATTCTGTCTGTCCTCTACCAAACAACAGTGGATAGACAAGACATGAAAACTGCCATGCAAATGCTCAACATAGTTGCCAATTTGGATTATTTTCATCTAAATTTAGATGTTTTTGTATCAACCTAGATGTAAGATTACACAATCTAGATGTTAGATATTTTTTTGGATTACAGTAAAAAAATCTAGATCTTTTTTGGATGTTTCTACAGTATTTCTAGGCATGCTTTCTGAAAAGAATTTAGAACAAGCATAATTTTTGTACGAATTATTACTAGTGATTAAAAATAGTACCGTATTTATTTGCATAGACTTACCTTATGAACTTGGAAATTATACGGCAGTGAAAGCTAAGGAATAACTTGCAACAATTCATTAGATTTTTTATAATTCTTGACTTTTCAATATGCCGAAAGTTAAAAAGTATCAACAGAAATTTAGAAAAGAATGGTTAAATGATGTTTCTTTAAAAAACTATCTAAATAATGCAAGTTCCTGGAAATTATAATAAAACTAAAAGTTCTTATAATTATTGTAATTGTGAGTTGAAAGCAAAGTACCAAGACTTGAAGAATCACGTTAAAAGTAAAAAGCATGTAGCTGCATTGTTTGCTAGAAACATTGCACCATTGACTGATATTTTTGAATGCTTAGACAACATTGCATGATCAAAAAATGAAGTCTCAATAGGTATGTTTTAAAATTTTCACGTGGCATTGCAAATTGTGATAAGTTAGTTAATATAATGAAAAACAGCATCAGTAATAAAAATGCTAATGATGACACACGACTTCATTATGAATAAATATGATATCTTGATAAAAAAACAGTACTCTATATGTTTAAAAACTTCCGAATTTCAGTCTTCTAAATAATAAATCTTATTTTTTATTGGACAACTAATTTAAACTGTTTTTTCTTAACATGAAAATTTAATTTACTTGTGTAGAACCTTATTTGATACCGATAACATATTCATTGTAGATACCGATAACATATTAATTGATATAACTTTATAATACGGCGCAATGCTTTATAATATTCACATTTATTTTTTAAAGATATTTTGTAGTTTGTTCTGTGACAATTCTATAAACTACGTTTAAATATAAATTTACTATATTTTGCGTGCTCTTGCTTTGTCAATGTTTGTTAAAGCATAATATAATTTTACATTTGGATGAATTTTTTGGATATTTTATTTTCTGATTTAGATGAATCTAGATGATTTTTGAGGTCAAACTGGATTATTTTAGTCAAGAAAAAGTGGCAACTATGATACTGCTCACCACAAGTGAAAAAGACTACGCCAACATAAATCAAGTGACGACCTCCCTCCAAAACTTCGCTCATCAAACCCTTCTTCTTGCACATAGTGAAATTTCATCTTCCTTCGTCACAGTATTTTTCATGGCCTTGCAAATCCTTGCTTTTTATTTGGGCCGTGGACCCGTGGTGGCTACTGTTAAATGCTTAAAAAAGAACGTTATTCCTTTGCTATGCAATGCGAAAGAATGAACAAAAAATAGTGAGCTGTGGACCATCATGCGTTCACCAACTGCTGCTAAGAACTTGCCTGATTCCAAAGAAGGGGATATCAAAACAACCATTAAGATAGATACACTGAACCCATCAGACCAGTCGCGTCAACTCATTCGACGTTTCTCTTCTTCGCATTCATTTTAATTGCAATTAATGCATGTGTGTAGACTGCTATGAAACTTTTTTTCCTTCGCTTTTATTATTTAATGCAATCTCTACATCGTATTCCAGATAAAGCAATCTTTGTGTGCTAGTGAATGCGCAACTTAAACAATTAAATCGAATATTTATTCTAGAAAAACGTTTACTCGAGCGTACTGTATGTTGGTTTACACCTTGCATCATCAACGCAACGCGATTTACAATTCAACTATATCATAACGACTGTGATTAGCCATTATCTTTGCTGAATTGCACCGCCGATGTTTATTGTACCATCACAACTTCTCCAAGTGATTACTGGAAAAAGCTTCTCTTCAAAAAAACAAGCCATCACGAAATGAAGCTGGTGAAGAGCTTGATCAATTTACATTCAAAGACAAAGAATACTCCTTCACCCAAGAAGATGAAAATTACAAAATTGCGCAAGTGCGCTGAAGTTGAAACCTGAAGTTGAAAATAACCGTGACAAATGGTCTATAATCAGCCCTAGAAAACACATCGTAAAATGCTGCACTGACTATCCTTGACTGTTATTTACAATTACTTTGATAGTGACTTAACTTTTTTTTAAGAATTACTGGTCACTTTCAACGAAGTTCGTTAATTTGATTTATAACGTTTTTTGGTGCATTTTTCGGTAAAGAAATGGAATGTTCGACGTCAGAATACACACATAACATCCCTCATGAGCTTTATATACAATTACAGGTCCTTAAGACCTTTCCTAAAATTAATTGCTGCGTTGATGATAATATACCGTGACATATATATATACACATACTTTTTTCTCTCAACCAGGGAGAGAGTGTAGTGAATGCGAAAGCACAGCGTATATTTCCCACACTATATTCCTGATTTTCGTGACAAAATCATAACTTTCTATCTGACATAGTTCTCATCGTTGCTGACTGTTAATGCTTCGCCAAATCGCCCGTCAGTCCTAAACTGAGAGCCGAGTTACTGAGGTAGCTATCGTTGTGATGTACCCAAAGTTTAGCATGTGACTCTGTGATTACTGTATATCTGAGATATTGTAATTTCTGAAAATAGCTATTCTATTTGAATAAGGTCATATATAATTGAATAATATTAAACTCAAGAAAGACTAGTGGTTATTTATTGGAGTCAGATCACTGCGCACCGTTACACTCCCACACCCCAAAACACTTTATACACCTTCACCCAACACTTCTCCTCACCTCTACTCACATCTTTTCTTATCTCCCCCACACCTCCTCACCACTTCTACACACCTCCCCCAACACTTCCTGACACGCCCTACATCTCCCCCTGCCCCCAAGAGCACTTTTCCGCACCTTTCCCCAACACGTCCCAACACCTCCCGTCACCTCCCCAAACACCCCAACACACTTTCCCACACCTCCCTTCCTTTCACCCTCCTCCTCTCACCTTTACTTACACCCCAAGACACTTTTTCACACCTTGCCCAACACTTCCCCACATCTCCTCCTACCTCTCCCACATCCCAACACACTTTCTCACACCTCCCCCACCACTTCCCCACACCCCAAAACACTTTCCCGCATCTCCCCTTTTTCACACCTTGCTCAACACTCCTTTTTCACACCTTGCTCAACACTCCTTTTTCACACCTTGCTCAACACTTTGTCGGCAGCGTGGCGTAGTGGTTCGGAGCGTCGTTTTTACGACGACCATGATCGCAAGGTTAATGGTTCCACTCCCAACCTAGTCTCGTTGTTGCGTCCTTGGATAAGATGCTTCACGATGATTATCTCTGCTTGGTGGAATCTGGCAAGCAGCAAATTAAAGAAGTCAGAAGAAAATTCAACCGGAAAACTTGGAAACAAAAGTTAACTCCTAAGCGAGTCTGGATTCGTCCTACGCATAGCGCCTCCGTCGCTTTCTCGTGATAGGAGGATAAAGATGAAGAAATCACCTCCCCACATCTCCTTTTATCTCCCCCACACCCCAGCACACTTTCTCACACCTCCCCCAACACTTCCCCACATCTCCCCCTACCTCCCCCACACCGCAACACACTTTCTCCCCCTCCCCCAAAACTTACTCCCTACATCTTCTCACACCCCAAAATACTTTTCCACATCTTTCCTTAACACTTCCCCACATTTTCCTCACCTCGCCCTACACCCCAGCACACTTTTCTACACCTCCCTCGACTCTTCCTTTCACCCCCCACACTTCTTCTCATCTTCCCCACACCTCCCTCATCTCCCCCACACCGTAACACACTTTCTCACACCTCCCCTTACACCTCTCACCACATCTTTCATCACCTTCTCTCACAATCCAGCACGTGCGCTCTGAAGATGAGTGAGCGCATGAACTCACTTAGAGCACATGATTGCGCTGAGCACATGAACTCATTTTTAGAGCACACGCGCTCTGAAGGGAAATGAGCGCATGAGTTCATTTTGAGCACATGCGCTCTGAAAGAGCTCAATTCGCTTTTCACCGCTGTAGTTGTTCTCCACACTGTCCTTTTAATGCTGAGCGTCAAGCAGGGAAGCTGTTAATACCAATTTTAAAGTCATTGGTTTGACCTGCTCGGAATCAAACCCGTGTCTACAGCTCAAGAGGCAGACGCTCTATACCACTCGGGCATCAGAGCTGTTTCATACCACTCGGCTATCGGCACTACTCGGCTAACTGAGGCTATAAAAGCAAACAGCGCTGCTTGCGTGAGATCAGTGGCGTAGCTAGAGGTTCTGCCGCCCGGGGCGGTTCAAGAAATTGTCGCCCCCAAATGAGCAATAGTTTTTTTAAGCATTAATCAGTTTCAAATCCGGCCATGTCCGTAACAAAATATGCGTCAATTAAAAGCGCGGTAGTAGTTATACATATGAGAAACTCGTCGGATCTTCGATTTCTCGTCGGATCTGTGCGGAGCCGTGATGTCATCGGCTAAATCGACGTCAGCAATCGCACAACATTGCGTAATTTCGCAAGTCTGGTAAAATATGCAGACGAAATATTCATTTCAAATTATACTAATAACTTCATTATTCTTCATAAAATGTCAAAGTAAGCTGTAAGTAAGAGGGAATGTTTGTAAGTTTGGAATAATTTTTGTAAATTTTAAAGTATTTAGGTTAATTTTTGAAATATAATTTTTGTAAGTGATACACTATTTTTGCTCATTCTAAACTATATAAATTTTGGATTTTTAACATATTTTAAATTATCGCAGTTAAATTGAACGTTTTCATACATTTCTACGTATAGCTTTTCAAAACTTGTTAAAAACACCACCAATGCAGAATTAGATCACCAGTTCCATCATCTGATTCCGAAAAAAAAAATAATAATAATAAACTATTGAAAACTACCGTATGGCAATTTTATGCATAAACATACTAACTGCAAAACCTTGGCACATAACTGCAAAACCTTGGCGCATAAGGTGGGTTTTGCGGAACCATTTGTGCTGGTGCCCATTTGTCCTGTCTGGGACCCAATTGTTCGAAAACCATACCATTTACCTTTGAAAATCTGAATTTAATATACCTATATAGTATTAATTACTGAGGTTATTTTTCTAACTATTGTGAACCTAAATTCAACAGTAATTGAGGGAAACTGCAAAGTGAGCTTGTGCCCTTTTTGAGTCAGCAGCTGCCCAGTATAAATATGTCCAGTGTGATCAGCTCCAGCCGAAAGTTGAGCTTGTCATGCAGGATTGCCACCGCTAGGCCATGTCGCTGAAAAGAGGTCAAAACCCAGACCTCTCGCGTCAATAGCAATCTTTCTTAACAATATGCCAGCAGGCTGGTAACTGGTTTTTCAAGTTTTTTTTTTTTTTTAGGTACTGGTAGAGCATACACCTATAAGGTATAGCTGCAATGCCTAATGAATAAACTGCGTATACGATATTTGTAAATTCAACTACCTGTCAAGCTATTTCTTGATTTCATGCATTTTGTGAATAGTAAAATTTTTAGCTGTCAAGAACAGGCTCTTTTAAACACATATCAAGACATTTCTTTTTTTAGAAGTAATGATGAAAATAAATGTTTATAACTTTTCCTTCTTCCATCAAAGTTATGATTGGTTGCAAGCTGCGTAAAATAAAATGCAAATAACCAAATTTACAATCATCTGTTAATATTTTGCAGAAGATATGAGCAAAACCGCATGAAAAGGCAAGCACAAAAAATACAAAAGAGAAGAAAGAAGATGTGTGGACGATCAGACGATGTTGGCTCCGAAAAAGTCCTTTGGGGCTTGTACAAATCAATGAGCTTCCTTAAAACGTACTCACAGCCTCGATCCAAAAGATTCGGTTCCACAAGCTAAAGAAGTGGAGCATTCCGTTGAAAACATTTCGCAACATACTAGACAGATTCTTTTATAAATAAAAATAGAGAAGGTGGGTGCATTATTAAGATTTAGAGTTAGATTATAGCACTAAATGGTAAGCGTTTGGGAAAATGTTCCAACAGAACTTTTGCGGTATGCTTTCAACGTTTCGTGTTGAAACGACAGAATATGCATAGTATCATAACTTTAAGATCATACTTGCTATAAAAATATTTAAACCTACTTCGTAGCGTTATGACTTCCTATTTTGTAGAGCCAAGAGCAACGACGATATGGAGAGCTTTAGAAGGCGATAAGACAGATCTTATTGGAGCAATTAAATCAACCAAAGGTTCTTTTTGTGGTAAGATGCTGTGTTACTTTGCTTTTGTGTATTGTAGCCTACTTTTGTGCAAGGTTTTCGTTCCTTCCGCAATAATGTTTGAAGGTTCCCAGTGCCAGCAGATTGCGCAAGAAATTTGGGCCAAATTATGCGGTGCGTGGATTGAGTTGGCCGAGTGGTTGGTGCTAAGGGCGCCGGAACTGGTTTTGCAAGTTCGACGCTTAGCTAGGTCATCTTCGATAATGCATGTAGTTCACTCATGCAAAAACCCAAGCTGCGTTTACGTACCTTAAAAAAAAGTCCAACATTTTGGCACTACAGAACTGATGTAGCACTTATTGGATGAAATGAACATCAGGAAACTATTTTATCTTTACTGAGCATTTTGGATTTTGCGCGATTTTATGCACTGCAGATTTGATTATCAGTTGATCACTGCCACCTCTAAATCCTTCTACTTTTGCATCGCCGCTACCAGACAAAGTATGCTATAGCAAAACGAAAATAATTTACAGTGGGCAAAGCTGAAAAGAATTGTGATTGGAATTGGGGAGCAAAAAGAATAATTTGAACATTCAGTGTATTTTTTTTGTTGCATTCAGATTCAGATTCAGATTCAGATTATATTTGGCGTCAACATAAAATACTGTAAAACAGAATAAAGCAACTGAGAGCAAAATGCGACGCCACAGAGTCTATGAGAAGCCCAGAAATGGCTTTTCATCGATAGTTCATGGAATTATCGATTCATAGACTCTGCAAACAAAAAAAAAAAAAAAAGACAAACAACGTTAGTGAAGTGGAGTGTTCGGGACTCGAGAGCGCTTGAGAAATAGAGATGAAAATATATTAATTTGAAAGACGATATAATTTAATGATTATTTAAAAAGTGGTACCTCAATCTTTTTTTAAATTGTCCTAAAGTTTTTGATTGTTTAATTTCATCTGGTATTTCGTTCCACAATTTAACGCCAACAAATTTGAGAGATTGTTTGCAAATGCTTTTTCTAAATAGAGGAAGGTGTAGATCGTTAGATTGCCTTGTTCGGCGAGAATGAATTTCAGAGTTACGTTGGAAAAATTTATTAAAACAAGCAGGTAACAATTGGTGAAGGAATTTGTAGACTAGACAGCAGATTTCAAATTTAAACTTGTCCTTGATTTTTAAGATGGCAAATTTTTTATAAATGTCATCGATATTGTCACGGGCGCAGCGGTGAAAAATCAAACGAAGAATTCTATTGCATAGGTTCTGAAGTTTGGATATTTTAGAAAAATTAGTGTTACACCATGTAGTGATGCAGTAATTAAGGTGGGACGATGCAAGGGAGTGAAATATAGACATTAGACAGCTAGTATTTAAACAATCGCGAGCTTTGTAAATTATACCTAAACATGTACGAAGTTTACTGTGGACGGATTCAATGTGAGATTTCCAACTGAGGTTGTTAGACAAGGTAACACCGAGAAATCGAAATTTGGAAACCTCAGAGATCGGAATTTTGTTGACAGAAATTACATGATCGGGGTTTCGAACCAAACGATGTGGCTGTGGAGTTAATATCATAAATTTAGTTTTAGCGATGTTTAAAGTTAATTTGTTGATGAGAAGATTATTGTGGACAATGTTTAGAGATTCATTTGCAGTATTGAAAAGATCAGGTAGTGACTTAGCATGTACAAGGACCGTTGCATCGTCAGCATACAAAATGGTTTCATAATCGAGATTTTGAAAAACATCGTTTATATAAATTAAAAACAGAACAGGGCCTAGGGTTGAACCCTGCGGTACACCATACGAAATAGGTTTCAAATTAGAGTATTTATCATTAATTCGAACTTTTTGTTGGCGACCATTAAGATAATCACGAAACCAATCGTTAACCACACCGCGAAAGCCATAGTTGCTCAGTTTAGAAAGCAGGATGTCATGGTCCAAGGTATCAAACGCTTTTGTTAAGTCTAAAAAGATAGCCAGCACTAAATTATTGTCATGAAAAAGATCGGAGATTTTGGAGGATAGGTAAGAGCAAGCTAACTGGGTTGAGAAAGACGGTCTGAAGCCAAATTGCAAATTGGATAAGATATTGTTTTGGTTAAGAAACGAAAGGATTCGCTTGTGGACTAACTTTTCTAATATTTTCGAAAATGCGCTTAACACACTAATTGGACGGTAATTTGAAACGATGTGAGCGTTACCATTTTTGTATACAGGTGTAACCTTTGCAACCTTAAAAACCGAGATATATTTACCAGTAGAAAGGGATAGGTTGAATATATGAGCTAGTAAGTCAAGAGCAGAGGTTGGCAGGTAGCGTAACAGTTTTGTTGGAAATTCGTCCACGCCACAACTATTTTTAGGTTTAATAGTAGAGATCACTTTTTTGACTTCATAGGCAGTTGTTGGCGTAAAAAAAAGAGAAGGAAAGATTTTAGAAGGACTAGATTTAGATTTTGAGTTCTTGGAACTAAGAGATGAATCTAATTTGGTCCTTAATTTGCTAGCGATCGTAGAAAAGTGTTCATTAAACGACTCAGCAATTTCCAGCGAGTCAGTAAGCAATCTATCATTAGACTTGATGCAGTTTGGCGAAATGGAAATCTTTCTACCAATGATATCATTGATTATATACCAAGTGTGCTTTAAATCGTTTCGACAGGAAGCAAGGCGTTTTTCGAAATATTGTGATTTCTTAGTTTTAATGACCCTTTCGTAGTGGTTTCTAATTTTGTGATATGACATTTGCGATTCGGGATCGTTAGTGCGTAAGAAACGTAAGTAAGCGGTCCGTTTTGCTTTTTGCAGCGAACTAAGTTCGGCATCAAACCAGCCGTTAATTTTTGATTTAGGTTTAACACGAGTAATAACGGGAAAGGCTTCATTATATTTACTCTGCAATTTTTCTAGAAACATTGTAAAAGCTGGGTCAGGATCAATTTGTTCATAAACGTCTTCCCAGCAAAGTTCTTCCAACATTTCTTGAAAGCGATGGAGATTAGTATCATTTAAAATCCTGATATTTTCAGCATTTGAAATGTGCGAAATAGATGTTGGAAGCAGAGTGCTTTGAAAAACGGCGAAGTGATCAGAGATTGGATCAGTAACAATGGCGCTTTTGCATGGATGTATATAGTTATTGGTCCAAATGTTATCAAGCAGAGTAGCGGTAGTGGAGATACGAGTTGGTTTATCAATTAAAGGAAATAAGCCACAAGAAAACATCTCGTCAAGAAACAAGTCGGTTTGTAGGTCTGGATCAAGCAAATTACGGTTAAAATCACCCATTAAAAAGAGGAGTTTTTTTTCTCGTTTTAATTTACCTAGGACAAGTGAAAGAGAATCAAGAAACTTGGTATTTAGATCGCTGTCAGTAAAAGGTGGTCTATAGACGGTACCGCAAATAATTTTAAATTTGCCGAGGTTAATTTCAACGAATATCGATTCAAAACAGCCTTCTTCAAACATTGATAAATCGTCACGTAGCCAGTGTGTTAAATTTTTACGAATATAAAGTCCAACGCCCCCACCTTTACATTTTGATCTGGATTTAGCAAAAAACGCGTAATTAGATAATTCTGTGCAGGGATCACGAGAATTTTTTTTTAACCAGGTTTCGGTGATACCTATTACTGTAGGATAAGAATTCATGGACTCAAGGGCACATTTCAGGCTATCAAGGTTTTTCGTGTTGCAAAGTGAACGAATATTTAAACAAAAGGTAGAAAAAGTAGAAGTATTAAGGGTTTTAGGGAAGGATTCAACATTATCAGCGGCAGTATATTTACAATCAATACCCGACAAAGGGTCAGCGGAAGAGTTGTGAAACAAAAGTGAATCATCACCTTTCAAGCAGTCATCGAAAACAAACAGGTCATTAAGCACTCTCGGGTCTCGAACCAGGGGAGAATAATTGCCGAGATTATTCATGAAGGACTTAGGTAGGTAGGTGCAGTTTGAGTTAGCTGAATGCCAAGAAGCATGATTAAATTGAATTGCATTCCCCACAGGATTGCAAAAAAGCGTTCTATGATAATTACTAGTTTAACAAAAAACAAAAAACAACAGGATTACAAAAAAGAAAACGAACTATGATAATTACTAGTTTAAAAGAAAAGAGCGGAGAAAAACAACACACGACCATAATACTAAACTCCTAATACTACACTATCGATACTACAATGATACTACACTAATGCTACTACACAAAAATTTAAATAGGTTATGTACTAAAGCATTGCCTAGAACAAGCATCAAGCAGCAGTTTAAACGTACATACTAGACTTTAATGTTGTTGACGTATAGGTTGTATGATCCATCCTCAATGCGCCAGAATGGTTTCAGGTTCTTTGATAAAGCTTCTTTATATTGAGGATAGAGTCTTTTCTTTTGAAGCACAAAATCTCTGGGTAGATGGTTGGAAACGTATACAAATTTGTCATGCAAGAGTGTAGAATTTCGGGCTTCGTTGAAATTTTTTAAATTCTTCACATGGCCGAAAATTTTATTTTTATCTGATATGGTAGATAATTTCACTATCAAAGGACGGCAGATTCGCTTACCGTTTTTGAATGTCGGTCGCTGGGGTAAACGATGGGCATCAACGACAGCGATTGATGTTGGGTCGTCAATTTTCAGGCCATCTTTCACAAAATCACGAAATAAACTTAGGCTATCTTCTCTTTTTTCCCAAGGTGATTCAGTTTCACGTAACCCATGTACCAAGATGTTCAATCGTTTTTCATAACTTTCCTTCATTAAAGCATCCTTTTTTAAATCAGAGTAAAGAACCTCAAGTTGATCTTCTAATGATGAAACTTTACCTTGCAGTTCGTCAGTATGTGCTGATGAAGTTTTGAGCTTAAGTTCATTGTCAACTTCAGCAAATTTATCCTTCACTTTTTCTTCGAGACATACCACTCTCTTACTTAAATTTTCAACTTTTGAGTCTAAAACGTCGAATTTTGCATTCAGATTGGTGACTAAGGTTATTAATTGATCCAACTTGCCTTCCATTTTTGCAAACTCTGCAGGTTTAAAACTTGAAATTTGCTTCTTAGCAGCTGTACTGGCACCTTACACTACACCGATTTTATACACGTCCGCACGCCAGCGTTGTAAAGTAAAAAAAAAGTCATATTTATCCTATCACGAGAAAGCGATCAATGGGCTATGGGAGCTCGCTTAGGAGTTGTCGGCCATTTGTATACCACACCAAAATGGGGAATCCCGCTTAGCGCCTTTTCCAACGGCACAACAAGTAAACTTGCCGGCTTGTTTTCCACATTGTCCCTTTAATGCTGAGCGTCCAGCAGAGAAGCTGTGAATACCAATGTTAAAGTTATTGGTTTGACCCGACTCGGAATTAAGCCCGAGTATACAGCTCCCAAGGCGGACGCTCTTACCCACGCTGCCATCTGAGCTGTTGGCGATAAGAATTATATCTGCTGCACTTGCTTGTTATAGGGACGGACAGACCACTGGACCCGCTGCAGCAACGTCTTGCTTGCTAATTCACTTCGCTGTTTTTTTTTAGAATATGAACAACATCCTACCGAAGTTTTCTTCGAAAGTGTGGCATAGAAGCTAAAAAGTTGTTACCTCAAGCAAAAGAATTAAGTTTCAAAATACAGTCATGAACTTAGCTTTGTGCTGCTTAGAAGAGGACACTAAGGACAGTTAATATCTATTTGGCGTTATGATTGCACTTTTCAATTTTGTTGTTTTCGTTAATTTTCACCTTGTTTTGGATGTCACTTACGTTTTTTCAAATGTTCTTTGTATTTTTTCTATTAAAGCATTTTGCTGTAAAAATTTTAGTAATTGATGATGAAGCTGACAAAATATTCTTTAGACACTAGAAAATGCACTAAAAATGTAGTGATAGCGTCAAGAACAGCCAGTATCTGCTAATTTTGGATTAAAAATGGATCTGCTCGCCAGTTTTTGATGAGCTTGCAATTAGATTTTCAAACTCAAGATGAATTTTAAAATTAAAACAATAAACAGATGCAACCCGATTACCTAGCTTCAGCACACTTAGCTTGTCCTTCTAAACCTTGTTGCACAGAGTTCTATCTTGTCATCTCGTGATACCTAACGAAGAACTATGTAAAAAATTGTCTGTAAATATAATTATGGTAGTAGATCGAAACTGGAGTGTCTTCCCGTGCAAGCAGGTGCCGTTTTTGAGACATATCCGTTTGAATATTGAAAAATTTAAGCGGATGAATACTATTGCGCTTAAAGCGCATCACTCCTTTTTCGTCATTTGGTGTTGCCGGGTATAGTTTCTAAATGTTTCTTGCTCGGTGTTCGATAACATTTTAAACTGAAGTAGAAAAGAATATCTAATACATTGATTTTTAAGTTAAATTGTAAGCTGAATTTATTTATTTTTTTTAATTTTTAAATGAAGTGACAGCATTTAACTCATAAAAAATTAACTTATGCAAGTTAAAATTTGGAAACATGTTCTTATCAGCTGTTTCGTCATAGTTACGCCAAACAGCTGATCACGGTAAAACAACGAAATAGTGGAACTGGCAGTCTACAAGTGCTAGTGGCACAAACTTAGGTAGGTTTAGCTGCTGAAGTGTAGAGATAATTAAAAAGTTGAAGCGGTATTATTATACCTTTTTAAAAGTCAGTTAGCCTAGCTTATCGAAATGACTTATAGGTTTACTTGCAGAAACGTCATATAACCTACGTATCTGTATACTCTGTTGCTGAATAGGTTTGTGAGGAAATAATGATAAAAAGTCAGGCTACAGTTACGTGCTTTTTGTGGTAATCCAGTATCTGGGTGCAATTCCTACTGACAGACTAGTTTTCCATATTGCTCAGATGGGCGAGTGATTAGAGCGTCCGCCTCGGGAGCTGTAGACTTGGATTTGATTCCAGGTCGGATCAAACCAATGACTATAAAAATGGTACTCGCAGCTTCCCTGCTTGACGCTCAGCATTAAAGGGACAGTGTGGAGAACAAGCCGGCAAGTTTGCTTGTTTGCTGTTTGGAAATGCACTTAGCGGGATCCCCCCCTCTTGGTGTGGTGGACAGATGGCCGGCAACTCCTCAGCGAGCTCGTATAGCGCATTGATCGCTTTCTCGTGATAGGAGGATAAACATGCAACTAAATACAAAAATACTCTACCAATACTGTTGGTGCTAATAGATCTCATTCAGCTTGGCGCTTATCATTTTCATTTATCGATGAGTAATAATTTAGAGAATCAATGCAATGCATAATTGTTCACTATGATGACGTCTATGAAAGTGATTCAAAAAAGTTTATTTCAACAAGTTTCAACACTCTAAAGTAATGTGCTTATAAATGGCTGAGTTTGGATTGTACTGAAAAAGTTATTGCTGCAAAAAATTTACAATTATGGGATATAAATTCACTAACTGATCTGTCACCGAGCGCCCATAGGCATGGTTTTTATCAATAATGCTATTTTCTATTTACAAATGAAAGTAGTATTGAAAGGCGCGTATGTTCGAATTCTAAAAGAAAATTTTCAGAAGATGATCCTCCTGAAAGAATTTACAGTTTGTCCGTACAAGCGTTGCGGTCATCTAGTTCATTCAACATTTGTGAAAAAAAAGAAATCAGTGACTTGACAGAGGCGATGATCTCTGCTTTTCCATCCACTTCAGGACTAGATGTCTTTCAATAGTTTGTAAACAATTACGACATGTTCTGTGCTACGCAAGCCTCTGCTTTCCCTACTTTTGCCCTGTTGCAGCTATATGGTGTCTTCTTTATTAGCTGCACCCATGGATTAGATTGGGAAGGTCATTTTAATACTTTGGAGAAGATAACTCCTTGGCTGCTTGCCTACGATTGTGTGAATTATTCTCGCTACGTTCCTGTCTATTTGCATGAAATGCGTGAATTTGAAAAAGCGCACGCATTTGCTCTTGAGCATTTACGTGCTGGTGGATTTGCAATTCAGCAACAAGAGCGGTACGGATTTTTCGTAACAGCTGCAGATCAAGTGATTGAGCAGACTGTTAACTGAGACAATAAATCAGCTGGTGGAATAGTTGGAATTACAACGCGACCTAATGCTGTTGCTTAATCGATTATTTCTCAGTCACAGCGATTAGCTATGACCCAGTTGTGTCGAAAATACGCTGATCAAGATGCAGCAGATCGATGTAGAAAAGATCCTTGATCCTTCACGTCGTGCTCGAGACGCAGCTGGGGTCATGAGCGTTATTGATGTTGTCGAAGCTATGATTAATCCTTTTGATTATGAAAGATCTGAGTTAATCAGCATCTACTCAGGGAGTTGTTGCATCCCCTATTTGTCAAGAAGATTTCATGAAAGCTTATGAATGCGGAAGAGAAACAGAGCATCATTTTACTGCTCGATTTATCTCTGATCCGAAAGAACTTCATCCCACCTTGAAAAAAATGAACTTGCACACATTTAAAACTGCTGTAAGGCCTAAAAAGACTAAGAAAGGAAAGTATTCATCGAATAGAAAGCTGTTTACTCGACTCATCATACAGGTAAAACAAGATAGAGTCAAGCTTCAAGCAGTGCATACTTATACCCTTGGACCAGTGTCATATCCCCTGGCAAGTTCTGATGGTTTTCCAGCTAAAATGCCCGAATCTGTCATAGTTGATTTGGTCCAGAGCAATTGGCCCGTAGAAGAAAAAGCTATCGGCGCGATGCCGAATTGCGATGTTGTTATTGAATCAATGTGCTTGACTCACAGTTTTCTTCGGTCTAAACTCTCTAAAACATTTATGGAATTTGCTGCTTGCATTTTAACTCAAGTTACAAAAATGGGTCTTCGCTTTTATGCTTTCAGAGTTGATACAGTATTTGACATTTATCCAGTTATTTCCATCAACGCTCTTGAACATGCCCGTCGTTTAGGCCATAACATCCAAAAAATCTCATCACCTCTTCGCAGAATTATTAGCTCAGAGCAGCAGTTACCAAAACAGTGGAAGGAATTTCTTCATCACGATCCCAATAAAGAAGAGCTTTCCGTTTCCCTCTTTCGAGAAGTACTAAAAGGGGTAAATTTCTTTTTGATTTATTCGCTACGCATGGAGCTTCTTGTGATGTTACTTTATTGTAGTGGAAAAACAGTGCAAGTTCCGGAGCATCACTGTGATCAAACCGAAGCTGACACTCGGTTGTTTTTGAATTCTATGCACGCTGCCGAAAAGTATTCAAATATTTTTTCTGTCCGGCGCTGACTCAGATGTTTTTGTAATTGGTCTTTTTCTAGCCCAAAAGCTACCAGCTACCATTTATTTGGAGTGTGGTAAGTACAAAATGAAGTTATTAGGCATCCATAAAATTTCATTTTTGTATTACCTACTGTCGTTACTAACTTGATGAAGTCTAATGTTTCAAATACAGCGCGCATCGGTTGCTGGATAGTAATTTTTTCTACTTTTACTAATTGTATTGACCATTGACAGATGCTCCAACTTAAACTATTTATATTTCATTTTTAGAAATCCAGAAGCGCATCAGTAACATTTTGTTGCTAGAACAATAGATGGAAAGTCGCACTACCGGAGGGCTTTTGGGGCTGCATATTTTTACCTGGGTTGATTCAACTAGCGCTTTCGTTGGAAAAGAAAAAAGAAAGCATTTGTACGGTTCAAGCAATATGTAGGCTACAGCTCCAAAGAGTATTTCAAAGTCTTGGGCAAATATTGGACGTTTTGTGTGCAAGCTTTACTGGCATTCTCGCAATGACATCAACGAAGCACAGTTCAACCTTTTTTGTACAAAAGCTTTGAGTGAGGTGAGTCTGCCTCTCTGCCGCAATGCCCTGGTACATCATATCAAACGAGGTAATCATCAGGCGGCTATTTGGCGGAGAGCACTTTAAACTAATATTAATGCTCCAAGTCCAAACGGTAATGGTTGGATAATTGCTGCAAACAAATTTTTGGTCCGTTGGATGACCCAGGAGCAAGCCCCGTCAGAATTGCTGTAAAATTAGTTTTGCAATTGTAAAAAATCCAAATGTTCTAACAATCAGTGTTCTTGCGTTGGAAACGGCGTATCATGCACCGAACTCTGCTCTTACGTTGTTTGTGAAAATGATTCTGAGACCGTAATTGAAGTAGAACTAGTGAATGATGTCAGTGATGACGACGATGATAATGATGACAACCAATTTGTAGCTAGTTGAAAAATGTTAAAATGTGTTTGCCGTGACTAAAGGTTTTATTTTAATGTAACGAAATTTAATATAGCTTATTCACACCAAATTTCTCTTTGTTTTTCAAGTAATAAGACCTGTTTATCAATGTAGCCTATAGGTGTTTTAGCTAGATACAAAATTTAGTCAGTGAAAATATATTACGGCGTAAAAATTTATGTTTACATCTTTTTAAAGTAGATTGGCAGCAAGGAACAGTAACTAATAAAATTAATTTGCTGATCCAATAAAGTTCTTGTTCGTAAAATATATTTCTTTCGAGAATTATGATGCCATTATTTAATTGCACAAAACTGACACAAAGGGTACCGGTATGTTGTTTTTGGTTACAATAAAAAAATACTTTGAAGTGCTTAATTTATACCAATTGAATTCCTTAGCGTTAACTTGATGCAGAAGTTGAAATACGTGAAGTATTGTAAAGTTATCAGCTGTTAGAGAGTAGGATAATCGTCTCGTAACCTAGAAAGTATTTGATAAAACTGGACAAAATTTGCAGGTGTGCCAGTATGTACCGTATACATAATTTATCCACGTCAAGTTTCACATTATTTTTCAATGACAATAATGGTCAAAAAAAATTTATGTACACTCTGTTCAGAGAAAGTTTTTGCTGGTGGATGATATGACATCATCAACTTATGACGTCAGTATTTGACACAAAAGCAAATTATTGACTGAAAATGTCCCAAATTATTTTAAAGTGTTTGCATTGCTAACACAAAAAGTTGAAGCAATTACTCGATACAATTATTTACTATCTTGTATGATTGCGCGTTAAGCTAGCGGTAAATAACTAATTGTTGTAGGTCTATAGAAGAACAAAAAAAAAAAAAAAAATACTCCATTAAACTAGTCAAAGTTTTGCGGATGTGTTGATATGTATACTTTGATTTTCCAAGCCAAAATTCAGCTTTTTAAACTTACTATAGATGAAGTTATAAGGAACTGTATACACCCTGTCTAGCAAAAATATATTTTTTGCAAAATCTTACTTGTGAGTTATGACGCCATCAACTTATGACGTCAGTATTTGAAATAGAGGCAAATTATTGACTAGCGATATCTCCAAACTATTTTAAAGTGTTTGTATTACTAACACAAGAAGTTGGAAGCAATTACTTAATACAATTATTTACTTTCTGGTCTTGTTGCGGTTTAAGCTAATGGTTAATATGTAATCATTGTAGGTCAATAGCAAAAAAACTACCGAATAAAACTGGTCGAAAATTTGCACATGTGGTAATATGTATATTTGGATTTTTCACATCAATTTTTAGCTTGTTAAACGTACTACAACCGAAGTTACAAGGAACTGTATATCCCATCCAGAAAAAATTATTGTTTTTATAAAATCTTTTACTTGTAGGTTATGACGTCATCAACTTATGACGTCACAGTTTGGCATGAACATAGTCTGTCAACCAAAGATTACTTTGAAAGTGGTCTGATGCATTTACATCAACCACAAAAAAATTTAAAGGCTTTTAAGTGTGTGGAATTTCTGCATCTTTAAAAGAACTATTTTTGTCTTTATGACGTCATTATGACGTAACGGCACCTGTTGGACACGGAAGACACGAGATTTAAATTCAGCATTTCTTAATCTTGAAATTTACGAAGTTTCATCTAGTTCTTCGGTGGGTATCACGAAATCCATTTTCTAGGCGTTTTTTTTGATAGCGTAACAAAGCCTATTAGTGTAGACAGTTCGCGCTTTTCAAGCACGCAAGCCAAGCTAGTAAGCTAGAACTTCTCGCATAGTGTAGACGCGGCTTAAGAGTCGAGCCAAAACCTTTTGTAGCGCTCTGCGCATCATAGAGATAATCGGTCAGCATCGGCCTTCATATATTGTAAAAAAACCGTATCTTTAAAGGCACTGCTTAACAGGGATTCGACCCATTTCATAATACTGCGCAAACCAAACTGTGTCACTCATTTTGTAATTCTGTTTGCAGTGGTATTTCGCAACACTTCGCTCAGCTATCACGTGACCCTTTAATTATCTCACAGAAATACCTCGTGTTGCAATTGTAAATCACGTGTTTTGCCTACCGGTATAAGTTTAAGTTATCTCATGATATGAAATAAAAATAACACGATATGAACTGCAACAACAATAGTAAATGTCTTCGCTGTTTTGCAATCCGCAGCCGTGCGAAGTTAACTACACTTTGCTGCAGAGTTCTTCTGCATACGTTACCGCGTAAATCAACCTTGAGTTTCGTCCTGAAAGTCTCCATTGTTTTATCATTTTGTCGTTTTAATCTTTGGTTCTTTATTGTTTTAGATTTATCATTTTACAGTTTTTAACGTCTCCCCTGAAGAGCTTCACGGCGAAACAACCTGTTGGGGGCTTTCAATTTCATTTGGTGATTGATTTTCCGTGTTTATGTTCTGGCGTGTACCATTGAGCTCTCTGTTTGGAGTTACGGTCAAACCATGTTGATATGAAATAGTTATATTTTGGTTGTCGCACCAACATACAGTTACTCAAAGAAATCTATAAACTGCAACAATAGTAATTGTCTTCTTAACAATATTCAAGGTTCCAATTTTGAGCAATTAGTGCTTTAAAGTTTTTTCCTGCTCTCAGGAAATTTTTTTCGTTCCTGAACAATTCTAAGTAAAAACTGCAGCTGTTGTTTATCCTGTCATTCGCCGACAGTACACTTGAATAAGAACCACACCTCTTTTAGCATGGTCGCTAACCACTTTCAATTCTGGCACAATTGATGAAGCTCGGAGGAAATCGTTATCGTCGTTCCAAGTATAAGGATCTTTTTGTAGAAAACTAGAAGGAAGTTTTAGTTTTTGAAATAGAACTTTGGAAGTTAAGGTCACAAAATTCTTCAGGTTGAAACTGGTTATTATTTGCTATTTGATTGATACTCACTTCGGGGGCTTTTTCATCATAAATTTTTATCAATGACTGAATCATCTGGCCCTTCATAAAGCATGGGAGATTACAATACAAAAAAAACACGAGTTCCTGCAACAAACACCGCGTGTGTGCTTCCATTGCAGCAGATACAGTTTCATTAATCTTTTCGTACTCTGCCAGAGGTTGATCTCCACCAGAGACTTTCTCTAATATCTTGGATGGTGCTAAGAGTCTTCTCTGGTAGAGTTCAATCTCCGGTAGAATACGAAAAGGTTAATGAAGATGTAAAGGCTGCCATTGCAGCAGCCATTGCAGCAGATGTATAAGCTGCCATTGCTGCAGCGGTAATCTCCCATGCTCTATAAAGCGCCAGATGATTCAGTCATTGATAAGAATTGGTGATAAAAAGCCCCCGAAGCGAGTATCAATCAACCTTCAAATAATGGCCCGGATGGCAGATGCTTCCATGTAGCCCTGGCTGTGATTAAGTCTGTACAAAGCTTTTCTCTAGTAAAGTTACAATGACAGACCGAAACCAAATCTGCCGACCCGGAAGGGTATCCACTCTTCCCGATGCTCAGCCAGGGCCTACTAACCGGCAAATGTCCTTTTCAGGACGGGGCGATGTTTGCTCTGCTTCAGGGTACATCGTCAACAAGTTCCGAAGGCCAACAATCCTGCAGCTGAACATTGAAGGCCTCACTGCAAGCAAGATGAATGTCCTTCACCATCTCGCTGTGCAGTTTGAGGCACTCGTCATCCTACTACAGGAGACCCACTGTGCTTCTACCGACAAGCTTGTGATTCCAGGCTTCGCACTAGCTGGGTCCTGTTTAAACAGGATACGCGGCCTTGCTACATTTGTCCATGAGCGACTAAAATGGACCCTAGTAGATCAGTCCCCACTTACATCAGAGACTGAGTGGTTATGCGTGGACGTTGATAGCTATAAAATTGTCAACGTTTACAAACCTCCACCTACACCATTGCAGACTACCGACCTACCAGTGTTTCCACACCCTGTCCTGTACTCGGGTGATTTCAACTGCCCACATGTGAATTGGGGCTACAGCAGCAACAGCGCTGATGTAGAGTGCCTTGTTGCTTGGGCAAGCCTTAATGGTCTTGTCCCTCTCCATGACTTAAAGAACATGGCCACTTTTAACTCAGGCCGCTGGAACACTGGCACCAACCCGGACCTGGTGTTTGTTAGTGTTGGTCCTGATAGTCGCTTACCTGACAGGCGTATTTCAGAGAAGTTTCCTAGGTCACAACATCGACCTTCGCTCATTGTTCCACCAAGGCTCACTCTGTCAATTCCGAGTATGCCTGTTAAGCGATGGAACTTCCGCAAGGCCAAATGGAGCCATTACAATGCCCTGACCAACCAACTCGCTAAGAACTTGTTGCCACCTGATACATCTGATGTGGACCGGGCATACCAGGACTTCTGTAATGCCATCAGCACAGCAGCCAAAAAGTATATCCCACGTGGTCGACGAAACGACCACATTCCGTGTTGGGATGCTGAGTGTGAGAACCTCTATCAGATGTTCCTGCAATCGCCTGAGGGATCAGACTCTAGCAGGGCTGCTTCTGCCCTGCTGTCCAGGCTTGACAGAAAACGCAGGGACTGATGGTCTGAGGCAGTCCAAACCATCGACTTTTCTCACTCCAGTCGTAAAGCATGGAGCATATTAAACAACTTAACTGGTAGATCACGACGCTCCCCTCGGCATTGTGCAGTTTCAGCCAATGCCATCGCATCAGTACTGGTTCATAACGGCAAATACGAGGATATTGATCGCAAGTCATCCCGGCTTGTGTCTCAAGAAGTGTCTGATCTTTGGAGGGCCTCTACAACAAGTGCAGTGAATGTCTGTGGAAGCTTTACTCCCTCAGAATTCGCAGCCGCCCTCAAACATCTGAAACCTGGAAAAGCTCCAGGCCCAGATTCTATCTGCCCTGAGCTTTTGCTTCATGCTGGAGCTTCCCTGAAATCCTGGCTGTGTGGCTTTCTTTCATCCTGTTTGCACCACCTCAAAATTCCAAAAATCTGGAGAAGAGCGTTGGTTGTCGCGATACCCAAACCAATGAAACCTGTAGAGGACCCCAAAAGCTATCGCCCCATCTCTTTGCTCTGTGTCCCCTACAAGATCCTCGAGAGGCTCATTTACACCCGTATCGAGCCATGGCCACCGAGAAGAAGGCCTTTCGCATGCTTTATGACGTCATCACGAGTCGGCCGTGGCACTGGCACAGTCGTGTCAGAAAGTAGAGACAACAGCTCGTGGTAGAGCAATTGCAACGTCGAACTATTAGACTTTACTTTTTGCATTAGCAGTTGCATAGTTTTAATCAATCTTCCTTGAGTGGTAGCCTGTAGAAGTCTTAGACGGTAAATTTAACGTTAGTGGCAATGACTATGATTCAGGAGTTAACAAACCTTGTAGATGAAATAACCAAGATCCTATCTCTGCTATTAAAGTTTTTTTTGAAAAACTACAAGATGTAACAGCTCACAGAGCAACAAAGCTGGTGGTTTGTAGTATAAATTACAACAAACTTCTGTCAAAATCTATAAAGTAGCAGACTTGGACGAAAATAAAAGCAATTTCATTCATGTAGTCAGTACCAGTACCTGTAGTTCTGGACTGGTTACATCGTCATGTTGTAGCTTTAAAACTTCTCGTCAGCTAGACTACCAATAGAACTAGCAGTCAGTGTTTACGTGTATGATCTTGATACTGTGATATGCCTGATAAATGTTGCGTTCCCTTTTGTAAGGGAAACTACAAAAATGGGCCCAAAGTTTCTGTTTTGGGGTTTTCTCAAGAGCAGGAATTGAAACAAAAATGGATTAATGCAATCAAGAGGAAAGACTTTACTCCCAATGCAAGAAGCAAGGTAAGTTTCAGACTCTGCTGATTCTTATTTTGCTTTGTTCTTAATGCTTTGCTAAATAATGTGGATCATAGACTAAGAAAGGGCTGGGGACTATTGACATTAGACTCTTTTTAGAAATTAATCACGTAATTATTTTGGGGCAAGCAATTGAGTTTATAGCTTAGCTATTTTTCATACATTGCTGTTATTTGTTAAAATTAATCTTAATAAAGTTTTATATTTCTATCTCGGTTTCAAAGCATATACACTTTATACAGATATAGTACTATTGATGCAGTAGTTATTGAGAAAACCGCATTCAATTGTGACTTCCTTGAGTTGTTTTTACTGAATGTGTGATAAGTGGCTGGTTACACTTGAACAAAAAAATAGCATTGATTGATTGCCTTTGCATATAACCATGCCCAAAGCTTATAACAAGGAACCAATGATCAACAACCTTTATTTATTTGTGGCCTGTAGTGAAGTCAATAAATGTTGCTTAATAGATGGAGAAATATTGTGGTGGCAGAAACTTCTTTTTTGCGCATGCACCCCATAGTGTTAATTGGATAACTGCAAGTTCGTCCAAGCTGGTCTTAGGATGACAAGCTTTCACCTCTTCTGGTTTGAAATCATCATCTTTCGTTCATTCATAAACTTTAACCTATGTAACTGCTCGGTATGTAGTTGTTTAATGTAATACCTGATGGTGATTAAAACAATAAGAACTTATTTTGACATACAATAGTTTGAAGTCGGTAATACATCCGTATTTATTTACAGGTTACAGGTCTGTGAGCTACATTTTCACAACCACAACATAAGAACCCAATCAGCTTACAATGAAAAGACAGGAGAACGAATAACTTGCGCACTGAAATGTTGTTAGATACAGTGTACTGTGTAGTTAAAACAGTTAGCGATGTCTTTGGCGTTTTTGACACGTTGTTAGATACAGCGTATAGTTCGAATAGTTAGCAATATTCTCAACCATCTATATATTTTATTTTAAAAGAGTTTATACATTGAAATTGTGTAAATCTTGTGAAGATGATGTTTAGAGTTGGCCTGCAATAGTAGTTTGTAAGTTAATTGTGTACGTTTGTAAACAGTTTATTAATTTCAGTCAGTGTTATAGTGTAGGCTTAAGCAAACATTTATTCATTGTGTTTAATAAGTCAGTTTGAGTATCTTGTGATTTTTGTAGCTCTGCCCTCACAGATGTTTGTTTCTTATTTTTTAGAAACCGGTTTAAATTGTTCAGCACGGGAAGTCAGTGCACCTGCTCAATATATTGCAATCTATACCGCGTTTCGCTCTGTGTTCGTGTATCAGCGTTCAGGTCGCGCCGTTAGGAAGTAACAACAAGGTCAAACTTGATGCTACATTTCTAGACAAGGCTCTTCTTGATATTGTAAAATATGAGCTAGGGTTTTATTTTGGGGCTGCCATCGACATTTTGAAAAAGATTTCAACCGACGCTTTTGAGCTGATTCTGAAACAATTGAGTGATAAAACCACGGATGTAGATCAAATGAGGCGCATTGCAGAAATGTAAACTTTGCGCAATTTGAGACCTTGCGTCGATACTAAGTCGCCAGTTGGCTTAGCTACAACCCGTTCACAGCTTAAATTATCAAAATCGGTATGGTTTTGGGATTCAATCTCGGTACCGTCAAACCTTAAACACAAGTTACTGTTACTACGACTTCGAGCACTCATAGTAATCAAACAAAAAATTGCAACAACAAACGAATATAGCAGTTGGTGTGACTACTTTAGAAAAAAATCGACAACTCTTTATAATCGCGCACTCGTACAGTACCTTGGTCGGTCTCGGTCCGACAATCGCACCAAGTTGAGGTCCAACGAAGGAAAGGAATCAGCTCCTCGGCAAGTAGTGGACAAATGGCAATTGACACGGTTGAGCGATAGGATCGCAGCTCAAAAACAAATGTGCTCACAAAAGGATGGGAAACGGATGTTCACAGCGAATTCCGCCCCGGCAACGTTGCACAACGGTAGCAAGGTGAAGTTCCTCAGCGACGGACACTTCAAAAGGATAGCCAGTTGACACAGCAGTAGGAAAGAGCCAACACAATTCAACAACTTGAGGCACGACGGAAAAGGTAGCAGAAAGAAGTTGTTCAGCAATCTCTTCAGGTTGTAGAAAGTAAGAAGTTGTTCAGCAATCTCTTCAGGTTGTAGACAGTTATTTTTCTTTATGTTATAACCCGCGGCTAAGTTCTTCAGACTTGTCCACTAGGAACTAGTGAACCTTCACTTCCCTGACTTTCTGCAACAACCAATCAGACTTTCCAAACAACAGTAATATCGACTTCAAGTTTCGACGTAGAAAGTAACAATCTGAGCAGCACGTACTGTAGTGGTGTGGTATCAGGGAAGCAAAAAAATTACTGAAACTTAACCCGGCAAAAACTAAAAGCTTGATATAAAATATCGAATTTAAAATATTGTTAAAAAAAAACGTCCTTCCATCGATGGTTTCAAAATTGTTCTGACGAAAAAGCGATACACACCAAAGACCGTAGTGTGAAGTGACAGGTTGTTGGCTTGCAAGCAGCCGGGGGCGCGAAGCAGTAATAATTCAAAAAATAAACAAGCAACTGTCAGCTGACATGAGTGCAGCACGATTACGTAATTGCAAAAAACAAATGTGTGGCGCGATGGCGTGATATATGGGGTGCCATATGTAAAAGCCTACATTTACACATTTTAGGACAAAAAACAGCACTAAATGAAATGCATTTATCCCCATTCGCAAATGTATTTGCCATTTGATATGCATTTGGTAAAAAATAACAACATTTAGCTAAATGTAAAACATTTGTAATGTCTTACAAATGTATTTGATTTAACAACATTTATTTGGTAAATGAAATGCATTTGTAATGTTTTACAAATGCATTTCATTTGCGACGTTTTTTTTTTTTGCAAATCAAATGCATTTATTTTATTGCATAAATGTATTTGATTTAACAAATGTATTTACTAAAACAAATGCATTTATTTTGTTCACAAATGCATTTCATTAAATGCTTTTTTCGTTAATGAAATGCATTTATGTTATTGCACAAATGTATTTTCATTTAACAAATGCATTTGTTTAATTTCACAAATGTATTTGATTTAACAAATGTATTTGCTAAAATAAATGCATTTGTTTTGTGCACAAATGCATTTGCCACTGAAGCGTATCATTTTAAAGCTAACGTCCTGGCGGTTTTCATCTCACGTGCTGCTACTGTGCCTATGTTTTCTGGAAACCGTAAAATAATGTGGTTTTTTGGCTGAAGTAGGTAAGAGGTTTCGGAATAGGACCGTTGGTAATTGCTGGGTTTTCTGAGTTGAAAAATGTAATGGAGATGGTAAGAGTAGGTAAAGTTGTAGCTAGTAAAATAATTGTTGCGCTTTGAACTAGGCCCAAG
>OZ023249.1:14573857-14855000 GCA_964006365.1 Trididemnum miniatum
CTAGGCCCAAGGAGATTGATATTTGTTTTCTCAGGTAGATCAGTAGATGGTAGGCTACAGCGGGTAATGTCTAGTATCAGACCCAGGTTTGGTTAGGGTTAGGTTTGGTAAGGATTAGGTTCGGTTAGAGTTACATTTAGTCAGGGTTCGGTTAGGGTTAGATTTGGTTAGGGTCAGGTTATAGGCTAGGTTAAGGCCATTGGTTAGATTGAGGTTGGCAGACAAAAAAAGTGTGGGGGCTGATGCTAGACATACCCGCTGTAGCCTACCATCTACTGATCTACCTGAGAAAACAAACGTCAATCTTCTTAGGCCTAGTTCAAAGCGCAACAATTATTTTACTAGCTACAACTCTACCTACTCTAACCATCTCCATTACATTTTTCAACTCAGAAAACCCAGCAATTACCAAGGCTTTCTCTTAGCTATTTCGGTCAAAAGACCACATTATTTTACGGTTTGCAGAAAACATAGGCACAGTAGCAGCACGTGAGATGAAAACCGCCAGGACGTTAGCTTTAAAATGATACGCTTCAGTGGCAAATGCATTTGTGCACAAAACAAATGCATTTATTTTAGCAAATACATTTGTTAAATCAAATACATTTGTGAAATTAAACAAATGCATTTGTTAAATGAAATACATTTGTGCAATAACATAAATGCATTTCATTAACGAAAAAAGCATTTAATGAAATGCATTTGTGAACAAAATAAATGCATTTGTTTTAGTAAATACATTTGTTAAATCAAATACATTTATGCAATAAAATAAATGCATTTGATTTGCAAAAAAAAAAAAACGTCGCAAATGAAATGCATTTGTAAAACATTACAAATGCATTTCATTTACCAAATAAATGTTGTTAAATCAAATACATTTGTAAGACATTACAAATGTTTTACATTTAGCTAAATGTTGTTATTTTTTACCAAATGCATATCAAATGGCAAATACATTTGCGAATGGGGATAAATGCATTTCATTTAGTGCTGTTTTTTGTCCTAAAATGTGTAAATGTAGGCTTTTACATATGGCACCCCATAGTGATACGGGTGAACAACAGGTTAACAACGGCAAATTATAAAAGGTGGACTATGGTTCGAAATTTTATGAGGTCTTGCTTAGATTTGAGTTAAGTCAACGATTGTAGTCGGTGCGGAACACTCTCCTTTCTACAACAGATAACTTTTTGATAAATCTATCAGACTGCATCAGTCGGTTTACTTGAGGACCCACAAAAATTCTACCTTTAGCTTTTGCTTCCAATAGCTTGGGAAACAATTCTTGAATGTGCTTGAACGCTTTGCCTTCTGGGTTCATTTTCTTCACAAACTGCTTTATGAGGCCAAGCTTAATGTGAAGAGGTAGAAACGGCACTTTCTTCGCATCCACCAATGGTGCTGGTTTCACGTTGTGAGTGCCAACGTCGTAGCTTGATGTTAGAGGCTAGTTCTTTACTTTATAGAGGAGGGATGTATTTCGTTTTGATTTACAACTGACCCTAATTCTGAGTGCTTCGCCAAATATGATGTATTTTGTTCGCACATTATCGATTATGCGTGCTTAAGGCGTAAGGATTATCGCTATTGAAAAGGTACAAAATTATGAAAAAATTTTATACATCACAAATATTTTTGAAAATGGCTGGTGGGAGGATGCATACCCCTCATCCTACCTCTGGCCATAAGCTACAGAAACCATCAAAAGAGTCTGGCATAGGCAATTTCAGTCACTTGGCACCTTATTTTTTAGTCATATTTCAGTTTTCAGTAAATGGACATGGCACATTTGGAATATTTCAGTCACTGGGCATGCTACACCCTTCCTTGAATACGCTTCTGAGTACCAGTATAACGCATTTATGGCTCAATTCCGATGCTTCTTGAAAAGCCCATAAGGTTGAAACTTTGCGCACTAACTTACCTATGCTCCATAAAAAACCCATAAGGTCGAAACTTTGCGCACTGTCGCACGTTTTGATTTACAACTGAGTATGTTTACGTTTTTGTGATTACAAACATGACACGCTTCCTTGTTCTGTTTTCAAATCTTTTCTGCTCAAACTTTAAATCACTATCATTCGCATACACCAGGGGCTTTTAACCTTTTTTGTCTTGTTTATCCATTGCCAAAAGAAAAAAGTACGATTCACCCCCAGAGTACCTTTGCTGCTTTTTCAATACTGAAAATTAAAGTTTTCTTTAGTCTTTAATTTAGAAAATTTACTCCTTCGGTAGGTGAAATTTATCCCCATGGGGTAAATTTATCTCCGGGTAAAAATCTCTGACATACAGTAAGGCCTGTAAAAACATTTTGATTGGTAGACTCTCATTCGTGTAATTGTATTACGGTTGAAGACTTTTCCGTCGCTAAAAAGTGCCAAGTTTGTAAAGACTTCATGTGACGTGGCTAAAATATTATAAAAGTGCCATCTGAGCTGAACTGAAGGAAATTCGACCCCGCGCTTACGCCACTGATTTCGTGGTTTACTTAACTGTCAGCTTTAAAATGATCGTAAAATTGACCTTTTTCCACCCTCTAGTGGCGACGTTGCGCTGTTGCTAACCTCTGGCAAGCTATTCGAGTAATTGCATTGTCAGCATGCTAGATTGGTAGAGGTTCGCGGTCGCAAGGCTTACTGCGAGTCCATAGTAAATAGGTTGGGACGGTTGAAATCGTTCGGCAGGTCATATTTTATTATAGAAATGTGGCTGATTTATAATAATTTATTCAATGGGTCAAATTAACAGTTATATACGGTAGGTTAACAAATCAGTAGCATAACGATTTTAATGGCCATAGGCTAGGGCTGGGCTATAGGCTTTGGCTTGTAGCATTAATGATATCAGATATTAGTAAAGTCTGTGGTGTGGTGGACCTATATAATTGATTGGTGTAACAGTTTAGCAATAACAGCAATAGGCTAAATGTTATGTAGCTAGGCCTAAAATAATGGAACACCTTGATTAGTTGACATAAACTTAGCCGTTACTGGCTACCATGACTCTGTAACTTAACTAAACGAGGTGTTTCATGATTGCTAGGTCAGGTTATGTATACTGTCGGCCGTTGCGCGACCGGAAAATTTGACTATCGCCTGGTACTTCCGAACCCCTGACTCTGAATGGCTGTGCAACGCGATGACGGCAGATTGTATACGAATCCGGTTAGGTCTTCCTAGTGATCTAATGAACTGATGAACGTATGCTATCAGGTGCTCAGGACTATTGTATCTAGTACCAGTTGGCTATTAATTTATGTGCAATAATGCCAACGTGTGCCTGGGAATTATGCAACAGTGATTCTCGTTATGGGCCAAAGAGTAAGAAGCCCAGACCAGATATGGAAGGTGTTAAATTTTTTCCATTTCCAAAGCCTAAAACGCAAATGGATCGTTGTAAAGCATGGATAAAGGCATGTGGAAGAAAAGGTTTTGTTCCTGCTTCCATCACTCGGAATACGTATGTATGCTCTAAACATTTTCATGATGGAAAACCCACCCCAGCTTTTCGTGATCCTAATCCTGCATCAACATGTAATGTTGAAAGCCAGGTTAGGCCTAAAGCGAAACGAAAAGCTCCTACAGCAAGGTCCATTGATTTACCAACAAAAAAAAAAAAAAAAAATACCAGAACTTGATATCGGTACCAATACAGATAGTTGTATGGAAGCCAGTGGATCGGATCAGCAAGTGGTTTCGCGGAACCAGTAAGTGTCAAGTTCTTAAAGAACAAGTGTGTATTTACATCTTGTATCAGTACCAGTAGGCTCCTTAAGAGGTTCTATTAGTGCAAAATATGAGTTTTTGGCTTGTCTGCCGCATTTGACACTGTTAGTCATCAAATATTAATTAATAAGCTAAAGCTTCAGTATCTTCATGATTTACAACTGTCCAGTACGCTATCTTTTACAACTGTCCAGTACGCTATCTTTTAGTTTTATAACATGCCTTCTCATTTGCAAAAAAAGCTTAAGTATTATATGCCACTCCGCGTTTCATTTTTAATCTTAGGTGTAGATCTCATAAACGATGCCATATCTAAAAGAGTTGCATTTTTTCCTGTTCATTATCGTATTTGTTTTAAAATTGCCTTGTTGACTTTTAAGTGTTTACATGAATTTGCTTCACTGTATCTTCAAAGTTTGTTGCTAAGAAACCTTCAAGTATGTATAATTTTTGTGACAATGATAATAGGATGTTGCTTCAACAAGACAGTGTGCACAGTTAATACCGGTACAAGAAAAGCTAAATCTAAATGATTTGTTTTTAATCTGTCAAAACTTGGAATGCCTTGCCAAAATCTGTTAGAGTTTGTGATAAAGTGAAGGTCTTCAAAAGTAAACTAAACAGCTCAGATGGCCGAGTGGTATTAAACAGCTCAGATGGCCGAGTGGTATAGAGCGTCTGTCTCTTGAGCTGTAGACTCGGGTTTGATTCCGAGTCGGGTCAAACCAATGACTTTAACATTGGTATTCACAGCTTCCCTGCTTGACGCTCAGCATTTAAGGGACAGTGTGGAGAACAAGCCGGCAAGTTTACTTGTTGTGCCATTGGGAAAGGCACTTAGCGGGATTCCCCCATCTTGGTGTGGTAGACAGATGGCTGGCAACTCCTAAGCGAGCTCGTATAGCGCACTGATCGCTTTCTCGTGATAGGAGGATAAATATGCAACTAACTAACTAAACTGAAGTGCCATTATTTCAATGTTGTTTTTCATGATCTATATATAGGCCTATACGTGATTTGTAGCTGTATTATATGCTCTTATTGCTTTGGTCTTTTTTGTTGTTGTTCTTGTTTAGATAGAATAGGTTTGTGCCAAGTGCCCCTCAGTCAGGTGGCTGACCCAGTCTGTCATCTCAAGGGGTTTACTAATGCTTAGCCTACTCTTATTAAGCTTCCTAAGCTTTAGCCATAACCGTAGTAGTTGCGACTTAATATGAAATATATTTCTTTGACATGATACTGTAGATAGATAGATATATTTTATTCACCAACAAGGCAATGCTCAACGAAAACAATAATAACTCTCAACTCTGTATGTACACTAATAAATGAATATGTTGCTTTGGAGATCAGAAAGCATTGAATAACCGTGATGCTCTGCCAGTTCTTTAATCTTAGGCTTAGCATGCTACTGAGAACTGACTTAACTCCATCAGAATGTTAACATTAGTGAAGTACCGATTAATCGGAATCAGCATAGGGAATCGGTAGAATCGGTGTTTTTTGGAGTATCGGGATCGGTATTGGAGCGGCCCAAAATCCCAAAAATTACTGATCCGTTACCAATTCTTTTAAACGCCAGTCCACTATGTCTTTCTGGGAATTTTTTGTGTTTTCTTGTTGTAAATGACAAAGTAAAAAATGAAATTTCTCATTTTTTAACATGTTTTTAAAATAAATTAGTAATGGCATCAATAATTACGTTGAAAGTCAGTTGGACATGCTACATTCGAACTTTGAGAATGACTCACGCATGCTTTAATTGCGTTTTATCAATAATTCAAAATAGGTCTATTCGATTTGTATTTAAGTATCGGATTGGGATTCGGTAATTGGTGTTTTTCTTGGTATCGGTCTCAGTATTGGAATCAGTCAAAATTCTGGTATCGGTTCATCACTAGTTAACATGTTTGTCGCTAGTTAATTGAAGCATTGTTTCTTTAAAATGACTTTAATGATATGGATCTGTGATAACGCAGCCATTGAGTAATGAGTGACCTGTTTGGTGTTCACCCTTGAAACCTAACCCCAAATGCAAAAGCATTTCATTATGTATAATTGTATTATTGTATGTTTATAATATGATGTATGATAATTAGTGTCTCTTGACTTTTTTCTACTTAACTGTTATTTCAGTAAAATAGTTTTCTTTCTTGGAGTATCTTGTTTTATGGTACCATGCCAGTATCATATATGTAATCACATTGACTAAATGCTTTAGACTGAGAAAGTTAAAAACTGTGGATCTCAAACCAATTCGGAAAAGATAGACTTGATCGAAAAATATCTGCAAGTCGACATAAAAGAACAAAAGCGTTGGATCTTTAAACACGATATTCTGAGCAGTGATTCAGCTTCAACATATTACACAGGTATGTAGCAAACTTTAAGTTTGAATCGTGCACAACAGTGTTGGGTGATTAAATTTTAATCCTTTTTGTCATGCAAGACAATTCAATAGTTATTTTTTTTATTTTGTGGAAGAGCTTGAAGATCTTTGGAGTTATTCAGATTCAAGGAATTAAATTACTCAGGATGTGATTCATTAATAATAATTGACATGAATCACTCTCGTTATAGCTAATAGGCTAGGCCAGTGTTTTTCAGCCGCTGTGCCGCGGCACACTGGTGTGCCGCAAAATATTGTCAGGTGTGCCGTGGTAAATTATCCAATTGGTGTGCCTGTGCGGTCTAGCGCCTGGAAGAGTAATCATGTAGTACCATGGCCAACTCAAGATACGGCCCCATATGTCACATTCTCGTTGAAATTCTAAGAGGCCGACGTTTGTCGACATAGAGAAAAGTGTGATAGACCAGTGTGTTTGTGCTTGTCGTGTAGAGAAGTCACACAGCTCACACGCACTTCACAAATTCTTTTACACACATTATTGCTAATGCAGCAGATTAACCCAAAAACAAAAGAAACTTTACGCTGTTAACTCAAAGTTTGCTGCATTGCCAGTGTTAATAGTTAGTGCTTGAAGTCAGCAAAGTTTGCGTTTAAAACTTTCAATGTGTTAAAGCAATATTAATAGGTTGACTGATTTTTAAGTCGAATAGTAATAAAATTTGATAATACCAAATACAGTTTTGCAAATGAAAACCAGCTTTCAGCGATCAAATTTTCGATACGATAGGTAAAAATGTACGTTGGCTAAAATGGCTACTGTTTTCCCGCCTTTCAGTTGATAAAAATATATAGCTTAGGAAGAGAGGTTGATTTTAAAAACCAGTTGCAGAATAGCAATAAGCAGGCGAGCATATTTTTTTTTTTGTTTATTTTTCTTAATAAAAAAAATATACTCGCCTTGCAATATTGGCGTATGTAACAGGATTCGTTATTTAATTCGAATTTTCACTCGATTTTGTGTCTACTGTTTCACGGTACAGGTTGTATTTAAATTTTATTACGACGCTTAAAACCTAAAAAAAAGTGATGGATAAGTTTTTGAAGAGGAAAAATGCTGACTCTGAACTGGACCCTGGACAAAATCCGGACCCAGATGAAAGCCCTAATATGAGTGGAGGTCAAAAGAAAGCAAAGACGTTCAGCAAAGTTTCTGGCGCGAGGCAATACAACGAAAGCTATCTTTCATTTGGATTTATTTCTACTGGCGATGCGAATGCAAACGCACCGAGTCCGTTGTGTTTGGTATGTGGTGAAAAGCTCTCCAACAGTGCTATGGTCCCAAGTAAGCTTAAACGCCATCTCCAAACGAAACACCCTTCACTTCAAAACAAAAATGCGGAGTATTTTGTTCGTCTGCGTAAACACACGGAGAAACAAGCAGCTTTCATGAGAAAAAGCACAAAGGTAAACGAGAGAGCCCTTAAAGCTAGCTACCACGTCGCTGAACTTGTGGCTAAATTGAAAAAGTCCCACACTGTAGCAGAGCGATTAATACTTCCCGCCTGCAAAGCCATTGTAAATGAGATGCTCGGACCTGAAGCGGTTAAAGAAATAGCCAAAGTCCCTCTCTCAGATAACACAATTTCCAGACGTATTGGTGAAATGTCTGCAGACATAGAAAGTGTGGTTTTGGACAAGATCCGTGTCAGTACTAAATTTGCGTTGCAACTTGATGAGTCTACTGATGTAAGTGGACATACTCAACTCTTGACTAATGCGCGTTTTGTAGATGGAGACACAATCAGAGAAAACTTTCTATTTTGCAAGGCTTTGCCAGGAAGAACAACAGGAGAGGAAATTTTTCGGGTCACATCAGAATATCTGGAAAAAGGAGGACTTAAGTGGGAAAACTGCACGAGTGTTTGCACTGATGGAGCTGCAGCCATGGTCGGGCGCACTAAAGGCTTTGTAAGCAGAGTGAAGGAAAAAAACCAAGATGTGATCATTACGCACTGTTTTTTACACCGCGAAGCCCTCGTAGCCAAGACTTTACCAGCAGACCTCGTTCCTGTGTTAGATGATGTTGTGCGCATGGTAAACTTTGTGAAGTCACGACCTATGAAAAGTCGCATATTTGCGGCTTTGTGTGAGGAAATGGGAGCGGAGCATAAAGCCTTGCTGTTTCATACGGAGGTCCGATGGTTGTCGCGCGGCAAGGTGCTGGGCCGTGTGTATGAGCTGCGAGAGGAACTTAAAGTGTTTCTGACAAATGAGGGGTCTGATTACGCAAAGCTGATTGCAAGTGATGAGTGGTGTGCAAGGCTGGCATACCTGGCAGATATTTTTCATCATCTGAATGAGCTGAACACACGAATGCAAGGCCGAAATGAAAACCTGCTTACAAGTACAGATAAAATAAATAGATTCCGTTCAAAGGTGCAACTCTGGCAGCAACATGTGATAAGCGGCAATCTTGAAATGTTCTCACTCACCAATAAACGGCAAGATGTTAACACTGCTGCACTGTGTGAGATAATAGCCAAACATTTGAACATTCTTGAGGAGAAGTTGTCATTTTATTTCTCTTCAACCTGCACGGAGTGCCTTGACTGGGTTAGGGACCCATTCAGCTCAGCATCAGCTGTTGGAAAGGACATGACTTTACAGGAGCAGGAGGAACTAACTGAACTGAGACACGATCGTGGTCTCAAGTTAAGCTTTGCTGATCTACCTTTGGACAGTTTTTGGTTGGCAGCTGCCAAGGAGTTCCCCATACTGGCCTACATAGCTATTTTTACATTGCTCCCATTTTCCACAACATACCTGTGTGAGGTGAGCTTTTCAAGCCTGACTGCTGTAAAAACTAAAAACAGAGAAAGACTGAGAGCTGTGGAGGAAGAGCTTCGTGTGTGTCTTTCATCGATTCCTGCCAGGATATCAGCTCTGTGTTCATCCAAACAGGCCCAGATTTCACACTGATTGTGTATAAATATGAAAGATAATTAAATACTTTATTCTATGTGTTTATTTGATTCCTATTCAAGACAATATAATATTATAATATAACGTCATTCTTCGATGTTAAAAAACACTATTGTTAGTATAATCTTCTTTTCACATTTTCAGCTGGTGGTGTGCCGCGGGATTTTTTTAATGAAAGAAATGTGCCTTGGCTCAAAAAAGGTTGAAAAACACTGGGCTAGGCTGGTAGATTACGGTATGAAGCAAATTTAAATTACAGTATCTTACACATTGCAGTTCACATGCACCATAGTGTGTATACAGTATTTTTGCGCTAAGTGAGTGAAATGTAAATGTTACTCTTAAGCTGGACTTGTAGTGTATCGAAAGGTGTTATTACGTTGCTTTTCATATTATTCCATGCTTTTCCTCTTGACCTTACAGTAACACTGATATCTTCATTAACGGTTCAATATTGCAGGTTTGTCAGTTGCAAAGCTGCATTTAGTTTTTCATCTCATTTACGAGGAGTCAAAGAAGTTGAAATACTGGAGAGGAGAAACAGAAGTAAGCATAAAACATTTCTTGCATTTACATGGAATTATTGGTTATTTTTCTACCTTTATTTATATTTTGTTGTAAAGCATTAATTTGGTACCAAATAAAACCGGAATATACAGCTGAAAGAGCAAAATTAAGTTGTTTTTACTTGCCGAGTTGCTTCGGCCAGGAGTCAACGAAGGGGCTTCACGGATCACGGTATTCGGGTCAAGTTAAGTTGCCATCCGTCTACCACGTGAAAACCTCAAAGAGGGGGGGAATTCCATAAAGTGCATTTCCCAGCGATGCAAGTAACACTTGCCAGAGTGTTTGCCCACCTGTTCCTTAAATGTTGAAGAAGCTGTGGAAGTCTTTGTTTTGACTCGGCTTAAAATCGAACGCGAGTCTACTGCTTAAAAGACAGACACTCTATCGACTCGGCAATCTGAGCTGTCCAAATCCTAGAAATATACTGTATAGTCAGTACATTATACATATTGTGTGTTTGTTTAAAAACTTGTAGGTATTCATGGTATTCAGCCTCTCTTTCAGCTAACATATGGCAACGTATTTTTTTTTGCAGCTTTGCGGCTCAACCTTAAGCGTCTTGTTACCTTGGGAAGCATATCTTTTAACCTTGATGCGGCTGCGAAGAGGATTTGATATTCAGCATCTCGGAATGTTGTTTGGAATTTCACCAACTAAACTTACTGCTAGTAGAATAACAACAACATGGATCCACTTTCTTGCTCAACAGCTGAATTTTTTAGTTGCTTAGCCTACGCAAGAACAGTTACAAAATCGTAGTATTGATGCTTTCAAGTACTTCCCAAATACTATAGCGGTCATTGATTGTACAGAATTCTTTATTCAGAAGCCAAGCTCAACCTCAGCACAGAGAAAAACTTGGAGCAACTACAAACATCACAACACGTTAAAGCTATTGGTTGCTTGCACGCCTGCCGGTACTATTGCATTTCTCTCCGAGTTATTTACAGGGAACATTAGCGACAAACAAATAGTAAATAAATCTGGTTTTTTAAATCGCATACAGCCAGGCGACAATGTAATGGCTGATCGAGGCTTTTTGATTCGAGATGTTCTTATGCTTCGCGGAGCCACTTTAACCATTCCTCCGTTTGCTCACGGAAAGCAGCTTTCTATGCATGCCACCACAATGACCCGACGGATAGCGAAAGCAAGAATTATTGTGGAGCGCGCTATTGGACGAATGAAAGAATTTCGGATATTGTCTAAACCAATAGCAATTAACATGCTGCCATCCTTTGATGCGGTGGTGAAAGTTTGTTCTTGCTTATGCAATATGCAACCGTTCTTATCTGCAAATTAGTAGGCCTATCACATGTGCTTAATACGTTGATGTTACAGTAAACTAATATGCAATTCAGAGTGAAACACAGCTTGGGTGTGTACTGTGTAATCGCAAACTTTAGTAGCATTCACAGTTCATTTTATCAGCTATATTGGCTACCAAGTTACAGGCCAGCGGTCCGCAAATAGTGAGTCGTGACCTAAGTTTGGGTCGCAAAGAATCTATTTTTTTTGATGAAAACAACGCATTTTTAATTCAATAGCTCCGTGATTCAATTATTTTTTCAAAACCTTTTCATTTTGCTTCATAAAATTTTTGTGTCCTATGAATCTTAAGTGTTGAAAACCGAGGTCCTTAAAGGCTTGAACCGGGGATACCATTACATTTCGAAATAAAAGTATAGCAGGTGTAGAAAGAGGGTTGATGGGACCCTTGGATCTTTATTATACTCGCTTGTTTCTCTGTATGACACCGAAGAGTGAAAGAACTGGCGTCGCGCATCTCGCGGATTTCCGAGGAAGAAATCAAATAAGACACTGTAGTAACCAATTTGGGCTATTCAATTAATTAATAGTCATATATTTATCTTCCTTTGCAAGAAAGCGACGGAGGCGAGCAGAGAACCTGCTAATACCAATTTTTTAGTCATTGGTTTTACCCAACTCAGAATCGTGCTCCAGAAGCAGACGCTCTATCCACTCGGCTATCTGAGCTGCAAGCTTACAGCGCTTCCCCAGATCCCCTTAACTGCATTAGTAAAACCAAAGCTTCCCAACTGACTTAGTGCTCTAATAGCTATCATTGTTAATCCTTCGTCTCTGATTGTTTGCGAAATCTAGTTGGGTCGCGTGACTTCAGAGGTAGCGCCAAAAAGTATTTGCAGACCCTTGGTACAGGCTACTATCTCCAGTCGCAATTTTTGTGGTTGTCAGATATGTCAAGTAAATACTAAACAGCCAGCTCAGAATCGTTAATAGCCCACGTCATTGTCTTAATAGTGCATCCATGCAGTGTAGGTAGGCACAATGCTTAAATTCTGAAATTTATTTCCCGGTTAGAGGCCCTGAAAGCTATTGCCTCAGGTTCTGGGTCCCTCCAGATAAGCCCTCTCCAATTTTCTTCATCCTTTACAAAACATTCCACCACCCTGTCCTACAGTGTCCTAACATAGACCCATCCAGTGGTAGGCATCGCACCAGAATTTCCGGTTCCGCACTCCGCTCAATTTTTTAGGTTTATTGTCTTCACTGTTCGAAATTATTGCCAAACGCGACGTACACACACTTTCACACAACCACAATATGCTCTCCAGAAAACAACAAGTAAAGGTCATACAAAAGTTTCAAAGAAACATTTTGACAATGTATGGAAAAAGATAATTCTCTTGAAAATACATCAAATCATGCATCAGTTCGTCGTAAAATTCTTTTTCAAACTCAACCGGGACGATGACCACACCTTTGGTCGTATACACAACAAAGTCTAAATGGTCGTATTGCAAGATTCCCATCAAGCCTTGCACCTGGGCGTAATGCTTGTGTGTCTTGGACAAGACCCACTTTCGTCGAATGCGGTCATAGCCTACATGCAGCCATTCTGCACCGCTGCCACTTTTGGTGGACGATACTTGGTAGTGTAAGGGCATTTTATTTCAATCAACCATCGACTTGGGCAGGCTGAACTCTTGGGGCATTTGCAGCTACCAATCCCATCTGGGGAACCGCCGATTAAATAGTTTTCATTTGAAAAGCATAGACCTGTATTGGTCACTAGTGGACGCAGATGAAGTTTCGGCAAAAGTTTTTTGTAGAGCTTAAGCGCTTTTCTTTCGCTTTTTCTGCCCCAAAGTAAACTGTCAGGCATCGTAGCATAATCAACCTGGCCTCGAAAAAGTTGACGCAGCAGCGCTCCTGCGCATAACGATGGATTAGCTTGGAGTGATTTCGATCGCGTACGAATCCTGTGCAAGTTTGATGCTGTCATCATACCCCTGCGTATTTCAAACCAGCTTTGATTTTCCGCTTGTCCCTTTGTCAGTTCTTCTACTAATTTCAAATCGGAAGTTTCTAATAAATGGTAAGTGTTTAAGCAATATGGATCAAAATATTTTTCCGGATTTCGATGAAAAAAATTTACGATGCGTTTAAGTGGGGCAAGGCTACTGCAGTCTTCTACTTCTTTACTGGCTTCTGCATTCTTTGCAGTACGCAGCTCCAAGCACGTTGAAGAGTCATCCTCCTGCAATCACAATTTTGTAAGAATACGGTATTTAAATACGTTAATTTAGTGTCACAATTAAATCAAAACACGTCTAATTTGAAAATAGTGACACAGCACTGTAATGCTTCATCAGTAGGGATGTTCATTCCAGAATATCGAATCCACTGGGACCGGTTCCAAAATTGAACCGGTTTCAAGTTACAGAACCGAAATTAGGGTGTTTCATTTTTTTACCTTTTTTTTCAAAATTCTTGGTTCGAGATTTTTTCTGAACGGATTTTTGATGCTGATTCCGAATATGATATTATTTTTTGGTTATGAGTTATAACGTCATTTTGACTAGGCACCGAGCCAAAAACGCAAATTCTTGCGTAACTCCTTAATCACTTGGGTTGGAAAGTTAAAAATGGTGTCAAACGACACGAAAGGGTCGGTTTCCTAACCATGTTCTGAAGAAAATTTTTGTCCAACTGCACAGGAAAACGAGTTATTCAAAAAAACAAATTTATCAGTAAGATTTTTGTCTGCTGCTTAGGAAAATGAGATATTTCAAAAACCGTATTTTTTGAAATAACTCGTTTTCTTGTGGAGTTGGACAAAAATCTTCTTCGGAACATGGTTAGGAAACCGACCCTTCCGCGTCATTTGACACCATTTTTACTTTCTAGCCCAAGCCACTAAAGAGTTCGCGAAAATTTGCGTTTTTGGCTCGGTGCCTAATCAAGATGACGTCATAACGAAAAAATAATGTCATATTCGGAATCAGCATCAAAAATCCGTTCAGAAAAAAACCCGAACTAAGGATTTTGGAAAGGTGAAAAAATGAAACATCCTAACCGAAATACTGTACTTGAAATTTGGGCAGATGCGCTGCTTCAGCGCAGTTTGTTTATGAGCGTTATTGCGCACGCATTGCTAAATGCTCAATTTTTGAACGAAGGCGCACACCAAACAACGATTGCACACACGCTGCACTATGCTCGCATAGTTAACCACAAGTAATTGCGTGAGTGTGTGTGCGCACGTGCGGGCAACGCTTGTCAAATGTTAATGCATATTCTCTTTAACCTCTTGCCTGCTCTTTTTCAACCTCTTTGCTTTCGTTTTCAGTAAAGGCAGCCAAGGCATCTCTTTTATTGCAAGCAAATATGGGCTGCTCTTTGTAAAGTTGAAATTGTATGCACTTTACGGACAAGTCCTTTTCTAAGCCCAAATCGTAACGCAAAAACACCGTTTTAGAACGCTCTTGTAAGACAAAATCGCAACGCAAAATTAAGACCAAATCGTAATGCAAAACTAGAACGTTCTTCTAAGACAAAATCGTGTTAGGATTCGATATTCTAAGACAAAGTGTTAGGATTCGATATTCTGGAAACATACTGAAATTTGCAAAAAAGATTCGGAATTATTCTGAAATGAACATCCCTATTCATCACATGAAAACTTTTGCTCAACTCGTTCTTAGACATGGCACTTTACTGAAGATATTCTCAAATATCGGTAAGCCTACTTTTTCATACATCAATTCAATCATTCCCAAGGGGGCCACCAGTACTTATCAGTTACTACTACACACTACAAACTCATTGCGAGTGCACTCACTGCCCTGAATTTACCGTGGCTAAAACTCACCCCAAAATTAAGTACAAGGAGCGCTCTCTGTATCAGACTTAATCAAACCAAGTGCTAGTCACTCTTCGCCGCCGACTTAAGAAGTTGAGAAAGCATTTGTTCAAATGGTCGAACATTAGTGACAACATGGTCTGTCACGTATGTATGCACAGTTGTAATATGAATTAGAAAACATACATACCCGATTTAAGCCTTGGAAAAATGCATTTATGACATCATCGTCTGGCTTTTCGGTTGAACTACGCACTTGGTCAAAGCCGGAACTTGGTCCTTCTGCTGATGATGAATTTCCTCTACAAAAGAAATATATACTGTACTAATCTACAAAGTTAATAGGCATACGGTATTATTTACTGATATAATTATAATACATATTATCATAAAATCAATCTACTTTTGAATTTACAAAAGTTTACGTTTTAATGCCCTTTACATGGAACAACAGACTTGTTTCCGAAATTATCCTCCTGAAATTTGATTCATTGCTTGCTTAATTTGTGCTTGCTACAGTGGCACGGGAACGCTTTTCAGACTGGGTGCGGGCTCGAAATAAAAAAATGTATCATCGCCTGGGCTCGGCTCCAGTCCCCCTACTTCCCGCACCACTGGCTTGCTAAGAATCCGTAAAGAAGAGATAAAGTATTTTTTCAATGTAAAGTTAAAATTGAATTATTTAAGTAACACTCTGATTGAAAGTTTGTTTGTGTAAGTTCTTCTCGTGAATATACAGTATCTGCATCAGGGAAAAAGTAGCCTACAAATTCTTACCGGTAAAGCAAAAATAAATCTTTAGCCTTCATAGGCTCATCTGATGGTCTCGATTTTTTAGACCAAGTACAAGGTCCATCTGTCACTGAAGCAGCAGTAGCAACAAAGTTATTGAGCTCATATAATGCAGCAGCAATATGTCTACATCCACCATCAGCTCTGCAAAACATCAATTCTCAAGCTACAGCAACACGACATGGCCTACAAAAATTCCAAAAATGCATATATATTATTTATATACTGGTACTAAATAAACGCAGATTGCCATTGCAAATATGATATCGGTACCCAAGATCATAGGTAGGCATAAACCAATACCATTACTTGTTAAATTGTTCATGAACATACATAACTCACCTATACTGCTTTCAGGATAAAAATGGATCATTTGCAACTGCTTAGGCTACTACAAATAGAGTCATGAGAGTTTGTTATAGACCTAAAGTGTATTGCTTTTAAACGGCTATGAATCCACCCAGGCATACTGTTTCTGTTTTTTCAGTAACTGTTTCTGTAGGCTTATTCCCTGGGGCCCTACCAGTATATTCAAAGCGTGTACTTTAAAATTTTTAATTGAAAGTCTCTTAAAAGTTATGCAGCATCCTTGAATCTACGTATATAACCAGTACTGGTATCATAAGATTAACAAGGCATGTAAAACGTTTAATAGATACATACAACAGAAAACACACTTACCCTCCCATACATTCGCAAAGTGCCACATGCACATCTCCTTCAGCAGTTACCATGAACCAACATGAGTACGTTCTTTTGTGGAGAAAAGTAGATTTCCTACATGTTGGTAGGATTGCGGCACGATAAAAGCAGTTATCGTTCTTTTGGCTTATTTCCAATTTTTCTACAAGGCCATCTTCAAACAATTTATAGTCATCAAAGCTTTTGAACGCTTTCAATTTTCTGTTGTCGTAATCGGTTCTGCTGCATATTAAGTAATTGAAAACGTCTACGAGTCCAAATGGAGGAATGCCTGGCAGTTGTAATTTTGAGTAATTGAAATTTTTTGGGTTATCAGTTATGCCAATTTTTAGGAGCTTTTTTTCGATAATGTTCCAGGTGTTGCAATTTTGAAGGCCAGGGTCGTCCACTAAAAATGTCGAAGCTTGACATAGAATTATCAAATTTTGTTTAGAATGGCCAGTAGATGTTATTCCTTTTTTCTTCAAATATTCTTTTAGTTCCATGATTGACAAAGTTTCAAAATATTCTAATTTTTCCGTATTAACTGATTAACTTAATCTAGAAAAAAAAAAAACAACAATGCAAATTTATTTGGTAATAACATATTGACATATGTAGGTGGGCACACTAACTCAAAATGTTAGCTTCATTAACCACCATTAGCAGATTAGCAATTAATGCCCACCTATGCATACATATTGATATATATAGTGGTCTCTATCTGTCTACAACAGGGCTTCCCAAACTTTTTGTTCTTGAGTACCCCTTGGACAATATAAATTTGCTCATAGACCCCCACTGCCCAGTGGCGCTACCAGGATTTTCATAAGGAAGGGTTTTAAAAAAAGATTTCTTGCATTTGTTGCTTTGAAAATTATCTGATATTGACTTTGTATTAAAAACCCTACGACGAGTTCAGCCAGTAGGTCTGGAGGAGAGCCGTAAGCTCCCCCAACGACGTTTGGGACGAAGCCCTGGACAACGTTCGACTTAGGAGTTTTTATTCTTTTAAAAATTGCCGATAATGGTAGCTTACACTATTTTAACAGTGCGTATACATTGCTTTTTCAGTGGTGCTACTAAGTGGTGGGCTTCAGCCTCCCTGGTTTCACTTGCGCTTATGTGTACCCAAAAAAATTTCTCGTATTCAGCAGCAAAGATTTTTGTATATAAGATTTTTTTGTATAGTAGGCTACTACGGTTCTCATAGTACCAGTACTTGTATATAACTATGGTTCTTATATAGGCTAAAAATTAATCAACAGTACTGTTTTGTCTTCAGTGATGCAGTAATGTGATTGAAAAACAACACTAGTTGTAGGTAAAAGTTTTTACTGGGGTGAAAATCTGATTTCTTCAAAAGTTCTAAAACTCAGGTCTCAAATTAGTTACATCAGGTGATAAAAACTGTTTTGAACAAATTAGAAGTTATAGAAAGAATATCTTTAAACTTAATCTAATGTAGCCCTGGAAATATTGAAATGCACCCCTGGGGGTCATGGGCGTCCGCAGGGGGGGGCAAGAGGGGGCACTTGCCCCCCTGAAAAACCAAAATAGTTGACAAAATACGCATGAAAAAATGCAAGCTAAGAAACTACACAAAAAGTTGAAAAATAGAGATGAGTTTACTACCAAACAAATAAAATAACAAAACATTTCGCTATAATCTGTTTAATTAAAGCAGGGGTGGGCAACTTTCTGGTGATACTAGGCCACAAATTATGAATATAGGCTTCCAGCGGACCGCAGTTTTTAGAAAGAAAAAAACACTTCTTGGCAGGAGTAATTCTAAAGAAGGGTCTGTCGCGTGAAAAAGAGGTCTCTGAAATAAAAGATGACTAGAAAAACAAGATCTTCAGCCTGGAAAATAGCATTCAAAGCAGTTCGTGTGTTGATTGGGTTTGAACTTGATCGCCAAAAAACAGGTTTCGAAACCAATTGGCTATTAGCACATGCTTTGGCGAGACGCAGGTTGCCCACCTCTGAATTAAAGCATAAAAGAGTTTGTCTAGTTGTCTAAATGCTGCTGTCTAAATTAGTCTGGCCGTTCAATGAGTGGAAACTCCACCCTTCACACATCATTGAAACTGGTCTTACGTGTAGGCATGCTGTTACCAAGGCCAGTGCTAAGCACGTTAGAAAATATTGGTACAGGTCCCAAGCATCATTTTACGTTGATCAGTACGAGTTATTGCTTGATACTTAATTCATTTTTTGTTCCCTACATGATTCCATTAGTTTAGGTTACTTTCTTGTCTTTCAAGGCCGTATGCAATAGTACATACTATCGCATTCTATTCACGTCAACAGACATGGCGATTTATCTTTTGTCATGACGCAAAGACTAGAAAAGTGTCTTTGTGTCAAATGCTGCTCTTCAGTCAAACCACAATCGGATAGACTGGTGGAAGATAAGCAGGCGCACACTTCGCATAAGATGAAGAAGTCGGTTAATAGTTTTTGTGCGTCTTTTTTATTGATCTTCAATCTCAAATCTTGGTTATACTCGTGGTATTACCCACAAGCTGCGTGCAACGAGTGGCAAAGACCATCTCAGTAGCTTAGCACGTGAGCGACTTAGCTTCGAACTCTGAAGAAACGTGGCGAGCCATTGGCGGTGGCCGTGAACAGCACTGTATTTGATTTGACAGGTCGGATATCGAACCCCAGATCTCTGACTTTGAAAGCAATATCGTTACTGCTACACCAATCAGCTGATTACCAATCTGTCATGTGGACGTACGTGTAAGTTACTAGCAAATACACACGGCAGCAGCAGCATGTCCAATTTTACTTTTTGCATCTTGTATAGAAAAATTCTGGTTTTTGCCTATATACCAAGTATCGTATCTTGTAAAACAAATTTGGACTTGTTCCTGATGTGCTACTGGTACGCCTTGATGGCAGAAACTGCGCTGCCAATACATTGCAATAAAAAAATTGAGCAGCACTGATTTATAGGCCGTAGCTATAAGTTTGATTTTCAGACCTCAAACTACTTTTTATTTTGACATTTTGGATCAGACCTTCACTATCGATGCGGGAAGTCTGGGGTTTGATTCCCGGATTGGTCAAATCGGACACAGTATCGCTATCGGCTCACCATCGTTGCGACGTTTCCTCGAAGGTTAAGCAGTGGAGACGGGCCCCGCCACTTGTAACACACTTAGGAGTAATAGCGCAAGCATAATGAAGATTTGATTGTTTTGAAATGTAAGCATCAAACCAACCACATACAACAAGACCTAAGAAAACAATGCAAAAAGAAAGTTGTTTTAACAGACTGTCAAGCCTAGTGGCACATAAATTGATTTATGTCCACATAATGCACAATAACATGAAAGAAGAGTTCTGCACGTTCGGCATTGGCCGATGCCGTACGTACATTACCTGACTATAGCTTTCGCTAAGATGGCCATGTCGAGAATGTTTTTGCCCCCTCCTGCATTTTTTTTGCGGAAGCCCATGTTGGGGGTGCTACCCCAGCTTGGGAACCCGCGGTCTACAATAACAGTACTGGTATAAGCTGTGGCTTGCAGTAGGATCTGGCACTGACAGCAGCTAATAGGCCAGTATGGTAAGCCTAAACGTCAGGATAGGGCAGCCATGGAAAACAGTATACATTGCCCCAAAATCTGTTGCTGATTTTCAGAATGAAAATTATGACAAAAACAAATTAAAAGTTCAAATTTTTTTGCTGGTCTGCATCATGCAATCACAAGCCCAAGGTGTTACGTGGGTATGATTTAGGCCTAACTTTACACACGTATCGGTACCGGTAACTGACTTCTCAAAATCTAACAACAGAAATAATAGCCTAGGCTACTGACGTACAGTACCGGTACTTGGTAGGCTACTCCTGTTATCGGTACTGTATTCAGTAGGGCCTATTAGTGCTCACTGCTACACCTGTACCGATGTACACTGGTTGCATCTAATAACCTAACGTTGCGATAGCCTACTGTACTAAACAGTTTAAGCTACAGTACCTTGAACGCTACAAATACAAAGTTAAGCCTGAGCTAAGCGTAGGCCTAGCTGTGCAGTGTATCAGTGTAGCCTACCGGTATAACCTACCGTATCAGTACCGTACTGTAGAGCATGGCCATTGAAGTTGTAGCGGCCGCTTCCACTATGACGTCAACTGTGGCCGTCCCTTGGGAAGAGAGCCCAGCGGCAAGCGTACACAATCGTTCTCTTGGGCTCGGCGTGTCCACCATCCAACCAATAGCACGCGGATGGATTTATAACCTTCCAATTAAACAGTCAAGATATCATTAAGAACACCATTTTAATCAGATTAATTCTCGTTCAAGTCAAGTAGGCAAGATACCTTATTCAAATAAAATTGTAGTTACTACAAAAACAGTTGCAAACAAACACTGAACCCCGATTATCCTGACGTCGTTAAAAAATAACTTATAACCCCAAAAAAAGTAATTTTCACGAAATAATCCCCCAAAGTTAAAATCAAAAGCATCGGCGCACTAGGCTAAACTTCGCAACTGCTAAGCTATCCACAAAGCAACGGTTTTTTAAGTCCAACACATCCCCCATAAATAACACTGCACTAACTAGGCTAGTTTAATACACGCACGTTAAACGAGTCGGTCTCAGAGCTAATCTCGCCTTTCCCTCCTACACAACTAGGCTAACGAAACATTAAGGAAAAACCTCGATCAAATTATCACAACTTTCAGTCTAAGCAGTTCAGTTCATATCGGCCAATCGTCCATGTTCTTGCTGTCTGCTACATCTTTCTTCGTCTGGACACGTTCAAGTATTTAGTTGCAAGAGCATTGTTCCAACCAGTCCAAACCGGTTTAATCCAGTCGACGTGACGTCATTTCTTCCACGCAAGCTGAAATATAGTCGCAGACTAGAATGATGTCTCCATGGCGATGACGAAACGGAGTGTCGCGGAGTTGAATATTGGAGAATTGGAGTGCAGAAACAGATAATTGGCAGAACGAGAGGGATTCAAGGCGAGACTAGTTGCTCAAGCACCACAAAGTCATTAGCTCCGGATGGCAGATGCTTTCCCGTAGCCCGGAGCGTTACTCTGTCTACGCTATTTAATCTGGCTGACAGAAACCGAATCTGCCTTAACGGCGAGACACCTAACGATGTTCAAGCTGGGCAGCGGCAAACGTCCTTTTCAGGACGAGGCGATGCGCATCTTCGGGGATAGTGATTTAACGTATAATTTTTAGCGCTTCAGGGTCGTTTACGCATTCCACGCTAACGGCGTTGGTAATACGTTATCTGCGCAGGTTACGTTCGCTGGAAGCGTAACCAGAAAAAATGCATTTATAAACGGTTACCGGTAACCAGTAGGTCAGTCGTCAGTTAACGATCTAGTCTACTAAGTAGCGAGTGTAAGCTTTTTACTAAGAGATTAAATTGTTAATAAGGTGAAAAGGCTAAAGAAAGTTAATGTGTAGTCTAATCTAGAGTATAGTACCGATAGCTACCGGTATTTGATTTTCAAAATCAAGTTATTTTAGTGCTTAAATGACATGAACAAGCTACGGTAATCTACTGAATCAGTTTCTTGTAAACACAAGAACAATATCTGTAGACCCGCAGTATGCAAATAATAATGTGCCTTGTTTCAGGTACAAGCACAGTAATATAGACCTAGATTTCTTGTTACAAAGCTTAAATGTCAGTTTGTAGTTTATTCGTAACCATGATATGATATAGTTAAAGAAAGTGGAAAGTGGTTTTAATTTTTTAAAAAGCCATGGATGTTTCCGATTTCCGAATCAGATAAATACCAGTTCAATACAAAATTGAGGAAATTTTGAATACACAGGTATAATATTGTATATCCTAATCTAAGCATTGGTTGGGAATTGTGTGAATTAATTAATGCATCTAAACTAAATTGATCTGTAGATCTGTAATTAATTTATGTGATCTAGTCAACTATTAATTCTAAAGCTACCCATCACTCTCTATATTCTGCAATTTGTATTGTACAGTGCAGGCTGCTGCATACCATAATTTGAATTTTGCAGTTTGACGGAACTATGTTTAATGTTAAGTATGATTTTGACGTGATTTCTGAATCTTGCATGTAAATAATTTTATTCTTAGTGTGTCATGCTGTGTCTTGAGCACTGGTATGTGAATGCCTTATCTATCACCAAGTGTTTTTTCAAGAATTTTGTTAGACATCTCTAGTCTGTACACATGTCTAATTGTTGGGGCAAGTAAAAGCCATTAGTCATAACCTATTCTTCTTGGTGCTACAAAAAGTTATGAAATCTGTAATAATGCAGAAACTACTTTGTTTCAGGGTGTATTTAAGAAGTTGTAAGGTCATAAAAAGTCATATTTTCTGATTTAGGTCTTAAAACATGACCATTTGTTTTTTCTTTAAAATACAAAAATTAAATTCCAGTAACTTTGCACATGCAGTGTAAACAGGTCCTGCAGACATTAAAATTTGATAATTAAGTCTTGAACAATACAATATTGTATATACACTACATGAAACTATACTTCAATGCTTTACCTATTGATTATCTGCTCAAGACATTTGAACTTGAGTGATACTAATGAGTTGATGATTTTCAAATGAAATAGACATGTTTATAAATCATTGATCGACCGTGTTTTTCAAAATGTACTAAAAACACTTGCATTTGACTTGTTACTTACATTACGGAGTAGCAAAATATGATGCTCTAAAATAAGCTCATATATTGCCATATTTTTCAAAAAATAAACTTAATAAATGGTGCTGTAGTGTCTCGAAACGTGTCTCAATCTCTAGACACAATTTTTTGCAAAGTCTCGGTGTTGAAAGCGTAAAGTCTCGAAAATAAGCATGCCTCGCAGCCATATTTAAAAGTGTGCTTCAAAATTGATATCATCAGTCACTGTTCCCTCATTTGAGAAAAATGAGAGATTTTGGGCAAATTTTTTTGATTTTTTGCTTGAGACTGCCTGCTGAAATAATCATTGTTGGCCAAATTTAAATCAAAGTGTTCATTATTTTGGTGTAAAATGAAAGCATCATACTCTGGAACTCAAATTTAGGGTGAAAACTTGAATCAAACCTTCTTTAAACCCTTGAAAATTTTGGGCCAATTATTATTAAAATTTATATTTGGGCAAATTTGCACTTGCTGAAATCTTAAAGGGAACAGCGTCGTCAGTAAATTTTGCATTTTTTTGTTTTTCGTCTTGTGATATAGTTGCAGTTTTTTGGCTTTTCTATAAGACAGCTGCTATGCATGGCATGCCACATTTTGCCGGATGAAGATTTTCGTCAAAATGTCAAAAATTTACAGTTTAAAGATTCATGATCTTTTATAAACGCCTGATTACAAAAATTTCGTCTCGTTCAAGTCTTGGTCTTATCTCAACTTTTTGCTCAAAATCTCTGTCTCATCTCGATCTTATGGTTTGAAAGTCTCATCTCTGTCTCATATATTTTGGCCAAGACTCCACCTTTTTTAATAAAGTCATATTTTTTGATTTTTTAGGTCATAAGAAATGGCTCTACTAATTGTATTTGAGAAGGTTCCATGAGCAGTTTTTGGCTATGTATACCAAGTACTGGCAAATATTGCCTTGTTCAAAAGATTTCCCATTCTTTTCTAAGTATGTATTTGTTGGTACAATAGTAGTTTGAAAAAGTTGTTTTCTCTTTACAGTTAATCTGATCCTTGTACCACATTAATTGTTTTAATTGTCCAGTTGTGAAGTCACATCTGTTTACGGTATCAAAACTATATAGTTTTGCTGATCGTTTCAAACTTTGAATGGCGTTGTATTTTGTAATATGTTCACTTTGAATTATGCTTATCAGTACTCCTATATTTTGTAGCCTTGATATCCAACTCAACACAAAATCCAACAATCACGAAGATGATTCAACAATTATTATCAGACCGTTTCTTCTCATCAAAAGAAACATATCGATTGAGCATTTGGAAGCACTACACTGATAAACAGTAAAGATGCAAGGATTTTTCTGTTCCACAAACGCCCTGTAGAGATGAATTTGTGTTAAACTTTTTTTGCTCGAAGTAGATTATACTTTGCCTTGGGCTTCCCAAATGAAACTTTAGGAAAGCATGTTTGTTTATAATTGATCCATTTCAGTAACAGACAATCAATTTAACATAACATCATAAGAATTAGAAATGAGTAAATGTACCAAAAATGAAATTATATTGCAGACCTACTTCAATGAAAATTGAATTGGGCAAGCTTGTACTGAATCATAACTACAGAATATTGATTTATAGCCTTAAGATAATACACTTTAAAATAACAGCAAAACAACTATCTTGATGGAAATTTTGTAAAGTTTAATTGAAAATATTAAGGCAAGAACAACTTGAAACATATTAATGAGATATTTGTGTTTCTGCAAATCCAGCAGAAAAAAAAAAAGTTGTCAGGCAGGCTACTGTCGCTGTCTGGGGTAAGGCCCCAGAAGAACTTGATTATATCCTTAGGAATGTGGTGATGATAGCTTCTGCTTAACTGTGTTGTGTTTGTATTGTGCAATATCAGGTAAATGCCTTTTATGTCTGATATTTTGGTGTATTATTTCTGTTTTTTTTTTGCATCATAACGTAATATGTGATATAAATCAATGGCGAAATTAATAATAAATGTTGTACTGTAGTAACACGTAAATTACATAGGATGCCACATTTTTTCTTCTTGCTTAGCAAATATTCTCTTTTTTGCAGTTGGTTATGCTGCACATTAGTATTTAATTTAGCAATTCAGGGTTGCATTCCTGGCGAGGGCGTCGCACCCCATGCAGGGTTTTATCGCATGGCAGTGACTCTGTTTTGAGTTAAGACCATAAGTGCATGTGTATGGACGACAGTATGACACTTTCTCCTTGTCTTAAAATATATTAAAAAATGCTTTTCTTGTAATGACAACTTTGCTGTAGCATTGGCTGATGTATCTTTTATGGATGCTCAGTTTGGCACTTTAAAGTCGCAAGTTAATTTTCTTTGCTTGAATAAGTTTAAATTTTTCCTTGGACTCCCCCCCAAATAAAATGCTATACAAAAAAGATTTGGTATTGTTGTTTTCCTGTGTTGCCACGTGCTTTTACTGTTAATTATTTGAAACCTACCAAAAGATTTGTTTTTCAAAGTGAGGGCATATGTTTCACCGCAGTTATTGTGTTCTGTTTGTAGGGGAAAGTTGTGTAATTTGGACCATCGTGTAATTTGGCCCATTGCTAATTTACCATCCAAAAAGAAAAAAATTAAAACAGAAATCAAATAGCTAGAGTTAGGACTGGATGAAAAAAACCTGGAAAAAAATTGGAAGTCTTGGTTCTCTCAGTTTAAGTTCTAGAGCAGTTGAAAGTTTAGAAGCATGTTTGATCTTATTTAGGGGAAAATGTGTTTTTGATTAAAGTGTGCTCGTTCTCTTTGAATTGTCAAAGTAGTCGCGATTTATTGATGTATGTTTTGTGCTTCAAGTATGGCGTGTTTAGTTTTTTAATTTGAAGCTGGAGATGTGGAGCGGTAATAGTTTAATTTTATTAGCCTCTGTTGGGTAATTCGGACCACCTCGACCTCGGGTAATTAGTACACTGCTACAGAACATATCACCTATAGCTGCTTGGCCTGTGGGTACTCCAATGATGAAGACTGAATACAGTTTGGTACAAGCAAAGAATGGCCTCATGAAGAATATTACAGATTCTCGGTTTTACAACTGTGATTTGTGTGCTTTTGTTCATTAAATTTTTGTGGCAGTTTTCCCGTGCTTTAAAGTGTGAATTAAATGGTTGCATGACTGATAAATGTTGAATTATGTCAAGTAATTTGCTCAACTACCGGTAACTTAAAATGATGGCCTAAGGTACGAGAAAGTCAATTATATATTTATATTTTATCAGGTTAGGTATTGACTAGCTGGGCCTACAAACCCTGATTGCTTGCAACAGGCTTTTAAGTCTACCACAGTCACTGGTAAAGTGGTCACACCCTTACAAATAAATACAGAATACACTACTGATACGCTATGCATATCTACAATACAAATTAGTCATCAGTCTGCATCAGTATATTACTCTTATGTACTAGTTTTGTAATGTTGGTCTCCTGGTAACACACTATGACCACCTAGAAGCAGACTTGGACAACTAGATAATTCTAGTTTTCTAATTGCACTAATTAGAGCGAAATGCCGCTAATCTAATTCTAATCTAATTTGCGAAATGTTTCTATGCTCTAATTCTAATCTAATTTCCGGTTTTGCCGAAAATGCTAGTTTGTCCAACGGCGTTTTTCAACAAGTTATGCAAGAATATCCCTTGTGCAAGGAAAACCAGTGCCAAGCCGCCATCGCATTGCTTAGTTATAGTAATAGTGACGAATAGTAACCATAGTGACATAATAACTATTTTATACTGTAGTAACTTGTAGTGTAGTAAGTTAGGACATAGAATCTAGATAGTGTAGAGTAGGCTGGCAAAGCGTCTATGCATGGAAAATTACTAGGCCTACGCCTTTTCGATACACACACAGTGTTTCTGGAAGTTAGTTTTAGAACTAAATGTTTTGCATAGCCTAGCGGCGTGCATTAGCTACAATCTTCATTATCATTGCATCATGACAAGAAACTGTTCAAGATTGCTGTAGTAGCGATAGTGCTAGAATAAAAACTTTTGTTCGAAGATTGTTTCAGCACCACAAGTTGGAATAAACAATAGTAGGCCTGATAGTACTTGTACGTTGTTTTACATGCTATACTAGGCTGCTATATCAGCATTAAACTACATCACTTATAACCTAAAGTTAGAAAAATTACTGTCCTTTTACTTTTTAGCCGTAGAGACAATCGCTGCATAGTGCATATCACATCACTGATTGTCTGCATAGATATCTGATGATGAGGCTCTTCTCGAACAAACGTGAAGGCCTCATTACTGTACCTACTCAATTACTATAAATAATGTACAGTATTGGGTGGCGTTAAAAAAACAGAAAACATTTCTAGTTTTCCGTGTTCTTATCCTTCAGTTTCCGAAAGAGTAGGCGTAAGCAGCGTTCATCAATACTGATGTGTACGAATAGGTGTCAAAAACTAAGCGTTCATGTACTATAAACCTTTATCAGCCCAAAGGCGGCGAGAATTCTTACGTGTAGTATCGTGTAGTTCTAATCTTATTTGGAAAAACTGTGTAGCTCTAATTCTAGTTCTAATCTAATTTGGAAAAACTGAGTAGCTCTAATTCTAATCTAATTTGGAAAAACTGTGTAGCTCTAATTCTAATTCTAATCTAATTTGGAAAAGCCGAAATTTTTCTAGTTGTCCAAGTCTGCCTAGAAGCAAAAGATCTAGGAGTTCTTGATTGTCTAGTCACTGCAGACTGGACTCAAGGAATGAACTACACACTGCACTGTAGGTACGGACTCCGGTGCTACAGCCAGCAAAGACGAAGTAATCAGTGCCTAATCATGCGAAACGAACAAAATGTTTACAAGGCACCAAAGGCACGAATCCTTGACTTGCGGTAATTCTTTTTTTTCTAAAGTTGTCGTTTACGCAGGATACCAAATCTGTCTTTTGGATACCAAATCTGTTCTCGACAAATACCAAATTTTTACAGGATACCAAATAAGAAAAGTGGATACCAAACAAGCAGTTTGGATACCAAATTGGGGTCAATTTGGTATCCTAGGATGCCACCTGGCATTTGGTATCCTAGGATGCCACCTGGCAACCCTGGCACCGTCAACAAGTTCCAAAGGCCCAGCATTCTCCAACTGAACATCGAAGGCCTCACTGCAAGCAAGATGAGCGTGTTGCATCATCTTGCGTTACAGTGTGAGGCACTCGTCATCCTCTTACAGGAAACCCATTGCACCTCGGTAGAAAGGTTAGATCTTCCGAGCTACCATCTAGCTGGGTTTTCCTTGAGCAGGAAGCATGGTCTTGCTACGTTTGTCCATGAGCGTCTGAAGTGGATCCTAATCGACCAGTCCCCACCAACATCGGAGATCGAGTGGGTGTGCGTGGATGTTGATAACTACAAAATAGTCAACGTCTACAAACCCCCTCCAACACGGATGCAAGCATCTGATCTTCCAGCATTCCCCCATCCCTGCCTCTATGCTGGCGACTTCAACTGCCACCATGTTGACTGGGGCTATGATAATAACAATCCAGATGGTGAATGCCTGGCTGGCTGGGCCAGTGCCAACAACTTCACCCTGCTATATAGCCCCAAGGAGGCCGCCAGTTTCCACTCTGGCCGCTGGAAAACAGACACCAACCCAGATCTTGCATTTGCCAGTGTCGATTTGGACAGTCGCTTACCTGACAGACGTATCTTAGGAAAGTTCCCAAGGTCACAACACCGACCCTCGCTTATAAGTTCACCCAAACTTGCTCATCCAAAATCGAGCAAGCCTGTAAAGCGATGGAACTTCCGCAAGGCCAACTGAGACCACTATTCTAACCTAACCAACAAACTGGCCAAGAGTATACCGCCACCTGAATCTCAAAACATCGATCAGGTTTACCAGTGCTTTTGCAAGGTAATAAGCACTGCGGCGAAGAAATGCATCGCTCGTGGTCGACGATCAAACCACATACCTTGCTGGGATGCGGAGTGTGAAGACCTCTATCAGCATTTCCTGCAGTCACCTGGGGGCCCTGATTCGGATAGGGCTGCCACAGCCCTACTCACAAGGCTCGACGGGAAGCGGAGAAATCGCTGGTCAGAGACGGTCCGCAACATTGACTTTTCGCACTCCAGCCGGCTGGCATGGAATACTATAAACAACTTGACTGGTAGGTCACGACAATCCCCTCGTCAATGTCCTGTTTCAGCTGATGCTATTGCTTCTCAGCTGGTTAAAAACGGGAAATACGAAGGTGTGAATCGACGCTCATCTCGACTCGTTTTACAAGAAGTGTCTGATCTTTGGAGGGCTGATCCATTACATCCTGCGAATGTCTCCGGGAGTTCGCTGCTGCCCTCCAACATTTAAAACCAGGCAAAGCTCCTGGACCTGATTCCATTTGTCCGGAGCTGATAATCCATGCTGGAGCCAGCTTAAAATCTTGGCTACGTGGCTTCCTATCTTCCTGCCTGCACCACCTCAAAATTCCTAAGATCTGGAGAAGAGCGCTAGTAGTAGCGGTCCCAAAGCCTTCGAAACCTGTAGAGGACCCAAAGAGCTATCGTCCGATCTCCTTGCTCTGTGTTCCCTACAAGATTCTCGAGCGACTTATCTACGCCCGCGTCGAACCTCTTATTGACCCTCTGCTCCCACGGGAACAGGCGGGTTTTCGACGCGGAAGATCCACCGTGGATCAAGTCACTTTGCTCACGCAAAGCATTGAGAATGCATTCGAAGCGAAAAAGAAGGCCGGTGCCGTCTTTATCGACCTGACAGCTGCCTATGACACTGTCTGGCACCGTGGCCTCACCTGCAAGCTGTTGCGGCTTCTGCCGGACAAGCACATGGTTCGTATGATTATGGAGCTGATCCGCAACAGAAGCTTCACCCTTACAACTGGCGACAGCAAGCCTAGCAGGTTACGACGCCTGAGAAATGGCGTCCCCCAGGGATCGGTCCTGGCCCCCCTCCTTTTCAACACCTATACATATGATATCCCCTCCATAACCTCCAAGAAGTTCGCCTATGCCGCCGACCTGGCGATACTTCATACATCTGGAGAATGGAAGGAGTTGGAAAGGACTCTAAGCCAGGACATGACTACACTCTCGGAATATCTCCAGACCTGGCGATTGAAGCTTAGCCACACTAAAACGGTGACGGCGGCCTTTCACCTCCACAATCGAGAGGCTAAGCGTGAGCTTAAGGTCTGTAACATCGGTAAGACCTTACCTTTCTGTCCAGTTCCCACTTATCTTGGGGTCAAACTGGACAGATCGCTCACATATCGTCCTCACCTGGAAGCATTGCGCAAGAAGTTAAGTGCTCGCGTCTCACTATTGAGGCGACTTGCTGGAACAGGTTGGGGTGCGAGCGCTGAGACATTGCGCACAGCTGCCTTGTCTCTGGTCTACTCGACTGCCGAGTACTGCGCACCAGTCTGGTGCCGCAGCGTGCACATACGGCTTATCGACAGTGTAATAAATGACGCCTTGCGCATTGTCACTGGGTGCCTGCGTCCCGCTCCATCGGTCTACCTTCCGGTTCTTTCAGGCATCCAGCCAGCTGAGCTTCGCCGCCAAGGAGCGACACTCTCCCTAGCCAACCGCAGCTCCCTGGACCCTGACCACATTTTACATGGCCAGTTTCTTGAGTCACAGGACGTATGTAGGGAGAGATTGAAATCTAGACGCTCGTTTGTACCTGCTGCTCGGAAATTACTAGACAGTCTTTCTGAGATGGACGTCCGTGCAGCCGAGTGGACGAACACGAAATGGGACATGGAGTACTCTGCCAACGCATTGTCACTCCACGCTTTTATTCCCAAGGCTAGCTCCAGACCCTTGGGTATGGGTCTGCCCAGGGCAGCCTGGGTCAAGCTCAACCGTCTGCGTTCTGGTGTTGGACGTTTCTGTTCGTCCATGCACAAATGGGGTCTCGCTCCTCTAGCGAATTGTGAGTGTGGTGCCAGTGAACAAACCGCAGATCACATCATCTCACAGTGTCCCATACATCGAGCACCCCGAGGTATGTTTGGTCTAATGGTTTTGGATGACGAAACAAGATGCTGGCTGAAGTCCCTTACAGTCAGCATCTGACCCAAGCAGTTTGGTGGCCAGGGTGGTAAAAGGATAAACCCTCGGCCTTGGTCCTTTCATCTGTCTTGGAAGAGATGCCCCGCCAAACGACGACGACGACGATTGAAGTCATTAGGTACCGGTATGTAGGCTACCGGTACTGATTTGTCAAACTAGCCCATAGGCCCTATAAAGTTCACTCATCGACCAACTTTTTATAAATTAGCCACATTTCTATAATAAAATATAACCTGCCGAACGATTTCAACCGTCCCAACCTATTTACTATGGACTCGCAGTAAGCCTTGCGACCGCGAACCTCTACCAATCTAGCATGCTGACAATGCAATTACTCGAATAGCTTGCCAGAGGTTAGCAACAGCGCAACGTCGCCACTAGAGGGTGGAAAAAGGTCAATTGATTACACGAAATATGATTGGAATTGTACAAATGTACACAACCTTTAAGACGTTAGAAACGGACTCAAATAAGACGCTGTCCCTTACTTCTTTTCCTTCTAAGTTTCATCATTATGGCTGCATTGTAGAATATAGAAAATAAGCGTTTTACATTTACATTACGAGACACAATGCAGAATAAGAATAGGACATTTTGAACACAGTTTGCGATAAAATTTTAAAGTTCTGCCCACTTTTGATGAGCAGTTTAAAATCTTAATCTGAATGGTACAAAAGAGAACAATTGGCTGCTTATGAATACGTGTCCTCGGTGGACCATTCGTGTTTTTTTAAACTGGACGTATCCTATGGTGGTCTTCTTTTAGCAGCTAAAGGTGAATTTAAACAAAAACCGTAATCGCGTTTTACGGCCGTAATACGCCGAAAAGTAGGACTCTGTTCTACTACAAAGTTTACGGCCGTCACCAATTACGGTCGTAAATGGACAAAAACAGTTTCGGTATAAATCCTCTTTAAATCAAACAAATGGACTTATACAATAGAATAACAGTGACTTGAGCTTGCAAAACAAGAACAGACTTATACGGACTTTCTGACTCACCTACATCATGACTATCACTTGCGCAGCATCGTCTGTACTGCATTCGCACGCTGAGTGTGAGCGATTCAAATAATGCAAAGACAAAGAAAAAAACAGTAGGCAATTGTGACGTATTAAACATTAAAATCAAACCTTTATTATACTCGCGGGAATACACCGAAGCGTAAACGAGATGGCGGGGTCCATTTTCGAAACTTTGTGCCGAGGCGTTGGGTAACACAGGAAGATGATTTACGATTAGCAAATAAGCGATACAGCAAAATAATGGTTGTTCAAAATGATTAAGAAAAAAATTACAAAAAACTTATCCAGGATGCCGCCCCTACCCCGCCTCCCTCCTTGCTACGCCACTGCGTGAGATGCCTTGCCAGTGTTCATGCATTATCACGCGCTATAAAAATGTAAACCGCTCCCTTAAGAAAAAATTCTGGATTTATCGCTAGCCTGTAATTTGTCAATGAACCACTCTTTTGAATCCAAACCTTTCCAACGCTAATTTAGGCATTAAAATCGGATAAACGGTTTGGGCCGTAACTTCGCGTGGAGGGGCAAGGGTGTAAATAGGGATTACGGGGCAAAAAAGTTTTTTAAGAGACAGCTTTTAAAAAAAGTCTTACAGAAGCGCCCTTTAAAACAAAAAAATCTTCCACCCGAATCTGCTGCCCCCTACAGCGCGTGTTGTCCGGGGTGAAATGAATGCCCTTTGTTATCCCCTTACCCGCCTTGAGTGCAAATGATGGCAAAGTGGGTCCCTTTTGATCTGAAACCCATGTGCAAAGCACCGCATGCACCTCGATATAGCTACGGTCGTTGCTGGATACCCAGGTGCTCAGTTAAAATAGAAAGTATAACTCACTGTCATCATTGTGCCTATGTCTTGGTGAGACTCCATGAACTATAGATCAAAACCACCTTCCTTATCACAAAGCAAGTGATTTGGATCATTCGGCCTGGCAGAATTGGCTTGAAATCGTTATAATTATTTTATCCTTCGCTTTGAATCTCACGTTATTCTTCAGTATATTATTTACAGCTCCTCCCTTTGTAGCTGTTTTTGTTTTTACACGTCTATTACAACTAATCAAATACCTTGATCACACGAGTATGCTTTACATACACCGGGTTTGGAGGTAGCGCCAATCTTAGTACACCTGGTAATTTTTTCTCGGGAGCAGTATCTTGATACAACGTCTCTCAGACCTGCAATGTATATAATATAAAATTATGCTTTGAGATTACAAGTTTGAAGCAGTGTTGCCTACATGCGGGGCCGGCGCGTCCATTTGCCGCCTAGGGCACCATTCTTCAGGGCATGCTTCAAAGGCATCAAAATGCCTTTTTTGGGGCATAAAAGTGTCTTTGCCAAAACATTGTCGCTTTTATTGCTCATTTATTAAATGTAAGTATGTATGTATGCAATGGGACATCAAAATTAAGGCTAGCCTAGGGGATCAAAAAGCTTTACGCCAGCTCTGTAGGCGCTGAGCCGCGAAATTGGATCTCACCAATCGATAGGCCACACGCTTCGGCATAACGCCACACGTTTAACAAAAATATTTTTGAATTTCTTGCGTAATTTGCAAAATGGAAATTGATAAGAGTGACATTTGACAGCAGTAACATTTCACAATAAACTTTACAGTTGACACTCACGCCGATTGGCACGACTGCAATTTAACCGAAAGGACAGCTCCGACGGCCGACTGCGTCAGGAGCTGTAGACAGTGCCGGCGCCAGGCCAACTGAGTCTCCCCCCGAAAACTTCACGTGGGGCCGCCTTAATCCGCAAGCAAAATGAAAGGTAGAGGTGGTCTTACACAGAATGCGATTTTTATCCAATTTTGCATTTCATGCATATTCGTGCGGTTTTTGACGAACGAGCCTGACGGAAATGTCTTCACACAAAATGCGATACGATTTGCATCTACGTACCTAGTTTGAAATCTACGCACGTATTTTGTTACACTTTCGTAGGTAATGTCCTACTAACGTAAATTGCATTGTATTCCGTGTAAAGCCGATTTGCATTTCATGCATATTCGTGCGATTTTTGGTAAACGAACCTGAAGGACTAGTCTTTACACAAAATGCGATTGCGTCCGATTTTGCATCTACACACCTATTTAAACTAGGCTTACCATGTGTTCTCCTTTTGGAGTATATGTTCTCTCTTTTAAACCAAAAAAAAAAAAAATTGTCCTCTGAAGACGCCAAAAAATGCCCAAATGTCCTCCTTTTTGGCATTATCGACAGTGAACACATGATGCAAATTCATTCTTCCACGAAAACTTTTTGGGAAGTTGCAGTAAGTCCAGGGCTGGTGAAAGGGGGGGGGGGGCAGGGGGGAACAAAGTACCGGGGCCCGTCATGTTTTGAGGGGCCCGCTCATTATAAATTTTTTTTAGGGACACACGCAAAGAAATACTGGAGAAACTACGTATTCGCTATGTTAAGACCTACGTTAAGTGTGCGAAGTAGGGAAGGGGCGATGGGGAGACATGTCTCCCCCAATAAAAATAGTCGTCCCCCTAGCAAAGAAAAAAAGTTTGTCCTGGGGTGGATGCCAAAACGTCCCACCCAGTGATAAGTACCATAGGAAGTTAAATATTTTTTATAGGAAGGGTCTATTTCGCCGTTAACGGTCCGAATAGCTTTTAGGTCTATTTTGCCGTAAGTGACGTCGTGGGTTTTTAAGCGCCATTTTGTGCTAGATTGTCTCGTCTTCTCGATAGCTCAGTGGATAGAGTGCATCGTGTGCAAGGAAGCGCTTCACTAGTTTTGGGTTCGATTCTCGTCGCGGCTTCGGATCGCTTTGGTTCAATTCGGATTCGTGTGACCTGGGGTTAACAATCGGGTTCGTGAAGACAATAGAACAAGATGTAACATTCGTGTTGTGTGACATGGGGTTATGCAACTGCGCCCAAATGGAGCTAAAAGCTATTATGCCGTTACGGTAAAATAGACACTGTGTTTTTCATACGCTGTACGTTTTCAACAATTATGGTTTCTTTCGCAAACTAATCAAGAACAACCTTTTCAGTGCGCCTATTACAGAATAGAATATTTTCATCAACATTACAACACGTCAGCAGTTTTTTATAAGCGTTAGTGAAAGCACTAAGAATATGTTAAAGCTGCGGTTCCCAAATTTTTCATATCATATTTGAGACTGAGAGTATGAATAAATAAAACGCTAGCCCATACCTTCTGGGGCTCCCCCCGGACCCCGCTGGGGTAGCTTGCTGCTCTCCCCTCAAACTTCTTGCTTCATCTGTAAAGCCAAAACCTGCCTAAAGCAAAGCTAATGAAGTTTTCAAAGTTTTACTGTCGATAATTTTTGTTCATCATGCTGGTGGTATGCAAACACGCAGTACGCCCTCCATCACTGTTTTAATTCGGTCATTGACCAATGACATCGCCCCAGAAGTGTATTTAGGGGGGCATTGTAGCATGGCCCCTCCCCTTTTGACTTTCCCTTTTAGCATGGTCTATAAATATTAGTAAAGAACAAGAGCATGGTGTTAAGTGACTGAAATACATCAGACCCTTTTGATGGCTTTTGTAGCTTATGGCTCGGGGCAAATCGGTTGCCAGTAACTTCACCACATGGTAACTTCGGCGCAGAAACTTCGTCACATGGTAGCTTCGCCACACTTTGAGAAGGTGAGAGAGATGTGGGAATAGGTGTAGGAAAGTGTGTTCAGATGTGGGGGGAGGAAGAGGAGATGTGGGAACTGGGAAGAGGTATGAGAGGAGGTGTAGGAAAGTGTGTTGGGGTGTGGGGGAGGTAAGGGTAGATGTAAGGAAAGGTGAGGGAGGAGATGTGAGGAAGTGAGGGAGAAAGTGTATTAGGGCCCCACACCCTAACACACTTCCCCCATTCCTCTCCCCACATCCCTCCCCCTCACACCAACACACTTCCCCACTCACCCCATACACTTTCCCACACCCCTCCCCACACTTCTCCACTCCCCACATATCTTTCCTTACTCATCCCCACACCCCAACACACTTCCCTACACCTCCCCCCACACCTCTTCCCACAGCTCCCCTCACCTCCCCCTACACCCCAACACAGTTACCAACTCACCCCATCCACTCTCCCACAGACCCACATCTTCCCCCACAGTTTGGATTATGTGGCGAAGTTACCTTGTGACGATGTTACCTTAATAAATTTAACTGGACTGAGAAAAAGCTCCATAAAATTTTTTACGACAACCAGGAATTTAAAGTCTTGTGTCGGAGTAGGCAATATAAATTTTCGATAATGAAAGTGTGGCGAAGTTACTGGCAACCGGCAAATCCAGGGGGGTGGGAATGGTATGAGGGATTGTATTCATTTCACCAGCCTTTTTCAACGATGTTTTTGATAAATACAAATTTTCCAAAATTTTGAACCTCTTCGATAACAATAAACCTTACGCCTTAAGCACGCACAAGTTTGCCCGAAAAATGTTTAAAAAGCACTAAAATAGCCATTACAGGACAGCATGTAATATTTCAAAAACTTTCCGGGGGAGCATCATTCGTCCTGGAAAATAAAAGAAATTTTTTTGACGTCATACCCAAGTTAGTTTTTTTTTCTTATTTGCATAATTCGCCGTAGAATCAAAAAACTTTATTGCCTCTGACACTCCAAGTAGACAATTTTTTCCGAGAGGCAGTAACAAACAGTTCTTCGCTCAAAAAACCTGTAGGTCGCAACTCTGAGCGGTTGATAGCAAAACCCATGATCAGTTTTATCACGTATTAAAAAGATTAAACAGCATGCTACCGTCGGGCTGCCACCAGTCGTTTTTCGTTTTAAATACTATGTTTGTTTAGCCAGTTACTGAATTGGAGCTGTTTGTTTGGTTAGCATGCAGGAGCGTAGCTAGCGAAATATTTATGGGGGAGGAGCAAATTACAATAGGCCGCGAACTTCGAAAAAATGATCCGTTCAAGCCAAGGCGTTAGGATCACGCAGTCTTTACATATGTCGATTTTTGCTTTAACTTATTGGTATTTATTTTGTTTACGGATGAATATGGAGTTAATTATTTACAATTGGCAGGCAATCTTTTAGTTCGCTAACAGCTACCCTAATAGTAATTAAACGGCATTATATAATTAAGAAAATCCAGCGATTTTGTCACCGTATGGTACGCCACTAGCACCATATCCTGGGCCAGAAGTATTCATAGCCACTGCTACCACACTTTCCTGTACTTGCAGCCTATTCTTCTTCATAAAATAATTTTCGATTGAACATTCTTTCCTTTCGCTTGCCATATTATTCAATTGACTTTTTGCGATACAATCGTGCTTTTTCTCTGTAGTTACATTTCTAAGGTTCCACCAGTGGTAATTTCAAATCATCCCTGAAACTCCGTAAGAATTTCAAAATCTGCACTGTTGGAGAAGAGTAGTGAGAGTTTCATTCATAGACGTCTTAAATAGAAGGACTGGCAACTGCCATGCTCGGTATTTCAAACTTGGGTCCCGAATTTTTAACGAGGTTTTCTAAAAAAGTATGTTCAAGAGCAGATAGAGGCGTGAAACTTGGCATGTTCCTTAAGCATTCCATAAATGTTCCAAAATGGGTATCGATGGGGTGATGACATCACAGTAGCGGTGATGACGTCACTTTAAATGCAATTTTAGCGTAGTTTTCTCAAGCTATTTGTGCGTTTGTTTTTTATTTTTCACATGCCTTAGGCGCTCAAAACATTGTTGATAGCTGGTTCTTTCGCAGTAGAAATTCTTTTAACGAACGGAACAGTGGAAAACATAAAAATTTAATGGTCTACCCCAGATAATTGGATAATAGGGGGGTCCTGTTCAAACTTGTGCCCACTCATTGGTTTGCAACTCATGTGAAATTAAAACTTTATTTTTAAGCTATCTTTAATCTTACATTCAATTACCAAGAGAATCAAATGTCGATGACGTCATCAAAGAATGAATAATGACGTCACTTGAAAACGAACATTGTCATCATTTTACTACATTTTTTCATTTTCTGTTAAGTTTTCAGATTTAACTCAAACTTATCACGTTTTTTGGCTCTAACGTTTTAAAAGCACACTACCGGGTTGAATTATGCAGTACCTTATATAACAAACTCCTTTTTTTGCTCAGAATAAAGCATATTATTAAGATATTACCTGTTATAAATGCGGTAACTTTAAAAACACGAAAAAGTACTGATTATCGTGTAAAAGGAGGCTTGGCAAAATTAAAGTCAATCATTTGCCCCTGCCCAATGTGTGGGCCTATGCGTGACACATAAATAAATTCTGAATGAAGAGCGTCAAACATGTGCCACATAATCACAAACTGAATGAAGTAAAGCATTTGTTTGAAATAATCTAACCTAGTGCAAATTTAATTGCCAAATTTCTCTCTCCTTCTCAAACACCCAAGCTGTTTTTTCTATCACTCTTGTACAACCTAAATTTCGGTAGATCACATACTAAACCAGCGTCAAGCTGTGTTTACTCAGTGGGCCTCCGCAACATGATGTAAGTGGAAATGCTCCCAATATTCATTAAGTTTTTCGCGATTTGCGACAAACCAAGCAATAAATAATACCGTTTGTACTTATAGCATTGACACAACATGCAAAACGTTGCTAGGCTGGGTTTTATGCATTATTACCAGTGAAAGTTAGGTCAATAAAATTTATTTAATTCCGCAATGCAATGAAAGATGGAACTGCACAAAGTCGAATAATTGCCGCAATGGAATTTGCATGGGTAAAACAAGTAGCTACTATGTCGTCATTAAAATGGTATAAAAATAATTCAAAATTTATTTTTATTTGTGGAACCTAATAATGACAAATGTTGGGGGTGTTTGTAAATAATCGAGGATTCGGGTCACTTACCCTGGTCCAATCAACCTCAAATTTTCAAAAATTGTGTGTGAATAAATTATACACGTCGTCAGAAAGTATAAAAGCAAAGCTTCAAAAATCGTGGAGAAACCTCAATATAACTTTTTGGGACCCAAGTTCAAAACACCGAGTTTGCTGGTCGCCAGTCCTTCTATTTAAGACGTCTATGGTTTTACCAGTAAGAATTTCGAAACTATCACTGGAAGTGATAAAATTATCACTGAGTGAGAAATTAAATCATCACTGAGTAATTGCGAGCTTAATTAATTAAAAAAAAAAATTATCACTGAGTAATTGCGAGCTTAAAAGTTTAATAAATAATTAAGTGATATAGGCAGTGAACCGCTAGGTATTTAGTAGCTGTCCAGGAGATCCTCTTTTTGATCAGAAACAAGACACTGAGTGAGAATTATAAATTGTCAGAGGTGGAGCAGTCAGTGATAATTTTATTTTCCGATTTCAGTGAGAATTATGGTGATAATTTCAGTGATAATTTATCAAAAAGTTTTGATATTTTTTCACTGAAATTACGACTGAAAAAAAGTCTGCTATGATTTCACAAACAGCAATGTTACGTTATGCCCAACCCGGTAAGAACTAAGAACCACTGCTCCAAGAAGATTATGGCAGTTCTTCTCTTTTTTAGCAAATGCACTCCTGTTAGTCCTGTCCCACTTTTCGTGTTTTCTTTTTCTTTTGATAAGGGTAAGCTATTACCGTTAAATACTCGTCCTCGCTGCTCGGATTACAGCTCTGTGTCCCTGTCTTCTATTTCTAGCATCACTGCTGCCTCCTTACTATCCCGTCTTCTATTTCTAGCAGCACTGCTGCCTCCTTCCTATCAACGCTGCTGCATTTATTACACTAAAAAAACAATTACTGCAAAAATACCATCGTAGTCAATGTTGAGATGTAATGGTCTCCACCAGTGATAATTTTAAATTGTCGCTTTCAGTGATAATTTTTTTAGTGCTATCCATTTTCAGATCGGTCTATGTTTCTATTCTGACTTATGGCCATGAGTGTTGGATCATGAATGAGAAAGTTAGGTCTCGAGTTCAAGCAGCCGAAATTGGATTCTTGCGAAGAATTAGCGGTTTGACCTTGTTGGACAAGGTTAAAAGTGTAGATATTCGTGAATCTCTAAACATCGAATCGCTGCTTCTCCGACTAGAAAGATCGCAACTGCGTTGGTATGGACATGTGACACGAATATCCCAGGAAAGAACAATCAAAAAACTGCTCTGTTCAACACCGATTGGTCGAAGGCCTAAAGGCCGTCTTAGAACTCGATGGCGAGATTACTAAAAGATCTTAGTTGGTCTCGCCTTGGCCTCCTAGCTGAGCGTCTGTCCTTTGTAGCAGAGGATCGAGATTCTTAAAGGATCCAACTCGAGCTGCTGCCCCCGTGACCGCCCCCAAGGATAAGCAGGTCCAGAAAATTGATTGATTGATTCTCACTGGTGGAGCAGACCTTTCAACAAAAAATCGTTGCGCTGCTCCACCTGTGAGAATTTCTAAGAAAAGTAATTATCACTGAAAGTGACAATTTATAATTACCACAGATGGAGCGGTAGCTGTATGATGCAGCAATGCTTAACAAGAGCTTTTTGTGGAGAAGTTATGACGAAAAATCAAATGGCGCAAAAATTAGTCGCAAATGAAAAAGTGGTAAAGATGAGGGAGCTGTTTTAATTGCACTTCAGATTAAGCTTCGTCAATAAGGGGAGGAGGTGCTAGCGCTCCGGTGCTTTTTCCTGGCTACGCCACTGTTTGCAAGCGGTGGTTTTCAAAAACATTTACTTGCTTTTTCAAAAATTTGACTCTTTTGAGAGTTGAAGCAATTTGTAAAAAAAGATGTTCCAAAACGCAGGCACGTCCAGCATTGGAAATCCTTTTTCTGAAATATCGTAGTTCATAATGGTAGTCGTGCATTTGCAGTGAAATGTGGACCAATAATACAGACATCTTCAGATTTTCCTCAAACACAGCAAGGGCACAGAAAATATAGGTTTAAAAACAAATGGTACTTTAGCGTAGGTCTATTATAACTCTCCAGTAACTCAGCACGCTGCTTGTCTTTGGACTTGTTTACTGGAATGAAACAGTCAGTAAATAGAAACACAACATGCGAGTAAAACATAATAACGCTTATGACGTCACAGAAATGGATTGCGCGCATTGATGATTTCAAACGGCGGCAGTTAATGGTTAGTAAAAAGAGCCGCAACACTGCTCCCCCCCCCAAAAGCAAACAAGACAAAAACTTAACCAAAACAAACACAAAAAACATAATATACAAATAATATTACAAAGTTTATTGGCGAGGAGGTCGGCCTCGTCGCTTGCCTGGCGCCACAATTACCGGCTGTGCGATATCAACATGTGCGGGCTTGAGCCTGCCGACAGATACTGTCTCTGTTCTTCCTCCGATATCGATTTGAATTGATTTAACGCCCCGTTGTAAAACTTTGAAAAGTCCGTCATAAGGTGCTGCCAAGGGACGTCGATAAGAGTCTTGTCTGAGAAATACGTAGAGGCAGTTGGTCAATTGGTCATTCGGGCGGCATGTTAGTTGATGTGGAACCGTGTCGTGACATGAGGATGGGGTTTGCTTTTGAACTACCTTTCAAAGCCAAGGAAGAAATTCAGACTCAGGAGACGATGAAGTAGCTGCTGTGGAGGGCCAAAAATTGCCTGGGACTGAGAGAGGGGTTCCATAGACAAGTTCGGACGAAGAACAGTTGAGATCCTCGTTAGGAGCAGTGCGAATGCCAAGTAATACCCGAGGTAATTCAGCAACTAGTCGGGGCCTGATAAGCGAGTCGTTAGTGTATTTTTTAGTTACCTGTGAAACTGTTTCACTTAAGGCCGTTAGCTTGCGAATGAAAAGCTGCAGTGTGGTGTAGGCGTATGCCCAGGGCTTGGAAAAGGGAAGCTCAGATCTTAGAAGAAAACTGTCGGCCGCGGTCGCTGGACAAATGTGCAGGAATTTCAAACAGGGAGATCCATGTAGCGAGGAAGGCTTGAGAACAAGAATGCGTAGTTGCATCTTTCATAGGCACCGCCTCAGGCCAACGGTAAAGCCGTTAACCATGGTTAACAGATATCTATAACCTTGAGAAGATGGTAGGGGCCCAACAATGTCAATGTTGATATGCTGAAATCGAACATTGGTTAAGGGGTAAGGGTAACTGCGGATTTTACATGACGCTGGATCTTGGATTTTTGGCAAGCAATACATTGCTTCGTGCACAAATCTATTTGTTTATTCAACCCATACCAGACGAACTTGGATGCCATTAACTTACGAGTGGTGCGAATTGATGGATGAGAAAGATTATGAATGGCATTAAATACTGTGCTGTTCCAAGATGGCGGGACAATAGGGCGAGGGGTACCAGTAGAAACATCACACAAAAGCTTTGCTTGAAAATTCCCAATCGGAATGTCTTCCAGTAGGAGGCTAGAAATTGCGGTGCGATGAGCTTGTATTTCCGGATGTTGTTGGTCTGCTGCCATTGCAATATTATCCAAATTACCCAATTCGACCTGAACTGAACTCACAGATGCTCGAGAAAGTGCATCGGCAACACAATTTTTCTTTCCCGCTCTGCGTCGAATGTCAGTCGTAAATTCAGATATTGCAGCCAGTTGACGTTGCTGGCGAGACGACCAAAGATAAGAAAGCTTAGAGAAGGCAAAAGTCAAAGGTTTATGGTCAGTAAAGAATGCGAAGCAACGTCCTTCCAAAAAGTAGCGAAAGTGCCTTATGGCTAAATGGATAGCCAGAAGCTCTCGATCGAAGGCACTGTATTTGGTTTCGGGCCTACGAAGTTGAAACTAAAGAAGGCAAGAGGTCGCCGTTGTCCTTTTGCAAATTGTTCCAGAACACCTCCCACAACCTTGTCAGAAGCGTCGACTGTTAAAGCAGTCGTAGCATTTTTCATGGGGTGATGAAGTAATGCAGCTTGTGCTAATGCTTGTTGTGTCTGTGCAAAAGCGTTGCTTAATTGGTTGGTCCAATCAAGCAGTTTTTGTTTTGTGGAAGCAGCCCGGTAGAAAGGTGCAATTAAAGCAGCCGCATCGGCGCACCTGGTATGAACTGGTGATAGAACTTCACCATACCCAAAAATCGCTGCAGGTCCTTGGTGGTTAGAGGCCTTGAAAAGTTACGCATCGCCTCAACCGACGTGGGGAGAGGTGTCGCGCCTGTTTTGTCGATGTGGTGGCCAAGAAGGTCAAGATGTGGACGCGCGAACTCACACTTAGCAACATTAATCCCGAGCCCGTAATTAGCGAGTCGTGCAAAAAGCTGTCGCAAATGTTGCCGATGGGTCTGAGGAGTCGGGTTTGTCACTAGAATGTCGTATAGGTATACAAAAACATGGTCTAAAGAGTTGCAAACGGAATCCATTAGACGCTGGAATGCTTGAGCGGGGTTTTTGAGATCAAACGGCATGCGGAGGAATTCAAAGATCTCAAAGGGAGTGATTACGGCCGTTTTGCAGATGTCGGCTTCGGCTACTGATACCTGATGGTAACCACGAATTAAATCGATTTTGGAAAAAATAGTTGCTCCTTCTAGGCCCGAGGAAAAATTCTGGATGTGCGAGATAGGATAACGGTCTGGCCGTGCGGCTGCATCAAGACGGCGATATAGTCACCACAGGGTCGCCAGCACCCAGAAGCTTTAGGTACCAGATGAAGTGGGGATGCCCATGAACTAAATGACGTGCGAATGATCCCCATTTCCAACATTTTGTAAAATTTGCTTTTCGCTAAGGCGAGTTTTTCAGGCGAAAGACGCCTAACCCGGGAACGAACTGGTGGAGAATCGGTAGGAATAAAATGCTGGACTCCATGTGCCGGATGAGGTTTAGAAAATTGGGGTGTATTTATTTGCCGAAAATCAGCCAACAATTTCGCATAGGTGTTAGAAGACGAAGAGATAACGTTAATAGCTACAGGAAGGAAAGTGGTTTTTTGCAGTGGTATGCTCGTAAACGACTCGGCGTTAACGAGGCGTTGGTGCTTCATGTCGACAAACAAAGAATTTGCTCTGAAAAAATCAGCCCCAAGAATTGGTTTAGAGGCATCTGCCAAAACAACAGTTCATTGAAAGCGACCCGGTGGCAAGTCGAGAGTTACGGCACGTCTACCATAAGTTTTTACGTTGCTGCCATTCGCTGCCAAGAGGCAGGGCTGTTGAGAGCCAAGCCCGGGCCCGGTACCAAAATTAAAACCGGGCCACATGCAAATGACAAATACAATTGTCTGCCAAAAATGATAGAAAGGATGATTCGCCATACGATCCACTTTGTTATATTGAAATCGATTAACAACCAAAAGAAAGTCAATAATACCCTTGAATAGGTGATGCTTACCGTTTAGACATCCTAGTTAAAATATATCATTTAGCCAACTTACAGCATAGCAATATATTATACCTTTAGCTGCCTCTGTTGGTCCATAAAAACATGGGACCATCCATAACTGATTAGACCATTAGAAAATGCTTTTAAGTAAATCTGTTCAGATATTGTGCAGATATGCAAAGGACATTAGCAGCTTTTGCAACCATGAACATTAATATAACAGCGACAATGTTAACATAACCATAATGGTGTTAGCCAGGGGTGCGAATCTATGTTGAGCATTGGGGGGGGATGATTTTAGTAGAATTGACCATTTTTCGATATTGGGGGGGATGATTTAGTAAAATTCATCATTTTTTCATATTGGGGCCAGAGTGTAAATTGGTAATAATCGCCATATTTACGAAAAATGCTGCCGACAAAACTGATTGGCGCTACACTATCCACATATTTAGCACTCGTGCGTCTTCGTTGAGTAGGTTTGCTATACATCGAATGGGGAATTTTCTACTAACATAAAAAAATATTGGGGGGAATACTGCGGGATTATTGGGGAGATACATCCCCCCATCCCCCCTGGATTTGCACCCATGGTGTTAGCATCTGTCAATGTCGAATGCCTGACCAAATGTACTACAATGATGTGTATCTGGTATTGATGGGCAGATTTTAGAACAGTAAAACTGGAATTTGATGGTGTAAGTTATTACACCCAGATTTAATCATTGACGGTATACAATACGCAGTACAGTTACAACAGTGAACAACACAATTGTGTCTCCACTTATATACAGCCCACTTTAGTAAGCATTTGCAAATTTAAAAAGAAGATAAATATACTGTTCTTTGCAATGAATGGCATTTAAAAAAAAGAAAAAAAAAACTGAAACAATATTTCTGGAGCTCAATACATAACAGCTTAACCATAAGTTGTTGTAATCTATACTGACTTAAGTTTTGCACGCTAGTAGCTGTTTGTAATAGTACATTCTTATGCTTTACATTAACGTGATATATACATGAAACTTCAACTTGCATTTTGATTACTTAACACATGTCAGTAATAAACACTCATGACATTAACAAAATTAAAAATCACTCTTTCCACTACCGAAACTGCATAACACTATCTACATATGACTTGAGACCGGTGGTACGCTACACCACTGAGCCACTTCTGCAAAAATTGCAGAAATTGTACGGATATTTAGTAATCATAATTTTGGCATCATCATCTAAATGTCTTTTTACGCCTTCATCCAGTCCAGAGTTACCCTTGCAAACTTGTAGGCCTATGCCAATTTTTACACGCGGCATTCTCAAAATTTCGGGCTCCCTAAAAATTCCGGGCCCGGTACCAAAGGTACCCCCTGTCAACGGCCCTGCCAAGAGGACTGGTCTTTGGGTGTTGTTTCGGCGTTCAATGCCTGTAGGAGGTAAAACACTGATCTCGGCGCCGGTAACCACCAGAAAGTTACGTGTTGACAACCGGTCATGAACAAAAAATAGGCTTATTAATCCGCCAGTCGTCGCAGCAACTAACGTCGACAGGCTGGCAAGTTTTCCGTATAATTACATGGAGAGACACAGCGATGGGCATTATCGCCAAATCTACAATGATAGAAGCATAGACCTACCTTGCCAGGAGCGAATTTTTGCTGCCAGGAATTGTTTTGTTTTGGTGGTGGTTGGCCAGCGTGGATGCGAACGATCATCGGTTCTCTTGAACGGGCCAACCAGAGAGTATCTGCTCGTTGAGCCAACGTGCGATGATCATCAATGCTTTCACCCGCTAATATCATGCTAACGTTTTCGGGAAGATGTTGAAGAAAAAGATAGGTGAAGAGGAAGCACGAGACATGGTTTCCCAATAAGGCCAGCATGTCATCCATCAAGGCGGATGTTTTGCGGTCTCCAAGTCCAGGCATGTTAAGGAGGCGAGCAGGGCGTTTTTGTTGCGAAGGTCAAACGTTGCTAGCAAACCCTGTTTAAGAGCCAGTGGTATTTATCGTTAGCCGGGGGAATTTCCTACAAACTAAGTAGCCGTTGAGCAGTTGCGTGGTCTAATGCGGCGACCACATAATAATATTTCAGTGTCATCGGCGGTGACAAGCCGTAGCGCAAACTGAGCTTCTGCCTGCTGAAACCACACACGTGGTTGCGAAGTCCATAATGGAGGCAGTTTTAGGGTGATCGCATTTTGACTTTCTGCAGCTGCATTCTCGAGAGCCATTTGGACTTGATATTCTAAACTTCAAAATTGCACGGAGTCACCTGTTACGTTCAGAAAACGTCGCAAAGACTATGAGGCGTTCCCTAAACGTAGAAACAAAGAATGACAGCTGACTACTGTCCCCGTTGATTCTAATTGACAAGGAAGATGCTGTCCTATCAGCGCCTAACGTGCGATGTATCAACAAATTCTTGTCTTCAACGAATTCTATTGATTCAACCACATGCAACACGATAATTAACCGTAGCATTTAAACCTAACTTAAACACACTTAATTAGACCTAACTAGCTGCGGATACGCTAGAGGTAACTTTAGCGTTTCCTAAAGAAATAGAGAACAAAGTAAACACACTGACCAAAAATTAACCGGCATGCAACAACTATACAAACAGCAAGAAAAATAACCCTTGCACCAGGTAGCGAAGATACAAAGACCAGTGGTAGCCAGCACAGGCATCACGGGAAAGCTAGACAGACTAACAACGGTTCCGTAGTGTAAATCATAGCCAGCACCGAGCTACGATCCAACCGAGAAAAAAAAATAGCTATGTTTCAACAAACACAGATAACTGTCAAATACAGGGCTAATCGCGCTCGCAGGCTAACAAATGCAGGCATAATAATAGGTGAAACACACTTACCGTGCAATCCTAGTACAGTATAAACTACACTACATGTCCCAACACTGCACTTATCCAATCTCTAATATAATGGCAAACACAAACCCACAAACAAAGAACATTATTCAAACAGGTTTCTACTGCAGAATCGGTACCCAGCCCTAGGCTATAACTCAATAAATCCCTCACAACAACAGACTAGATCCCACAGCTATGACTTCCCGCAAAGGCTCTAATAACAGTCAAGCAACTTAATACACAAATGTAACATGTCTGCACTCTGCACTGTCCAGCTACAAACAAGAAACAACAGCTTGCAGCAATGCGCGAGCTAACTAACCAGTATGACGCAACAATTACCAAACAGTGGCGCAACAAATACCAAACAACAAAGAGCCAAGCAGACATCCAGCAGAAACGGGGAAAACCCTATACGTATATGAGCGTAACATAGCCGGCCCAAAATATTGAGCAGGAGTAACAAGGGTAACCGGAACAATATTTTAAATTAATGAAGCGAGTATACGAAAAGAACTACTGGTATTATCAACAATGAGAATGTGAACACTAGAATAATACAGAACCAGAAATAAAACACAACTGTGCCACGACAGCATAGTAACACACGCGCCGTGCGACCCACGTATGATATGTAAGCCTAAACACACAGGGGAAGTGGAGGAGCATACTTGTACGTGATCATACGTGGGCATACAGTCCATAGTTCGTATGCTCTGGCCGTAATGTTAGGCTGCACCAAAGCCTAGTAGCATAAGTGTTAGTCAAACAGTCCATGGTGCTCAAAGTTCACAGTTCATTGTACATTAGCCCGTCTGCAACATAGCAATGAGCAGTCCAAAAAAATAGACGGCTAATACGGCCTCATCGGGTAGCATCAACGGGGTAAGGTGTTATGCACTCTTCAGTGTGCAAAGTATTTACAATTGAATGTTCATAGTTAATATTGTCTACGTTGATGCAGCCGAAACAAATCACAAGGTGTGGTGGTATCAAACAGATCTGATCGGTGTAGACAACTAAGTGTCACACTCCAAAAGACAGAGTTTTCTCACATCTCTCGTAAAAGCCTTCCCTCCGGCAACTCGGATCTTTACTCTCCTCACCAAACTATCACGATCTGGCATGACCTCATCCACTATTCCCTTTGGCCAGGAACTCCGAGGTGCACTTTCATCTTTCAAGAGAACGAGGTTCCCAACTTCGAAATTACGTTGAGGGCACAGCCATTTTTGACGACGTTGAAGGAGGGGCAAATATTCAGATCTCCATCTTTCCCAAAACTGATCGGCCTGGTATTGGCAAGCACGCCATGATGATCGCAAGCCGTCAGAAGGGAGGAAAACATCGGAAGGGTATCCTGGGCTAACACTCCCAGTCAGAAGCATCGATGGTGTCAGCGTTTGTAGATCATCTGGTTCAGTTCCAACTCTAGTGAGTGGTCTGTTGTTCAGGATACACTCAATCTCTTTAAAAAGGGTTACTAAGCCTTCATCGGATAGGCTTCTTACATGTCTGTCAGCCATCATGGAACGCATGGCCTTACGAACAAGTCTGATAATTGCTTCATATATTCCACCCTGGTGGCTGGCAAGGGGTGGTGCATGTTTCCAATCTATCCCATGAGGACCCAGTTCAGCCATAATCTTATGGTCTTCAAGACACAAAACGACGCAAGCCAAGCAAGAAGGAATCTGTAGTGAGGCTGTATATCATCTCCAGATGGGTAGCTCGGGACGCAAGGCAGGTAAAGATACAGCAATACCTTGACAACAGGTTGCGACCCTGCTTAACTTCCAGAGGCCCCATATAGTCAATCCCGCAGTTCTCGAAAACAGGCTTGCCTGACTCAACACGAGCAGGTGGGAGTGGAGCCATCAACTGTGTTCCAAAGTTCGCATCTTGATTACGGCATACCATACAATTCAGCTTAATGTAGTGCTTCACAGTTCTCCCTTGGCCAATCACATGAAACCTTCTACGAAGTTTATTCAGTACGTATTGTGAAGCATTATGACCGCTGTTGCAGTGAGCATCCATAATCACAAGTCCAGTTACGTGGTGACGTTTGGGTAGAACTATTGGATGCTTGACGTCTGTAGGATAACTGGAACGCTGTAGACGTCCTCCTACTCGAATCACCCCATCTTGTACTATCGGGCAAAACCTCAGCAGTGATTGTAATGACGTCTTTGCTAAGTCACCATGGCCGCCAGTCATGATTTCATACCAAGGAGCTTTCTCTAAGGTGTCAACAAGGTCCGGCATTGCCTGCTGCTGTGAAAGCCGAATCAAAGTAAGTAATGCATCCTCAAATTCTTTGCCACCAATAGGATTGAGCGGAAAGGACCAGTCAACATGGGCAGCCCGATTGCGCCAGAAGGTCTTCATACGCAGGAGCCATGCCACAGACTTTACAGCAGTACGGAGGGTACTGTAACAGTTAGTGAGTCTCCACAATGGGTCCTGCTCTCCATCACCTATCGTAGAATGAGTACAACAGTTCCCATCCTGATCAAGACAACCAGAAGGGTGATCGACGGTAGCAGTTGCAGTGGAATTGATTTCTTCATCTCCATTCAGTACTTCTGGCTCTGCTTTAGGCCATGTTGACTCATCTTGCAGCAAGAATGATGGAGCGTGAAGCCATTTCTCTGACTTGTGTACCTGCCGCGGAGAAACCCCTCTCGAAAACAAGTCAGCTGGATTTTGCTTGGTATCCACCCAAAGCCACTGATCACTCTTGGTGTGCTTCCGGATAGTAGCAATCCGGTTTGTCTCAAAGGCAGGGCGCCTCTTGCTGGTGTTGTGTACATAGCTTAACACTGTCGTAGAATCAGTCCAGAAGTAAACCTTACTCACGGGGAACCAGTGCTCTTTCATCACAAGCAACGACAGGCGTACTGCTGTAACTGCAGCACAGAGTTCCAAACGTGGTATGGATTGTTGGTTCATGGGTGCTACTCTAGACTTTCCCATAACCAAGACACTAGAGTATTCCCTTCCATCATAACAACGCAGATAGCACACAGCTCCATAACCATCCTTGCTGGCATCTGCAAAGAAATGCAGTTGGATATCTATAGCATCTTCAAACCCAGTGTACACCCGTGGAATTGAGATTCCAGCAAGCTTTGGGAGAGCCGTTAGCCAACTATCCCACGTGGACTTGGCTTCTTGCGGAATTTCAACATCCCAATCAAGTTTGGCCTTGGACAACCGTTGAAGAAGTATCTTGGCCGGTAAAGTAAATGGACCAACGATGCCAAGTGGGTCATACACACTCGCTAGTACAGAGAGTAGTCCTCTGCGGGTAGTCGAGTGTTCTGCTACTGCAACTTTTACCCGAAATTGATCGGTTGAAGCATGCCAGATTAGACCAAGTGTTTTGTGTGTGGGAAGATCAATAGCATGGAAATCTATGTCTTGAAGCTGAGGAGCAAGCCGTTCACTAGGTAGAGTTTCCAGAACCTCAGGGCGATTGCTAGCATACTTGGACAAGGTGAACCCGCCCGAGCTCAAGACACTGTCAAGCTCAGATATCAATTGAACCGCCTCATTGCTAGTTCTGACTGAGGTTAAGAGATCATCAACATAGAATTGATGCTGAATGGTGGAGAGCGTAAGTTCAGAAGCTTGGGGCAAGTTCTGGAGTGCTGTTTGCCTTAAAGCATATCCGGCAATGCTGGGAGAGGAAGTCAAACCAAACGTATGTACGGTCATCTGATAAGACTGGACTGGCTCGCCTGGATTACCACCCCGCCACCACAAGAACCTCAACGCTGGTTGATCGTCTGTATGCACCTTCACCATATGAAACATATTTTTTATATCCCCCACAACAGCGACAGGGTATAACCTAAAGCGGAGTAGGACCCCAAGCAGGGTGTTGGTGTTGTCTGGGCCCTGGAGCAGCTGCTGGTTCAACGAGATGCCCTGACAAGCCGCTGCACAATCGAAAACAATGCGAAATTTCTTCCTAATGCTGTGATGTGGAATGTACCAGATACGTTCGTCTGGGACACTTTCAACCTCTGTGTTTACTTCTCGGGCATGACCCAATTGGAGCATTTCATTTATTTTGTTCTGATACAAGCTTAAAGTGTCTGGCTCTTGACTGAGTCTGCGACCCAGTGATTTTAAGCGTGAAAGAGCCATGTTGTAGTTATCGGGTAGTTTCGGACACCCATCCTTCCAAGGCAATCTCATAGAATAATGTCCCTCACGGAGCTCGCAGGAGGACTCCATGATTTTTGAAGCCTTCTCGTCATCTAAGGAAGGAAGAAGCTCGTCTGACTCACCAAAGAGATCAGCATGCTCAAACTGGCATGGACAGATAGATTCAGAGACTGTGTCCAGCTTGTGGGTAGCGATAAATGCTACATGGTCAACGACTTCTTTTTCGGCATGAATGAAATCCCGTCCAAAGAGCACCCACCCAAGTGGAGACTTTCCTGCCCAAGGCTTGGTATCATCTCCTTGACGAACCTCAGAGAAGACATGGAGCTCAGGTGTACCCGTGCCAATGATTAGTTCCACATCACCTCCCCCAATGTCTGGAAGTTGGATATCAGATAAGTGATCATGGCATAACAGGTCAGTTGAAGACGGAATGCTACCCTTGAGATTGGGCAGCCGATCTACTACCCGAACCACATCCAGATGAAAGGAATGAGTACCATCCGTGTCTTTGACGATGCAACTGGTCTCGTGAGTGTTGAATGCCTTCGTGTCTCCATTTGCCAACTGCAATTTTGTCCGGGTAGGAGTCCCAGAAAGATCCAGCTCGGTAAAGAGTCGACGAGATAGCAGATGCGTATCTGCTCCAGAATCTAGAAGTGCCCAAATCTTCTTAGTTGCGCTTGAGAACGGATTGACAAGGGTCACAGGCAGAACTTGAAGACGGTTCCTAGCCCCCTTACCCCTGGCCGCATTAACACCGCAATTTTCGACCTTTGGCGCTGGGGAATCCACACTTACATCAGCATCTGTTGGGGTGTTTGGTTCAACAGTGGTATTCCTAACTGGGGTGCTCGATGCAGTCGAACTCGCTGGAGGGTGCAACAGTGAGTGATGAGTCTTAGCGCATGTGCGACAGCGAGCCTTGCTGGGGCAGTCCTTAACACCATGGCCCACTCCCAGACAATTGAAGCAGAGCCGTTTCTGTTTAACAAGAATTTTTCGTTCAGCGACCGATTTTCCTCTGAATTGCTCGCATCGCCAAATGAAGTGACCAGGAGCACCACAAACTGTGCATAACTGATCTCCTTTGACCTTTCGATCCTCGTATTTTGATGTGACAGGAACCGGTGAAGTGGGTATCTCACGGGACTGCACAGCATGAACCCTAGCTGGCTTGGACCTCGACCATCCACTATTGCGACGCTGAATCTTGTCATGATCTCTAGAAGTTGCCATGAGTCTTCCTAGGCGTGAGCTGGCCAAACCTTGAACCTGATCAATAAATTCGACGAAGAGGTCAAACGGTACAACATCCATGTTATACCCCCTTTTCATGGCCAACTTGGCAAATTGTTCCTGGTAGTGCCGGGAAAACGAGAGAAGATACCATCGGCAGTGGAGGTCGCATCCAGCTGACGCGCTGCATTGGCTGACAGGAGAACCATTTTGCAATTAATCAAGTCTGAATAGAATTCTCGGAGACCTTTCTCGTCGGTACGGATTTGCGGTCCTTCACATACCAGCTTCAGATGAGCCTTTATTGACACCGAAGGAGAGCCAAATGCCTTGTACAGCAAGTTAAGAGCTTCTTGCAGTCCTTGGGAGGCTGGTAACATCACGCAGTTGCAAATCAGTTTTCTGGCCTGCCCAGCAGTAGAATCCAAGAGTAGTTGCAGAGCATGAGCAGGGTCCGATTGCCCATGCAATCTGAGAACGCGATCTTGTATCTGACGAATGAAGACATGGTATTTGAGAGGATCACCATCAAATCGCTGATCCTGCATCAAGGCACGCGAATCTTGACAGCGTACTATGACCTGTGCCAACTCTTTCATGTCATCGGACGTTTCCCTTTTAACAGGAGCTGCATGTTTGGACCCGCAAACAGTGGGAGACATACGAGGAGTAGGGAGAAGAAACCCGGAGACTAAAGAGCACCCAGAAGAAGTGGATACTGAAGGCCCAGGCACCTGAGCACCAGGAGAACATGCCTGCGCAGATGAAGCCGGCCCATGGAACACTGGAGCCGGAGCGCTGGAGACAAACGATGATAGACATGTTGTGACAAGAGAGGTAACAGGCAAAACCCAGGGAGACAGAGAAGGGAACTCGGAAACCTGGGATGTTACAATGTGACCACTTGAAACAGCCGGCCCATGGAACAACTGGGTCTGATTGCGTTCAGACAAAACTCCATGGGGGGATGGACTAGAAACCCCGACGATTGTGGGCGAAGATGTAGGAGGGGAGACATTCACGATGCTGGTACACATCGAAGAACTGACAACCACAGGAGGTACCATCCAGGAAGCAGCATGAGGGTTCAACGATTGTACCGGCGGAATGGTTTCCGCAGGTGAAACTACTTTGGGCCAAGAGTTGGCCTCTGATGAGCAAGATAGGGTATCTGTAGGTCGTAAGGTACCAGACATACCGTTAGGATTAGAAACTTGAACAGCGTTGGATGGCCCTGCCTCCTCGCCAGGTTGAACTAGGCTAGCCACATAGTTGCTCACCTTATCATGAGATGAAAGAGATGGTGCAACATCGTCATCATCTAGATCTAGTAGACCATCATAAGCATCGGCCATTAGTTTAGCCTTGGCTAGGTCAGTTTCTGCTTCTATGACTGCCTGCTCAGCATCATGCTCTGCCCTAGCCTTGGCCAAAGCCTGATCCCTTTTACATTTTTTCAGATTTATCTCAGCAATTTGCATTTCTAAGCGAGCCCTAGCTGCAGACGACAGAGAGGTACGAGAGGTAGCACTAGAACCCGACTTAGAACGACTCTTGTTAGACCGATAAGATGCAAAGGAGTCTTTAGGAAGGGAAGCATCAATTTCTTCCACCGCGGAACAATTATCACGTTTTCCTGAAACTTGTGTACTGGAAGCACCTCCCTTCCGTTTAGGGTCAACTTCCTGTAGCCTTTTAGAAACCCTTTGTATATCGACTACCGACGCGGGGGAGCCTTCTGAAAGAGCGCGACTGGAGTCGCCAAGCACCTTCGAACTACGAGTGTTGTATAAGCTTCTAGGCATTGTCTTGTCTAAGCCAACAATCTAAGCGTCCACGTTATGACGTTGCATAATGACAAGAGTTACCTCTAGAAATGTTACGTTCAGAAAACGTCGCAAAGACTATGAGGCGTTCCCTAAACGTAGAAACAAAGAATGACAGCTGACTACTGTCCCCGTTGATTCAAATTGACAAGGAAGATGCTGTCCTATCAGCGCCTAACGTGCGATGTATCAACAAATTCTTGTCTTCAACGAATTCTATTGATTCAACCACATGCAACACGATAATTAACCGTAGCATTTAAACCTAACTTAAACACACTTAATTAGACCTAACTAGCTGCGGATACGCTAGAGGTAACTTTAGCGTTTCCTAAAGAAATAGAGAACAAAGTAAACACACTGACCAAAAATTAACCGGCATGCAACAACTATACAAACAGCAAGAAAAATAACCCTTGCACCAGGTAGCGAAGATACAAAGACCAGTGGTAGCCAGCACAGGCATCACGGGAAAGCTAGACAGACTAACAACGGTTCCGTAGTGTAAATCATAGCCAGCACCGAGCTACGATCCAACCGAGAAAAAAAAATAGCTATGTTTCAACAAACACAGATAACTGTCAAATACAGGGCTAATCGCGCTCGCAGGCTAACAAATGCAGGCATAATAATAGGTGAAACACACTTACCGTGCAATCCTAGTACAGTATAAACTACACTACATGTCCCAACACTGCACTTATCCAATCTCTAATATAATGGCAAACACAAACCCACCAACATAGAACATTATTCAAACAGGTTTCTACTGCAGAATCGGTACCCAGCCCTAGGCTATAACTCAATAAATCCCTCACAACAACAGACTAGATCCCACAGCTATGACTTCCCGCAAAGGCTCTAATAACAGTCAAGCAACTTAATACACAAATGTAACATGTCTGCACTCTGCACTGTCCAGCTACAAACAAGAAACAACAGCTTGCAGCAATGCGCGAGCTAACTAACCAGTATGACGCAACAATTACCAAACAGTGGCGCAACAAATACCAAACAACAAAGAGCCAAGCAGACATCCAGCAGAAACGGGGAAAACCCTATACGTATATGAGCGTAACATCACCAATTTAGCGTAGGCCTGTAGCTCTCCTGTAACTCGGCACGCTGCTTGTCTTTCGACTTGTTTTTGGGAATGAAACAGAAAATGGAAATTAGAAACACAGCAAGCGAGTAAAACATAAAAACTTATGACGTCACAGGAAAAGATTGTGCGCTTTGATGATTTCAAACGGCGGCAGTTTATTAATGGTTAGTAAAGAGAGCTGCTACAGCACCAAGAATTCAACTAGATAGGTGGAATATTCGGCGACTCAAGATGCTGCGTTTTGCTTTTTTTTTTCCGATGCTTTGGAAGTGTTGGTAAGGTGCAGCTGCACTAAAGATTTGATATAAAAAATTACATCAAGTTTTCGATCAAGATTGATAAAACTTCATCGTACAGCGCTCGGTTTCATTGTTTTTGTTTAGTGACTGGTGGTCTTGGGATAAAATCCCACGCTGTCTAAGTCTGGCAGCGCTGTAAACTGACTAAGTAAAGAATTGTAAACTAAATAGCACTACTTGAAACTTAACCCTATCACAGGCGAACGCCATATAGGCTGCCACCAAATATTATCTATAGGCTACTAGCAAATGTGACGCGGGCCACGCAAAATGATGCCACGGGCCCATAGGCGCACGCAAGGGGGTGAGGGGCACGGTGCCATGCCCCCTTTTTGGCCCTGTAATAAGATGCTAAAACCTAACTTCCAGTCCATAATTTCTTAGCATAATGATAGTTGCAGCCTCCTTTCACTCATTTTAGCCAAACTTCTGCTTTTAAACATTAGCGTGGCGCAGTGGTTTAGAGCGTCGTTTTTACGGCGACCATGATCGCAAGGTTAATGGTTCAACTCCCAACCTAGTGTCGTTGCTGCGTCCTTGGATAAGGTGCTTCACGATGATTATCCCTGCTTGGCGGAATCTGGCAAGCAGCAAATTGAAGAAGTCAGAAAAATAATTCAACCGGAAAACTTGGAAAGGATTCGTTCTACGCACAGCGCTTCCACCGCTTTCTCGTGGTAGGAAGATAGAGGTGAAGAAATCAATCAAGCCGTAAGAATATTTTTGCCTTGTCCGTGGTGACTGCACTCATTGCACGCATTTTTTCGATAAAAAATTGTGCTAAAATAAGTGTTATTTTATGTGAAAACCGCGAAAAATTCGTTGGCGGCTGGGGGCAAGCCGATTGTGCCCCCCCTGCCGAATCCTGGGTGCACCACTGCACGGAGCACGTAACTGGATAATGATTCTCGAATGCAACCCTTAACTCACCAAGTTGCCCCGGGCCCTTCATCGACAAACTCTGGCTATATGAAACTGCCGCAGCTGTATCTAGTAGTAACAAAAAGTTGTCTCAAATTTTGGTCCCCCCCCCACTCACTTATGGCTGGACACGCCCCTGGCTGACCCGTCTGACGTATTCCATCGATCTGAAACCCAAAATAAGGACGACGGGAAAAATAGTTAAACTGCCTGGGTATTATTGAGCTGAAGATATAGAACACCTACCCATCTAACTTAAACAGTTTGAAGTGCCTGCCTTTGCCTTGCCTCTTCATGTCCCAAATAAGACTGTGTTGCATTTATGATGCCGCAATAAAGCTTTAATGGTAAGACACAAAATAAGTATTGAAATAATCAAAAAACAAGGCAAGACAAGTTACACAAAGCTTGGTTTATGAAGTCCAAAAAAGACAAAATAAGGACGCAAGCCGAAAATAAGGACGTTTCTTTAAAAATTTGTACAATAATATCTTCCAAAAAACGGTATGGAATTCCTGCGTATAACTGGTGCGTGAAGAATACTAATTTTTATTAAGTTCTATATCTTAAAAACACTCTCTGGTTTCACATAGTAAGCGTTTACCGCACTACCGGCAAATGATTTACCTAAAATCGCTTTAACACTTCAACTACTGGCTGTTTTTTGTGCGCTATTAAGCGTCGCAATATTGCATATATATTAGAATTAATGACAAACGGCCAGCACAGTGTGACATGACATGGGAAAAAGAAGGGGAAAAGTATCCAAAACAATCATCGATCTATTTGGCAATAACCGGTTTTTAAAAGAACGATTGAAGTTTAAAATAGGCCTTACTTAAAGTTATAATGGGCCATGAATTCGAACTTTTAGCAATCCGTTTGACGAACCAATTTTGATCCACTTTGCTTACGGAGTCGCACAACCCTAATGTTTTTGTGCAAAAACCATGGCAAACCTACAATCTTCTATAAACACCTTCCATATACGACGTCATTTGAAGCAAGGCGTGCGAAATAGAAGGTGAATACAGCAGCCTACATGTGAAACAAGAGCGGCGCAATTGGGGTCTAACACGCTCCCCCCTCTCCTCTCGTCAGTACCTTTCTACATACACCCACACAAACAAATTAATGTTGTGTCGTAACTCGTATTAAAAACATTTTCAAGTAAAAAAAAGCCGCGGTATTCCGCGCGGGGCCCCTGACCAGGCCTGCTCCCCCCCTGTCGGGGAATTCGCCGGCTCTGGTTGTAGACTCGGGTTTGATTATTAGGTGGATCAATCCAATGACTAATTGGTGTTCGCAGCTTCTCTTCATGACGCGCTCAGCATTAAAGGGACTGTGTGAAGAACAAGCCGGCAAGATTGCTTGTTGGAAAAGGCACTTAATGTGATTCCCCATTTTAGTGTGTAGAGAGATGATTGGCAACTCCTAAGCGAGTTCGCTATAGCGCTTTGATCGCTTTTTTGTGATAGCAGGATAAATATGCAACTAAAAAGTAATAATAACAAAAATACATTTAAAACATTCCCAATTGTTTTGACGCCATAATTTTCTCATCAATCAAGCTGCGAAATCCAAATAAAAAAAATCAAGTTTTTATTATACTAGCGGTCGATCTCCGTAGTTTATCGCCAGGGCTGCACAGCTTTGAAGAAACGCCGTAGCGGCGGCGAGCCGTTGGCGACACTGTGCCAATTTGACCAGCGCAGGATTGGAACTCCAGATTTGCCGCACCGATAGTGTGTGCGCATAGCAACTGAACTAACCAGCCTGTTTCAAAATCTAATTTCTACGTAATTAACCATTTACCGTTAAAAGTTTGGATAGTGTCCCTTTCATGCACGCAATATTTGTGCAGATGTGAAGGACATTCCTTATAGTTGGGTAGAAGTGCTGCCTTTACATTGCATTTATTGCGTTCACATTGGTAACAAGATAGAGTTTCAGCTGAAAAACAAAGTTAAAGAATAATAGGTCTACCGATAAATTCATGAATGACAAATAAGCTTTAAAAAATTGGTGCTATTACGTCGAAGCGTGTCACCAGTGGCGTGGCCCATTTCCGCGGCTAATAGCGCCTGGGCAATGCCGCTCCGAAGACGGGTCGTAACGGTGGCGAGGCTTTGGCGACACTGTGTCCGATTTGACCGACCCGGGATTTGAATCCCAGACCTATCGTACCGATAGCAATCTTAACAGATTCACAAAAAACTTTGAATAATGTAGCTTATGCGTTCAAATTGAAGCTCAAAGGACTCTAGAAATTTTAGAATAACGCAGATTATTCAATGCGAGTAAAACGTAGCCTAGACTATGAAATTGCGTATTTAGAAGTATATTAAGGGGTAGGGGAGGCTAAAAATAAAAAATGACTATCTTAAAGCTTTATTCTTTATGAAGAATCGAAGTTTTAATGTATTCCAATGCAGGCGATAACTAAAACTTGGGGGGGGGTCTGAGCTACTATACCCCGTGGATCCATCAATGTTTTTTTGCAATAATGAAACATGATATAGGCCTATATCGACAGTGTAACCTAATTTCAAATCTTCATTATACTCGGGTTATTACGCTCAATCGTATAACAAATGGCGAGGCCCATCTCCGCGACTTACCGCCTGGGCTACACAGCTCCGAAGAAACGTCGCAGCGGTGGCGAGCCGTTGACGACACCATGCCGATTTGACCGACCCGCAAATCGAACCCCACACTTGCCACACCGATAGCGTGCGCTAAGCAATTGAGCTAACGGCCGGTCTACTATGACTAAAAATGTAAAGTGCCGAAATAATTTTAAAGCCTCAATATTTCACTCATGAAAAGCGATAAGAATATTATTTTTTAAACAGGTTTTGTCACAAGATAATAAAAGCCTGAATATTTCTCGCTCGCTGATGCATATTTTATGTGTGGTAATGAGTTAGTTAGTTAGTTAGTTAGTTGCATATTTATCCTCCTATCACGAGAAAGCGATCAATGCGCTATACGAGCTCGCTTAGGAGTTGCCAGCCATCTATCTACCACACCAAGATGGGGAATCCCGCTAAGTGCCTTTCCCAACGGCACAACAAGTGAACTTGCCGGTTCGTTCTCCACACTGTCCCTTCAATGCTGAGCGTCAAGCAGGAAAGCTGTGAATACCAATGTTAATGTCATTGGTTTGACCCGACTCGGAATCAAACCCGAGTCTACAGCTCAAGAGACAGACGCTCCATACCACTCGGCCATGTGAGCAATGAGGATTTGCTTGGAACCGTTTACTAGATCTTTAAAAGTCTTTCAATCGATGGTACCACAAACGAAACAGATTTGAAGAACAGTGAGTTGATTCAGACGCATCTCAGGTATTTTCTGACGAGAAATACTAAACTCGAAACAGTGGCTCGCAGAAGATGGAGTACTTAAATATACACAATTTGTTTAGTTTACACCATATCAGGGCTACATACTTGATATAAACATCGAAAATAAACCAAGTAGTGCTAATAGTGAAAGCTTCATTTTGTCCCTAAATTAACGTAAAAAGTCTGTAACACATAAAATGAAACCAAAACATTAACATTTCAAGTAGAGCAACAACTATCTCTGAAATTCGGTTCTTCGGATAACGCAATATTGTAGTCAAACAGCAGTTTGATCTGAGTTAAAACAAAAATTCAAAACATACAGGGCCGTTGAGAGGGAGGTCCACGGGGTAGGGGAGACCGGTGCTAGTTGTTACTGGGGCATGTTGTTACAACCGCACTCACTTCTTCTAGAAGTCAAAATAAATTAATTTTTTGTGTTATCAATTCTGCTGCTGCTCAACTACTATCAGACAAAATAATTTTCGCGAAATCCAAGAAAACGCAAAGATATTTAAAAAAGGTTATTTTTAAGTACCTTATGTAAATTTTTGCAGAAATTTGAAAACTGATTTTGGAAAATTTATGCGTTAAATCTTAAATCATTCTAGCTGATAAGGAAAGCTGAGAAACTGTGTTTTTTATATCTATAGTTGTTTATAACATTAACATAACTACTATGCTGAGAATGAAAAGATTAATGCTAACTTGGATGGGGCAAGTTGTTACACTTGTAACAACGATTGCCAGAACAATTAATCTGGCTGCTTAGAAGACTAATATCATTGTATTGTTATGTTAAAGATTATACTATACAGCTATTTATTAATTTTGGTCAGAACATTTGTGCAAAATAATTCACACCTGCGCAGAAAATGTTCAGGAAAGAAACTAGTTTAAAAGCTCAGAAAGCTGCGACTCAAACCCCAAACGCAGAAAACTAAGTTTTTCAAAAAACATCAAACAAATTTTTTTCTTATAGAACATCAAATAATTAACTCTGTTGTAATATTCATCCGCTTCAAAGAGTTTGTGAGTTAAAAAGAAGGAGTATTTTCTTTCTGTTCGGTCTGTAACTACTTGCCCCAAACGCCGGGGTAAGTTGTTACACTTGATGTGTATTAAAAATCAGCTGTAAGTCCTATGTTTCAAAGGTTATTACCTATATTTTAATTCTTTAGTAAGTACATAAGATGGTTAACACTTTGTGTAAATTTTGACTTTCTAGCTTTAATACTGAGGGTGCTGAGGGCGTAATTGTGTATTTTTGTAACAATTATACCCGGTCTCCCCTACCTTTTGTACCGGGTCCGGAATTTTTTTGGGGCCCAAAATTTTGGGAATGCCGCGCGTAGCAACTCTTGACTGGTTGAAAGCAGACAAAGTCACCACTAGCCACCACCTACCGGTAATACAACTTACTCATAGTTAAGGTACTACCCCTTCCCCCAGTCAGCGCCACTGCTAAAGTAGCTTACCAACCGAAAAAAATCTGAAATGTATTCCGACTTTATAATGCGGAGTGGTACAGCATACTGGAGTATTACTGCTGTTGTTTTTGTAGATGTGTTATTACTGTCAGCAACATGGCCTAGCGGTACCGGGCGCAGATGACAGATCCTACGTGACGGGTTCGATTCGCGGCTGGAGCCGATCGCATTTGACATACGTAACGGGTGGCTGCTGACTCGAACAGTGGAAGCTCACTTCGCAATCTCCCTCAATTACGGTTGAATTTTCAGTTCAATATAATTTGAAAATAACCTCAGCTCTTTTAACATATTTTGAAACATAATTAGGATTTACCATATTTTCACTGCGCAAAAGGAGGATGGGTTCTTTGAAGGTCATCACGTCCGCAGATGCCCAATTTTTCGCCCAAAATCAAGTGAAGAATAAAGATAATAAAAAAAAGGTCATCGCGTCCGCATGCCGTTGTTTGCACTAAAACTTCCTAAATTTTTTTGTGCTAGAATGATTTGACATGTTTTCACTGTTCATAATGCCAAAAAAAAAAAAAAAATTTTGGCATTTTTTAGCGTCAAATTATTTTTTGTTAAAAAGAAGGACATGTCCTCCAAAAGAAGGAAGTATGGTGAGCCCAAACATAACCATTAACCACACCTCTTAGCTTATTCCAATACGGGTCGAAGAAGGCCTGACGGGGGGCGCGCGTTTAGGAGCTCCATCCTGCCTACGCTACTGGTCATATCGATATCAGAATGGGGTTCAAAAGAGAAAAGGTCTCGTAGAGGAAATAATTTTTATCAAATTATGCAAAATGCTCGTTCATACTCTTAATTGGAATAATTAACCTAATTCCGTTACCACTATGATTTAATCAGTTATAGTCAGGGACGTCGTGTTTTTGGGGCCCGAGGCTCCCAAATATTCTGAGATTTAATTATTGGCTCGGGAAGTGGGGTGCCAAAGGGGATCAATTAGCCCCCCTTGGATTTTTAGCCCCCCTGAATCATTTAAGCCCCCTGACAATTGAACAAATTATGCGCTGAGTGCAACGGGGTTAATGCTTACAACGTAGCCTACATACTTCATGATGCAAAATTTTTTATAGCGCTTTTAACCAACGAAGAACCACTATTCTTTCAAAAATTACTCCGTTATTATTCGCTAGGTCAACGTAAAATCTGGTAAAATTTTCAATGTGTGAAGTTCACTTTTAACTGTGTTTCATTAAATCTTCACAGCAGTCATGGACGATGGACCAGTAAAAGTATAATGGCTGCCAATTCTAGTAGCTGCCAAACACCTTAGGCCAAACTACTCTGAATGATCATGAAAGTCGCTACTGATCATGGGAATCACGCAAATCGTAAATAAAAATAAAAATGCGGTGAAGTGCAAAAAAACGGTCCTCAATCCTTCAGATGTTCCGAATTTCACCAAAATTTATGTGAATAGCTAAAAAAAAGGTCTTCACGGTCCGGACGTGTTCCATGAGCTGGAAATGTTGGTGGCCAACCTGATGTGTGTAGATATATGCCAAATCGGCCCGCGATCGACAGCCAAGCATCCAATAATCGACCGGTAGATTGCGATCGACTGGTTGGGCACCCCTGATCAAACTTTTATAAGCTTGAACAAGTTCTCTTTACTGGTTGAGGTTTTTAATGGTTTTGAATTTTTTCTACCTACCTAATGAAGCGGCTAAATCACTACTAAATTGGTACCAATGATTGTTACTAAAATTAAGCTCGTACACCTAACCTAAATACTGTACCTATATCTACACATTTCATTATGTTAAAAAATAGTACGGTGCTTTACTTTGATCGTGTGTTGTTTGGTGTTTTTAAACCTTAGTGGGGCATTGTTTGTTACATGTAATTCTGATCAGTAAAGCAAAAGTTAGATCGAACAAATTTTGTTTGCCTACTTTTTGGTTTTGTCATGGAGGTATTTGCATTTTACAAATACATGCACTCACAAAATGCTTAGTAGTAATTCCTACATAGTTAGAAAAACCTAATGGTATAAGCAATCTTGTTTTCCATGATAAAAAATTATCCTGAAAAAAATCCGGTTACTTGAGCGGGCATACAATTGATGTCATCAAGACAGGTCTGCTGTGTGTCCTGCTCCTAAAAACACACATGCGAGAAAAGAGGGGTCTGGAAGACGAAGCCCCCCAGACGTTGACGCGATCTTACTATTTTGAGCCCCCCCTGTCCAAAAAAATGATACCGCGCCAATAGATTTAATTTTTTTACAATTTAAAAAATGAAAATTTAGTCAGTGTCGTTTCGTTTTAATCCTAATCGCTTTTTCTTATAGGCCTACTACAAATTCCATTTTTTGTTTATTAATTTGTACTTCAATCAATCGCTTTGACGTAGGAGTAAAGTTAGTTTCTTGAACTGTAGTTAGAATTTGGAAAACATTTTGCATGCGTTGTGGAAGGTTATCGAACATTATTTATAACATACCTACACGTCATCCGATCAAATGCGCCAAAACTAACAATGGTTACAGCCATAGGCGTAAAACTCGGGGGGGGGGGGGGGGCTCGTGGGCTGAAGCCCCCCCCCTTACTCTTTTTTCAGCCCCCCTTACAATTTTTCTTTTGCATTAACCTCATCTCATGCTACCAGTGAGCCCATGACCAAGTTTATTTAATTTTTTATCCTTTCAATATTTTGTTTGGCGTTGCTTGTATTAAATCATTTCGTAATAATTGAAACGAGAGTAGTTTTTTATGTGATCATAACCGCAATTTCTCGCTCTCTATGATGCGGTCAAGCTTTATAGCCCTTTTTACACTTTCACATCAGGAAGCAGCAGCATTGTGTAGTTGCTTGATAGTTATAGAATATATTGTAGAGTTACAGTGTTCGATGCAGATAGAGATTTAGAATTGTCAAGTTTATTTTAGTTTTCGTTTGCTTCTTCGGTTATTTTAATTTTTTTGCAGAGAGCTATTTGTACTCGTATAGAACGAGTTATATCTTGATTCAGTACAATATCATGTACGAAAAGCGAATCTTTAATGACGTTTGATTCGTGAAATATTTTGTTGTCCTAGGCCGTTAGCTTGATTTGCCAAAACATAGATCCAAAAAATGGCCCGCATGCAGCAAATGGGTGCGGCCCAGAGCCGGCGCCAGAGCAGTAGCCTTAGGGGGGCCAAAGTTTGAAATTAAGCACAAAAGCCGCTGTCTTCAAAAGAGTAAGCTTGTTAATTGGGAGGGCCAAGCATGTCGATTGGGGAAGTCTTTCCCCCCTTGGCGCCGGCCCTGGTGCGGTCCCCAGCAAAGTGTAATATTTAACATTTGGCCCGCCAGTAATAAGGTTGCACATGTTAGGCTTAGCCTATGGAGCTAGGTTTAAATGCTTGTTTCTTGAGATGCCTGTCATCCTGAAACAATGTAAACGAAGAAATTAAAAACAAATTAGTACGCAGTTGTATCTTGCATGGGCTCAGCTCTGTGACCTTCATCGAAGCTAATAACTATTACTACTGAACGATAGAAGTTATTCTCTTCAAATCAAATAACTGAGCCTAACCACTGGGAAAAACAATCTTTGAGTCTAAACTTTCATGCAATCATAGGCTGCAAATCTTTTCTTTGGATTACAGCAAGACAACTACATTTAAAAGTTCTAACCTTTAAAAGAATTACAATCCCCAACTCTAAACCTCTACTCATTTTTAAGGTAAAAAATGTGAAACGAAACTGTCTATGAAATAGTACAGGCATGGGTTATGATGTCGCAGATTCCCTCTAAATAACCGAAAAGACTCGAAAAGATCGGTTTGGAACATTATTATCCGGGTTAGTTTAAAAAGTAGAAAAATGTCAAAAATTCATCAAAATTCATAGTTACAAGATACAGCAAGATGATATAACGGAGGAGGTGTAATTCAATTTGAATTCTTCTATCCTGCACGTTTTTGATGGGCACTTGCAAAGCCAGCCAAAACCAAAGCTCAATGTGCCAGGGTTAGAATAGGTCCAACAATCGATTAGTTCACATGTAAAAAAAAACCTACTTCCGTCTTCTAACAGGCACTTGCCAATTCAGCCCTCTTTATGAAGCCCTAATGGCTTGAAGGATCTTCTCATATGAATTTATTCTACAATGTAATATTAGAGTGCAGTTTTTAGGAATAGAAAATGGTACTTCACCATATAGATGAGACTTGAACCATCCAATTTTGTTATCAATATTATAAGTTGAATGAGAAATTTGCAAGGGACAATTATTGTTTCGACTATAACAAAAGTCTCTTCATTAAGAATTTTTTTTCACTGGGCATCGTTGTTTGTGGCCAGTCGCTAGCTAAAATGAGGGAACAACCTATTGAAAAAAAATGAAGTTGAGATGCTTATTAAAATAAGCAATGCCAAGACGAAGTCTTCACAGTCTAGAATGAGTCTAATCTGGAATGGCTGTGCGTAGTAAGGCTGACGAGAATTTTATTATAGTCAAAATGGTAATTTGTCCCAGGTAAATTTTTCAAATCTAAGGGAACCAACAAAATTAAAAAAATTAAAAACATTTTTTTACCGTCACTAAAAAGCGAAAAGAAGGTTAAGAAATTTAATCAAAACAGTCAGAGAAATTCAAGTACCTCGGCGTCTCATTCACAAGTGACGGCAGACGAAATAGCGAATTGGATATCCGCATCGGAAAAGCAAGTGCAGTAATGCGCCAGCTCCACCGATCTGTGGTACTGAAACGGGAGCTTTGCACCAAGGCAAAGCTATCCATTTTCAGATCGGTCTATGTTCCTATTTTGACTTATTGCCATGAGTGTTGGATCATGAATAAGAAAGTTAGGTCTCGAGTTCAAGCAGCCGAAATGGGATTCTTGCGAAGAATTAGCGGTTTGACCTTGTTGGACAAGGTTAAAAGTGCAGATATTCGTGAATCTCTAAACATCGAATCGCTGCTTCTCCGACTAGAGAGATCGCAACTGCGTTGGTATGGACATGTGACACGAATGTCCCAGGAAAGAAGAGCCAAAAAACTGCTCTGCTCAACACCGATTGGTCGAAGGCCTAGAGGCCGTCCCAGAACTCGATGGCGAGATTACGTAGAAGATCTTAGTTGGTCTCGCCTTGGCATCCCAGCAGAGCATCTATCCTTTGTTGCAGAGGATCGAGATGCTTGGAGGCTCCAACTTAAGCTGCGACCCCCAAGGATAAGCAGGTCCAGAAAATTGATTGATTGATAAAGTACAATGAAATCCGCTTAATAAATCTACTAGCATGGGCCAGTCGATTTTAGATTTAATAAGCGGCGGATGTAATAACCAAACTTTCGTAAAGCACTGCCATCATTTGGCAAAACCCGTTAACTCTAATTTTTTCTTTTGTTCTTTCAATTTTTTAAATAAGTATGAGTATGTGCATCTTATGAGCAAATTACAAGTTCGAGGGCCTTTTCTTGTTTGTGATATTGATGATGGCAATACCCATTAACTCCACATTAAACAATTTTTACTAAAACATACCGAAAATTGGAAGGCAAAACCATATATATCGTAGAGAAAGACTAGAAAGCGCATCGCCGCCAAAATTCGCACAGAGCTGGCAATAGCCAGAAACAGCAACAAACGAACTGTATGACTGAAATATTTTAATGATTTTAACCTTATTATTTAATTAGTGATTAATTTAAAATCAATGAAAATGACAAAGTGCTTATTATGACTAATTGTACATATTGTAAACAGTATGAAATATCAAAATCAGAAATTATCTATATGTTGCCAAGACAAAAATGGGCATGTAACACACACTCATAAAAAAGCACAACATTGGAGAACTTTTTGCGACAGAGAGACTGCGAAAGACGTCTCGGTCATAGAGTCAAGCTAAATCTACTTGTTAAGGTATACCTGTATTTCACAAGATTACAGGTAGTTTTTCGGGTTAATCACGCTTTTAAACAAGTACTTTTGCTTAAGTTGTAAATCCAAACTGGAATAGGTGTTTGTTCAAACTTTTTTTATTTTTACACTAAGGCGCCAAGGGCTTAAAATAGTGAATGTTCCAGCCTTTGAAGATACCTTGTAATAAATTATTACTTCATTGTAACTAAAACAGAAAATCTTGTAGGAGCTCAAAAACATGGTTATGACTTATAAGGTTTAATTTCGATGTACTGTAATTGCTTCCTTTAAGCTGCATTTCTGAATCTGTTCCTGCATTGCATCAGCTGAATTTCCTAGGATTGTAAGCTTTTTGCTGTGGTCTTGCGTACATTTATGTTTCGCATATCGAAAATTAAGGCCGAACATTTTGCCGTACTGTAGACTTCTAAATTTAGCGTTTTTGGTGAAATATTAAAGTATATTTTGTTAATAGTGGGAGGGTAGAGCGCTGGTAGTGATGAAACAGCAATGGCTAATGTATACATCAAGCATCACACTGTATCTTATTGCGTTCCTCATTGAGTTGACAGTGTAGAAACAGAAGACACTATTTTGCTATGCATATCTAGAGAGAAGTATAAGCTTTGCGTTTAAAACACAACAAGCAGATTGGCGGTTTGATGTGGTAGACGATCCAAAATAGAGTAAATGGGTCCGAATTGGCGAGTCAAAACACGTAAACTGTGCAAAGTCCAGTCCAAATGTTCCTATGATATTCAGTCATCAAATCGTCGCTGTTCTTCGTTTATAAAGCGGGCTAGACCGCCATTCGTTTGAAATAAAGACCGATTGAAATAAAGCGATTACAAACACAATTCTAGGCTGAACTGCATGCAGATTTGTATTAAAATACCGGTACCGCCTTACATTTGTCGTCCGAGACCAAAAGCTTACGCAAAAACTTTTCAAGAGGGAGACGCGTGACGGACGTTTTTAAAGGATGATTTTTCTGGTAGATGTTTTTAAACATTTATCGGAGGAGGCCAAAGGAGGTTGCGCGCACGGTACCCCTTCCTGTATATGACATTGTCAAAGATTTTTCATTTTTCAGATCTAACGTACGCGGTCTACTCTGCAAGCCTTTTGAAGAAAATCGTTTTCCCTTGGTTTAGACAACAGCCTACTGTATAGAAATATATCTGCACGGCTTGAAAAAAATTAAAATTAAAGTGATTAATTCTCTCAAGTTTAAATGAACGGTTACTACTACGCTATAGCTTAGGTTAGATACTCAAGCAGATCCTACTGGTCCCTTCATGGTCCCTTAATTGGGCTGCTACTCTTGACTCGAAAACCTTTGTTCCCTTCGCAGCTGCCTGTTGCCAATATTATATGTATAGCCAATCCCTTGTATGTGTTTATGTATTTTGCGCAACAAAACAAACCTGTTCTGTTCTGTTCCTATTCAAAATATAATTCCGACCAGAAACAAACTAACACAACTTCACAATTTCCCACTCAGCTGACCAATCTAAAGCATTATAATTAGGGCCTGCTAATGTCAATAAAGTCAAAAATTTTTCAGGACCTTGTTACATGATCAAATGTGTACTAATGTTCGTTTCAGGTGTTCAGGAGTCTGTTTTGGTAGATTTTATAAGTCAAAATAAAGTCAAAATTTTGCATAAAGTCAAAATTGTCTTTATCAAAAATTTCCTCACAAAAACAAACAAATTTATATTTTTTAAATATTTTTTGAATTTTTGAGCTGCTATTAAAATTTTATGGGCATTTTTTTTTTTGATTTTAAACTTTTGAAATAGTTGCAATATTTGCTCTATCGTCACAATAATGCGTGGGGTAATTGAGAAGGAAATAGCACTTATTATACATGAAACGTCATTGTTGATGTATAAATACATAACTGTTAGACAATTAATCTAATCCTATAAAAGCCTAGCGCTCTTAACACGTGGTCTTTTAAGTTGTAACTTGCAAAGCAAAGAATGCCAAAACAAGCCAAATCTTCTGTAGCGAAAGTTAGTAAGTTAATTAATTGCGTATTCATCCTCCTATCACGAGAAAGCGATCAATGCGCTATACGAGCTCGCTTAGGAGTTGCCAGCCATCTGTCTACTACAACAAGATGGGAGAATCCCGCTAAGTGCCTTTCCCAACGGCACAACAAGTAAACTCGCCGGCTTGTTCTCCACACTGTTCCTTCAATGCTGAGCGTCAAGCAGGGAAGCTGTTAATACCAATTTTAAAGTCATTGGCCGACTCGGAATCAAACCCGAGTCTACAGCTCAAGAGACAGACGCTCTATACCACTCTAAGTTAGGCAAACTTGCCAGGAATATCCGGATGAGTTTTCGGCAACTCCTGCCGGTGACTTGCGATGCAACCTTTGCGACGTGTTAGTCAAATGCGACAAAAAGCTTTTGGTGGAAAGCCACCGGAAAAGTGAGCAACACCAAGGAAAATTGGAGACGAAGAGCAAATCTCAAAGTAAGCATACCTTTTTACATTTCGATCAAGTAAACTTCACGCAACAGGTTGTTTCTTCATTCTTAGCTACAGATATCCCACTTCATAAACTGAACCATCCTTCTTTAAAGTCTCTGTTTGCTAGAATGGGAAAAGTATTGCCTTCGGAAACTGCAGCCCGGGCATGTGTTGCTAAATTGGCATCCCAAAAAGAGGAACCAATTATAGAATTACTTCGTGACAAAAATTTTTTTGATTGTGGATGAAGCAGAGGTTGCTAAACAAAAGTATATTGGTGTGCTTGTTGGCAGCTTAGATACTCCAAATCAGACATTCCTCGTTAATTGCCATCCACTTGACAGCGGTCTCAATGTTAATGGCAGTATTATTCTGCACACTGTGGATGACATATTGCGACAACTTGAAATAAAACGCGAGAATTTTTCATTGTTCTTGACTGATGCTGCTCGGTACATGTCTTCGGCAGGAAAAACATTAAAGGAATTGTACCCTTCTTTGATACATGTCACCTGCGTTGCGCACTTACTATATAACTGCGCTATGCGTGTGCGTGCTCATTTTAAAAATATTCATGAAGTAATAGCAACGATCAAGGCAGCAACAATCAAAAACAAAGACCGCAAGAAAGATTTTTATGATGCTGGTCTGCCATCTCCTCCTGATCCTGTAATTACAAGATGGGCAACTTGGCTTAGAGCTGCCTTATATTATAGTGAGAACCTTCCAGCTGTTTGTACCATTGTCAACAATTGGACAAGTACAGGCCTCTTAGTCAGCAGAGCAAAAGACGCTATCAATGTGGAAGGTTTGGTGTCGGACGTGGTTAAAATAAATCAATACCGGGCTCTAGCAGCCAACGTAAAGTTCTTAGGAAGAAGTGCCTGCACAATAACCAAAGCATACGGACTGCCGAAGAATATGCAATTCGATGATGATCCTTGCGCAATTAAAGACTACATTAACAAACGACTATCCAACTCTGATGTAGAAACAATAATAAACTGTACCAACTTGACAATTGACCCAACAAGCTACACACTATTGCAAAAAGCCCAGCCAACCTCTGCTGCTGTTGAGAGGTCGTTTTCTATGCTCAATAAATTACTGAGAAAAGACAGAAATTCTGATGTTAAGAACGTAAAAAAATATATGATGCTGTATTACAATAAAACGTCCTTGTAATTGTACTGCGTGGCTTTCGTTAAAAAATCATAGACGTACTGTTAGTGTACAGTACAGTTGCGATAGCAACGCAACTTTTGTATTACACACTAATTGATACCGGTACACACAGTGGCTCGTTATCCTAGGTTTTAACGTCATGCGTCGCTTTGTTGCATGAGCTTCAACACTGAGTAATTGAGAAAATGTTCGAAGTAGGCTTCCTTTTTTCTTTAAAAACTTATGTAAATTGCAGATTATAAAATATATATAATTAATAAAGTGAAACAAGACATACATAATGCGCGGAAGCGGTTAAGTCAAAATGTTTCTAAAATAAAGTCAAAAATAAATTTTTTTTGGTCAAAAAGAAAAGGTCCTAATTATAATCTTACAGTAGGCCTACAATGAAAGCGAGTCATGCAAAAAAGTAGCAAAAATTGGCGAAAACTGGAGCAGTGTTATCAATCAGAACAAACTAATGAAGCGGCAGCAGATTCTCATTACGAAATATTGTCCCAAAATCCGGTGCTGTTTCCGAAATAAAGCAAAATTATTCGCTGAAAGCCGGTTCTACTAAACACCGCAAAGGACTGAAACACCGCAAAGGACGACAAAGGACCTTAAATTGATGTACTAAACACCGCAAAGAACAATAAAGGACTTAGAATCATACCATAACAAAGAACGACAAAGGACTTTAAATTAGTGTGAGGGTTAAGCTAGGGGGTTAGGGTTAGGGTTTTAGGGTCCTTAGTCGTACTTTGCGGGGTTTAGTACATCAATTTGAGGTCCTTTGTCGTCCTTTGCAGTGTTTCAGCCCTTTGCGGTGTTTCGTAGGACTTTTGAAAGCAATGCTAGTTAAAAGGTAATTTTGTGCAAATACAATAAACAGCGCATTATGTGCAATTTGGAACACAGATAACCCTGCTTAGTGGTACCGGTAGCAGGATTGCTGCAAGCATACGTTGCACAGTACAAAGATGTGACGTCAATGAGTTTTGCAAACAACAGAAAAGCTGGTGATTTAAAATTGTTTTTGTTCAATCATGGGCCTTGCGGAATCATATAAACTTGCGGATAATCATATAAACCGAAAAAATATTTTATTACTTGAAAAAATACTCGTTATTGCCTTTTTGAAAAAGTAATTGTTGAATGAAATGCTGTGAAAACTTCACGGAAAAAGATAGGGAACGGAGAAAAGAGTTTTGGACCTGGGAGTTTTATGGTAGGAGGGAGTTTATAATAACCACAGTCGAAGTGAAAGTATTAACAAAATTAGAGAAAAGAAATAAAATCCAGAAAGAACACGCTAAGGTATCAAATGCCGATCAATGCCAGAAACTATAACCGAGTGTCAAAAATTTTATCTTTCAACATTTAGCATGGAATCAAATTTATACGCGCATGAATTTATGAGGACTCGGCGTAAAGGTTCATTGCGTTCGCCCAATGATAATAAAGGAGGGCAGCGAAACCCTGATGGCAAAAAACAAACAACTCAAGATCATATCCAATCTTTTTACCTCCTGCTTTCGAATTATACTTTAAAGCACCGGCTCTCAAACTTTTTTGTGCTATTGCCTCCTAACGGTACTCTGCATATCATCATCATCGCCCTCCTTCCAAGCAATGCAAAATGGCACGAAGTTCAAACAAATTTATCTCAATGAACCAAGGAGGCTCACCATTACTGGGAGTGTAAAACGAGGATTTCAGGAAAAAGACGGGATATAAAAGTGAGAAAAGCTGTAGCCGAAAAAACGAACTTATGCGAAATTCAAAGTAAACAACAGAAATTCCGCTTTTACTAGAAACTAAACTGTACCACTGGTACATAACTATACTATCTGGCCTCCGAACTTGCATTCCGATAATAAAACGGGTAAAAATCTCAGATATCGTGCATATAGACTCGAAAGCGCATCTATGGGGCGCCGTGTGTAAAGCTACGCAATATAAAATTTTGCATCATTTTTTTGGTTAATTTTGGTTAAATTACGTGCACTATCATATATTGTTGCAATTTATCTATATTGCTGCAATATGTGTTAAATTGTTGCAATTTATGTATATTGCTGCAATTTGTGTAAATTGTTGAATTTTATCTATATTGCAAAAAAACACTTAAATCGCCTTTTAATTGCCATGGTGATATGCTAACTAAAACAGTCAGTGTTGCCGTTTCCCTTTTTCCATGAACTCATGTAGTGTACTGGCCTGAGGCGCAGTTGTACTGACTGTGCAGTGTGCGCTTATGCTGTATGGCTGAAACATGTCAGATTACAGTAACTTCTGTGATCTGTCCACAGAAAGCAGGTAGGCTACATCCTGACATCAGCAGATCAGCACACCGATACACCAGTAGTCAGTTACATACGGTAAACTGTAAAATTAAAAATGTCAAACTAGTCTACCGATACCGATATTTTGTAACTGAACGAACCCTAACTAAATTTATCCCTAACTGAACCTAATTCTAATCTAACCCAACTGGACCTGGGAGCTGATACTAGTTGTTACCCCTATACCGGTAGTCTAGTCTAGTCTAGTCTAGCTGCTGGTATTCCAAAGGATACCGGTACCAGTAGCTTAACAGTAGTAGCTTAAATGATTCATTTAACCAGTAGCTTAAATGTTTCAGCCAAACCAATAAGCGCACACGGCACAATCAGTACAACAGCGCCTCAGGCCAGTACACTACATGAGTTCATGGAAAAAGGGAAACGACAACACTGACTGTTTTAGTTAGCATATCACCATGGCAATTAATAGCCGATTTAAAGTTTTTTTGCAATATAGATAAATTGCTACAATTTACACATATTGCAGCAATATACATAAATTGCAACAATTTAACACATATTGCAGCAATATAGATAAATTGCAACAATATATGATATTGCACGTAATTTAACCAAAAAAACGATGCAAAATTCTATATTGCGTAGCTTTACACACGGCGCCCCAAACGCATCGCCGCAGAAACTCGCGTTAAGAAAATGAAACAATTTGAAGCGACGCCATTATGCGTTGCTGGTTACCCGAATCGGCATAAATGCGTGTCTGGCAATAGCGAGAAACAACAACAAAACAACTGCTTGGCTGAAATATTTTAATGATTTTAACGTTATTATGAAATCATTGATTCATTTGAAATCACTGAAATCGACAAAGTGTTTGTTACGGCTAATTGCATATTGTAAACATTGCGAAATATGTAGGCCTACTTCTTAGGGTTACCGTTAGTTTCTCGGCTTAATTACGCTTTTAAACAATTACTCTTGTTTAAGTTATATATACATCCTAACTAGAATAGATATTTTTCAAACTTTTTCTATCATTACACCAGGGCGCCAAGGGCTTAAAATAATGAATGTTCCCGCCTTTGAGAAGATGCCTTACAGTAGATGACATAATAGTGACCCAAACAGAACATCTTTTTGGAGCTCAAAAACATGGTTATAACTTATAAGGTCACCGTTTTAATTTCGATGTAACTACTTCCTTTCAGCTGCATTTCTGAATCTGTTCCTGCATTGTATCAACAGAATTTTGTAGGATTGTAAGCTTTTTTGCTGTGGTCTTGCCGTACATAATATGTTCCCCAAATCGGAAATTAAAAGGCCGCAGCGCTCTAAAAAAGCAAGAACATTTTGCCGAACTGTATAGACTTCTAAATTTAGCGATTTTGGTGAGATATTACAGCATATTTGGTAGATAGTGGAGGGGGGTATAGCGCTGGTAGTAACGAGGCGGAGACAGCAATGGCTAATATACACGTCAAGCATCACACTGTATCTTATCGCGTTCATTATTGAGTAGACAGTGTAAAAACAGAAGACACTATTTCGCTATACATAACTTCTATCCTATTATGTCATATTTTTTTGCCAAACCACAGATCGCCAATTTTACACAATCTTAATAAAAAAATCCAGTATATTTGCAACCATTTTACAAACGTTTCGGAGAAAACTTGTACCATCTTCAGTGTAACACCATCCTGTAGTTTTTAAAAAACGACGCACCAGTGCGTCGCGACGCACAGTTCGAGAACCACTGTCGTAATCCTTTACCAAGCCACAGATTACCAACTTTATCACAATCTTAATAAAAAGATGATAGCCAGTATCTTTGCAACGATTTTACAAATATTTCGGTAAAAACTTATGTCATCTTCAGTGTAAAGACTACAAGATGGCATTACTCTGAAGATGGTACAAGTTTTTACCGAAACGTTTGTAAAATGATTGCAAATATACTAGCTATCATCTTTTCATCAAGATTGTGTAAAGTTGGCAATCTGTGGTGTGGTAAAGGAATATGACATAATAGGATAGAAGTTATGTATAGCGAAATAGTGTCTTCTGTTTCTGCGCTGTCTACTCAATAATGAACGCGATAAGATACAGTGTGATGCTTGATGTGTATATTAGCCATTGCTGTCTCCGCCTCGTTACTACCAGCGCTATACCCCCCTCCACTATCTACCAATTATACTGTAATATCTCACCAAAATCGCTAAATTTAGAAGTCTATACAGTTCGGCAAAATGTTCTTGCTTTTTTAGAGCGCTGCGGCCTTTTAATTTCCGATTTGGGGAACATATTATGTACGGCAAGACCACAGCAAAAAAGCTTACAATCCTACAAAATTCTGTTGATACAATGCAGGAACAGATTCAGAAATGCAGCTGAAAGGAAGCAGTTACATCGAAATTAAAACGGTGACCTTATAAGTTATAACCATGTTTTTGAGCTCTAAAAAGATGTTCTGTTTGGGTCACAATGATGTAATCTATTGTAAGGCATCTTCTCAAAGGCGGGAACATTCGCCATTTTAAGCCCTTGGCGCCCTGGTGTAATGATAGAAAAAGTTTGAAAAATATCTATTCCAGTTTGGATGTATGTATAACTTACGCAAGAGTAATTGTTTAAAAGCGTAATTAAGCCGAGAAACTAACGGTAATAACCTTATGAAATTTTGTATACCTTAACAACAAGATACTTCGCACCGTTTACAATATACAATTAGCCATAACAAACACTTTGTCGATTTTAGTGATTTCAAATGAATCAATGATTTCATAATAACGTTAAAATCATTAAAATATTTCAGCCAAGCAGTTGTTTTGTTGCTGTTTCTCGCTAGTGCCAGACACGCATTTATGCCGATTCGGGTAACCAGCAACGTATAATGGCGTCGCTTCAAATTGTTTCACTTTTCGCCAAGCGATGCGCTATCTAGTCTGTATCTACGATATCTATGGTAAAAATAGGAAAACTAAAATTAAGAGTGCTGACACTTAAATCAACTTCAACTGCCAAGGATTGAAGCTTAAAACATGTTATTATACTAACCCAGCATAACTTCCATATTTTTTCAAGCGAATTTTTTCCGCAGAACAAATTTGGAGTAATTACTGAGAAACAAGAAAAGCTCTAGGGCAGGGGTGTCCCAAGTCCGGCCCGCGGGTCATTTACGGCCCGCGATAAGTTTTTATACGGCCTGCCCCTGTGGTCACACAATGTGGCATTTTTGTCCCACAGAGTCACAGACACACGTAAAGTCAGTTATCATACTAATCCAACTTGCAAGTTTGTTTTTTCATTCAGAATAATGGCCAAGCTTTCTGAGAGAAAATAAAAAACTGACGACATAAATTTGCAAGGGACAAATTAATGTTTCGACTATAACAAAAGTCTCGTCAGCCTGCTAAAAATAAGGCACAACCTAGAAAAGAGATGAAGTCGAGATGTCCAGGTAAAGCATTGCAGAAAAGAGTCTTTACAGTCTGGAATGAGTTTAGCCTGGATTGGCAGTGCGTAGCAAGGCTGATGAGACTTTTGTTATGACGACATTAACTTAGAACTATTGTTACGTAATAATCGAAAACAAGTAATTCATGTGCCCAATTACGTAATAATCAATATTGAGTGATGCCCTACCTAAGTGATATTTCACGTTTAAATATCACTTATCTCGAACCAGGCTTGACCAGTGTATTGAAATCAAGAGCTCAGTTTCATCCTTCACACTGACACAGCTGCATTTTATTTTTTGGATATTTCAATTTTGGTAGAAGTGCAGGTATTGTGTTGTAGAACAAAATGCTTTAACTTGTACGCTGCTAAGTTGTGCAAAACCGACAACTACTTGAATAATTGGTTGGCGGTACAGAACTTGAGAATAGCTTTGAAAAAAGCTGTTTTCGCGTTAGGCTTCAAGAAACCCTCTGTCATAACTCTTTGAGAGCTTTGAGAAAAGCTGTTGTCCCAGTAACTCTTTTTGAGTAGCTTTGAAAAAAGCTGTTGTCCCAGAAGCTTTTCGTGACGCACTCTTCAGTGGGTAATCGTGAGTTATGACAGAGGGTTTCTTGAAGCCTAACGCGAAAACAGCTTTTTTCTAAGCTATTCTCAAAATCGACAACATTAAATTAAGCTATTCCACACTAATTTATGCATCTTTTGTTATGCAAAACAAAACTTTCAAAGGTTGCTGGCCCTCGGTCACTTTTACATTGTCAAATCTGGCCCTCCTTGAGAAAAGTTTGGACCCCCTACTCTAGGGGATCCGGGAGCAAGTTCCGCCGGAAAATTTTTGAAAATATACATGCTGTATTGGCTGTTTTAAAGCTTTTTGAATAGTTTTCCGGCAAATTTGGTTTAAATATTTTGACCCTAAGTCTGAGTGCTTCGCTAAATATGATGCATTTTGTTCGCACATTTTCGATTTATGCGTGCTTAAGGCGTAAGATTTATTGCTATCGAAAAGGTTCGAAATTATGGAAAAATTGTTCATCAAAAATCTTTTTGAAAATGGCTGATGGGAAGATGCATACAAGAGTGTATCGCAAAAACATTTTTTTCTCAAAAATTTTTGCAGGACCTTGAAAAGTATGTGAATTGGTGTAAAAACACTTGGGTAAAAACCTAAGTGCTCTAGGATGACGGGAACACTTCGCGTATTGTACAAAAAGATGGAAATTTAGGGCAAATATGCGCATATTTTCATAATTAAATTTCGAAATGAATCAGCGTAATACGATGCTTGCAGCCCCATGTAACCTGTAGTTTATAGTCTCAAAATATCACATTTACAATTTTATAGCGTTACTGCGCAATACGTTTAAACTTATGGGAATTTTGAACGTCAATCGAGCCTGATTAGTGCTTGTTTACATGCTTTTGTTCTATTCAATCCTTTTCCGCTTATGCATTTTAATGCAATAATAAATTGGAAACGTAATTTTATTTTCCGCATTTTCGCTAGTCAACAATTTTGTTTAATCGAGAGTAACTTACTAACAAAGAAACAAAATTTAGCAACATACGAAAGGAAATTATTTAAAGAGCACCCCAAACAAATACGGAAAAATTAAAACATTCGATAAAAGCGGAGGTAGTTTGAGCCAAACCTGAGGTTCCACACTTTGTAGAGTTCGGTCCCTCTGTTTACTATCACAGCTTACGGCGACCCACTTAACGCTATTCAATTAATAAAATATTAACGAAGGAAACAAAATAAATTAATCATTAAAATTATAAGTAACCCTTGCAAAAAGGATGAGCTAGCTGTTTCTTGCTGCTTTTCGTAATGGGCTCGACATTACGGTAATTTCAATTAGTATATTCAGACGAAAAGAATTTAAAAGTTTATGTTCATTTCAGATTTCTATAACTTTTTACGACCCAGCAAGATTTTTTTACGACCCGCAGGTGAGTCGCGACCGATATTTTGGGAAACGCTGAGCTGAACCTTTTGAGATTCGTGTATTGGCTGTTGAATTAAGTTTTGAGTTTCAAAATGAGTTTAAAAGTTGTGCAGCTTTTTAAACTGTTCTTTTTGATATTGCAGTAGAGTTGGTTGCTAAACGTTAGCATTCCTAAAGCCTGGAAAAATGGCACACTCCTGTTCCCTCACTGCTGCATCAAGAGCATTGAGATTGCGTGTTTCAACTGAAAAGCCATTAAGCAATACTAAGCTAGTGGTACAATATATCATGATGGTGTCACACTCCTAGTGGTTTAAAACCAAACGCAATCATACCATTTCTCAAAAACCACGGCATGTTTTTGACACTCTTTTAAAGTATCAAAAGTTATTATACCGCAGGTTGGAGAAATTGTAATAGGGGCCATCCTGTAATAGAACGCCATGCGTTTGGTGCTCATTATGAATCAATACTGGCAGCAATGGCTTCAAGCACCAATCTGAAACACAGTGAGCTTGCTTAGAGAAGAATACTTCGAAGCAGAAAGTAAAACGTTTCTGATGGGCGAATTAGACAACTACGAGTCCCTTAGCTACATATCGATGCAAGCTGTTACATTGATCTCATATGGACTGATACGATTGTTTCAGAGCCATCGTTTACTTCTGTGACAAGCAACGATATAAGAAAAATGATCAAATCAGACGCATTTTCTGGAATCAAAATTCCTGATTTGCCTTGTCACACTCAAAGCGTTGAACGCAACTTTAAGTTGGTGTCAGAAGCTTCATCTTTAGTTTGCGATCATGCCAGTAGGAAAGGATTGATCCGAAATAAGCTCTCATCAAGAGCGACGATGCCATGCTTTGACACTGAAGCTCAGTACTCAATCAACAACTTCACATTAATATAAAGTTTAGCGATTGTGCTGGAGTGAAATGGGACGCGATACAGTTCACCTCCGCGTGGTGGGTACTAGAATATTTTATGAGCAATTGTTTGTGGAAAACTTGTTTATAAAAACTACGCGGAGAACCGAATACTTTAGTTGCAAGCAAAGTATAGGTTATTGTATTATTGTAAAACATTGTGCCAGTGCTACTTATGATAGGCCAACTCATTTAGTTTTATTTTTCATTGATTTTTTTTCTCAAGTTGTCAAATTTTATTGCTTTCATTGTACTAAAGATCAAACAAAATTGTAGACTTGCAAAAATACGGAAAATAAAATTACGTTTCCGATTCATTTTTGCATTAAAAATACATAAGCGGAAAAGGATTAAGTAGAACAAAAGTATATGGGCAAATGCGCTTAACAATTCTTAACGCAATGCTACTCAATCCCTTTGAGAGAGCTTAGTAGATGCAAAATGGCAAAAAATGCAATTCCAAGGGGTTCGCGGGCATGCTTTCCAAAAAAATTTTTAATAAATTTCCGCCTAATAAACCGTGATTTTGGAGTTTTTCGAACAACTTTGAAAGGCACTATTTGTTTAATTTTTCCACCGTATAGTTCTGACTCTTTCCCCAAATAACATGCATTTTCGCATAAGCTCAATTTTAATTTATGAATGGGCATGATTCAGCCTGGAATTCGAATTTTAGACCAATGTAGCCTATTTGCAGTTAGAACTTTTTGGCATAACTTCCAAGATAATACAGGTCAACAAAATTATTTTTTGCTTGCATGGACTTTGGGGGTGCTGAACCCGAATCTGAACTCGGATTTACTGCATCACATCACGTTTTTTTGCAATCTGCATGCTTCATGCTGATAAATTACACAAAAGTTGTTCATTCAATCACTAGTTTGACACCTCATAATCTCGCGCAAAATTTGTTCCCAGTGCACACTTTTTAAGCACGTCAGCGGTATGTAAACAAAAAACCATTATATTTGTTACAGTGCCATAAAACAAGCAAGAATAATGTTTTTGTTTTGAAATCTAAAACATCCTTTTAGTATAAAAACCTATACTGTACCTGTTAAACGTTTTCGAGGAGAGTACTCCCCTCTTTCACAAGTGCTACATAAGTAGGGTGAACAGCACGGTCAGTGCAGACAAGCAGAGTTTCTCGACACTCGACATTTACTAGATGAGAAGTAAAAACGTTGATATCTTGCTTTTCAATCTGCTGAACCGCTGGCCTCCAGACTACAGGAGAAACATCTTCTCTAAACAGTTTCATTTTATTGCAACAGGGAGGAAAAATTAAAGGAGTATTTCCACTTTGATGGCCAGCTTGTTTACTGCAGAGACGTTGCAGAGCTTCGTCTTGCTGTGGACTTGCCTGCATATCATTCAAGCGATGGGAGACTTTTCATCGATAGCTCGAAAAGATGTCTCTAAAGTGTGTGTAGCTCCACACTGGGAACAAGTATAGATACATCCTTATAGAGCAATCTGCTGTTCTAAAAGAACTACTCAAATATCAAGGGTGTGCTTGACTGCGATCACCAGTGGCTAAACTGTGAGGATTTGAAATTTTTTAATTTTCTATTGGGACAACAAGGAGGTCACACTAAATATCCCTGATTTTTTTTTATGCTATTGGGATAGTGGAGCATACGAAGTGCATTGGGTAAGAAAACAATGGCCTTCAAGACATACTGTGATACCTGTAGAAAAAATATAAAATCCTTCTCGCTTATCGAAAAAACATTACGGTATACTATCACCACTGCATATCAAACTTGGACTAATGAAGCAGTTTATCAAAGCACTTGGTCGTTCCGGAGACTGTTTTGGCTGCATATGCTCGACCTTTCCTGGCCTATGCTATATAAAAAAAAGCTGTGGTATTTGATGGGCCTCATATCAGAACGTTGCTAAAGTACTACTTTGTGACTGCAATGACCACCGTTAAGGCTCGAGCTTGGAATAAATTTGCTGATGCGATTCATAACTTCCTTGGCAATACGAAAGCTGATAATTATACAGAGATAGTGAAAGAGCTCCTTCTCAGTCTGCAAAAACTAAGCAGTCTAGAATGAGCCTTAAACTTGCACTATACGCTACTTGCATAGCCGCCTAAGCGAGTTTCTCAATAACTTTGGTGACGTAAACAAGGAACAGGGTGAGCGTTCCATCAGAACATCAAAGTGATGAAGAAACGATACGAAGGTTGATGGAACTGCAACATGATAAGAGATTACTGCTGGAGTTTGGTGAGAGGTACATGCAGTTCATGAGAGATTATCAAGAAAACGAAAGTTCATAAAGTCTTAACGTGATTGCTTTTTTGCGAGAAGATTTTCGTAGGATCTAAGTTATACCACGGTGCAAATTGTTTTAAAGTAATAATGTAACCGTTTCGAATGTTGTTTGTGAGTTCTAAGTTGAAAATTGCAAATTTTATTTTGCGAAAATACGCAAGACGAAGAAAAATCACTTTTCCGTGTTTGGGTTCACCTGTGATAAGCTGTTTCAGATTGCGTTTTTTTTTTCGAAGTATTTCACTTAATTTAGTCTTTGTATATTTTGATCAAAAATCCTCAAAAAGGTTGCGAGCTAAGCAAGAGTTTAAGAAATGCACCCCTAAAAGAGGTAGGTTCTTTCTATTGCAATCATCATTCTATTTATGGGTGCGTGAACGCAGCGTAAATTGTTCAAGATTTTGGAAAAAACAGTGTTTTTTTTAAATGTTGCTTTCATATCCCGAAAACGTGATGTGATAGGCAAAAACTAACGCCAGATTCGGATTCAGCGACTTCAAATCACCTCAAACCCGTTGAAAAACTACGGGCAAGAAAAATCGTATTGACCAGTGTAATGCTTGACTAGTAATGTTTGTAAATTGAATATCACCAAAGCCAAGGAAGAGATTTCATCATTTCCGAAGCGTTTCGTGTGACACTTGTCAGGGAAATCGTCAGAATTTGAGAATGAAGCGTCGGACGAAAAGCTTTGAGAACAATGAAATCTCTCCTTTTGGCAATATTGAAGTTCTGTACCACCAATCAGTTGTTTCAATTAATATAATTTATTTCATCGCTGTGGGAAGACTAAAGTTTTCTAAACGCGCGCGCCCCATGCACCCAGTAAAACCGCAATACTGTTGTGCACTTTTCGCTCAAAATTCAGTTGGGCTAAGGGCTCCCTCTTCTGTCGTTCTGCGGACTCTAATGTTTAGTGCAATAATTTTGCAAGTCAAAGTTTTGTAGTCTTACAGGTAAACTTGCAACAAACCCAACCGAAATGGGTCCTAATTCTCAACTCAAACGTGATTTTTCAAAAATCGAATACGCACTTTCACGTAAAACGACCTTAAGTTACGAAACAGTTGGCAGCGATAATGGCGTAAGCCAAAGATCATTTTGCACATGTCGGTAAGATGCAATCGTGTTCTACTTTTACAAAACATCAGTTAGTAGGCTACGCTTTGCCATCGGACTACGGGAAATACAGCTCCGTCAACAACTTTGTCAGCGGCATGGTCTAGCGCAGTGGTTCTCAAACTGGGGTCCGCGGTCCTTTTGGGGTCCGCGAGACAAATTTTCTGGGACCGCGAAGCACCTTCCAAAAAAATTAAAACGACGATCCTGAAGAAAAAATTTTGTGTAAAATTAAGTTTTCAGGCAACTTTTCTTCCAATCAACTTAACAAACACAATTTGTCATGAAACCTTACAGGCTACATAGGCATTTATGATATCAGAAGAAGCAATTTGATGTCACATTAGTGCAATGGCTCCTTTAGCGTGAAGTCTGCGAATGATGGAGAACGTGCAGTAGCAAAAAGGATCAAGTTTTTTGCGGATGGCTTAAAAGTAAAAACATGGTGGGTGGCGGCAGCAGTATTGGTTTCAGAGAAGGGTACTGCAATGTGTGATTTTAGTCTAACTCTAGTAAATTGTTCATTTTCCTTGAATAAGTTTGCAAAGAAGCAAGTGCCCTCGTCACATTGATACAATAAAAAATCAACGTGTTGTTTTGTGTTTATTTGTGTTAATTTTTCAAGGGGACCGTGAGCCATTAAAAAAATTGCTAGGGGACCGTTGCGTAATTTACAACGAGTAGCGGGGTCCATCTCCACAGCTTAGCGCCTGGGCAACACAGCTCCGAAGAAATGTCGCTACCGTGGCGAGTTATAGGCGACAGCGTCCGTAGCTCATTTAACCGGCCAGGGAATCAAACCCCAGACCTTCCTCACCAATAGCGTCCGCTTAGCAACTGAGCTTGCCGGCCGGTTGCAAACAATTTCAGTTGTTTTATTTATTTTGTGAGTCGAAATTCAAAAGAAATTTCGCATGACAAAAAATTCGGTTTAAAATCGCATTTTTAAGCACACATCTGCCATTGCCTGAATCAACCTACCTAAACTGAAAAATATCATGCTGGTCAAATCATGACAACCGAAATAGTGACGTAACAAGAGGAGTTAACAGCTTTTACTAAATAATTTTTGATCAATCTCGGCTGCTGAGTGACAACAATCGAAATAGTGAGGTAACAAGTGGAGTTAATAGGCTTGGCCAAACAAACCTAAAATTTCGGTAAAAAATAGCTGCAAAACCCATTAACTCTTTTTATTGGCATGATAAAAATATGAATGCAAAACTTTCATGATCACTCGCTAGTTGTAACCAAAAATTGAAAAAATCTACAATCTAAAAACATCGTCAAAAATCTTGAAAAAACTAAGAGTCAGTTTTCGCGAAAAGTGTAGATAATGGGTTTTGCCTATTGGTGGCAGTGCAATTTAACTAAGCCCTGGGGGTAAAGTGCGCTCAAATTAACAACGATTTTCGTTATGTTTAGCACAAAAAAATCAGTTCAATGATGCCGTAGTTTTATCTCGTCATGATTTTTATCCTGGACTCAGACAAAATTGTACTTTTTAACGAAATGATTTCAAATTCCAGTGATTGCTTATTCAAATTTGGTTTGTCTAAAAGACAATTGAACTATTGTTTTTCAATAATTTACAATTTCCGTTTATAATAATAATAATAATAATAATAAATGAAAAGATGATTTAAGCGCAAGCGCTTTTACATCGTATTAATCAATGGGCATTGACAATTGAAGAATTATTTGCTGTGGTGAACAGACCACTCATACAACATCAGACATTCAAATTATGAGTCCGCAACTCACTCAGTTCATACTCAACCCATTGCCTTCTAATTCCCACCAAACTTGTAGCAGAATAACTGAGTGCCAAGAAGGAATACATAATTTGAATCTCCAAATAGCAAAAAAATAAATGAATAAATAACATTAAAACAACACAACACAAGTCACAGCAATCAACACTGGAAGAATAAGAAATATTTGCAATATGAAATGAATTAGTGATGCACTCAATCTACAGCATATTTGAAAAGCATTAAGTACCGGTAATGTATTCACAACACTGTTATATTACGTGAAATTATCACGAGTACCGGTAGATGTGTTTAATTTTTCATTACTATAGGACGTATTTAATTTTTCATTGCCAACGATCGCAATAAAAACTGGATTTAATTTTATCAACCGAAGTTTTTTCAACAGAAAAGGAGTAATAAATGAAAATTCCGTTCCAAGCAATTTGGATGCATAATTAAAGCGGCTGGATTTATTGTATTAACCGTGAATGTATTAAGTGAATTCCACAGTATAAAAGTTTACAAACGAAGTGAAATGGTAGGCCTAATCTGATAAAGATAAAAACTAACCTAACGGGGCCCTGAAAAACCTAAAAACTTATCAAAGCTCTAAAAAAAACCCGGAACCTCAAAAAAACTAACTCTATCAACCTCAAGCATAAAAAATCTAGCAAACCTGAACTAATCTGAAGACTTACCTTTGAAGGAAAACTACAACTGAAAACTATCTGAGGGAAACTACCAAAAACTAACTAGAAGACTATCGAAAGGCTCATCTAAATACCTGAGGATCAAATTCGCGAAAAACTAAACTGCCCTGCTAACTCTGAACAGCACAAAGGGAAAGCAGACGTATCTAAAAAGAGAAAATAAGGCTAAATCATCCACTAAACTGGATAGAATCTAACGCTGCTGAGCCTAATAAAATTTTTTCGCAAATTTGAAAAACTCATAAAAACAAAATAAGGTGACCTTATAAGAGGCATATTATGATGTAATATAGTGTGTTATTACAAGTAGAAGGAACAACTACTGGCCGGTTAGCTCAGTTGCCAAGCGCGTTCTATTGGTGCGGGAGGTCTGGGGTTCGATTCCCAGGCCGGTCAAATCGGACACCGCATCGCTAGCAGCTCGCCATCGCTGTGGCATTTCTTTGGAGCTGTGTTGCCAAGGTGCTACATCGCGGAAATGGGCCCCGGCCTTCGTTACACGCTTCGGCGGAATACCGCGAGTGTAATGAAGATTTGATTTGAAGGAACAAGTTGACATGGGGGAGAAATCTCTGACTTGCCTGTTTGGTTTGGGTATAGTGGGTTTAGTGGTAAAGTTTGGGTATAGTGGTAAGTATCCCCGCCTGTCACGCGGGTGACCGCGGTTCGATTCCCCGACGAGGAGCCATATGTAGCTTTGTCACTGATTCGATGCCTGTCTGAGAATCAATATCGGGATTAGCGTTTGATGTGGAAAGCATAGTCCAGTGGTTCTTAAACTTGTCGGAGGTATTGAACCCAACAAGTGTCGTGCAGGTATGCACCGAACCCTTAGTTATAACCAGAAGCGGATTTAGAAAATTTTGGTGGGGAGAGGAAGTTTTGAATTGGTTGAATATTAACTAAGTACAAAGACTTTAGGCGTTTAGACCTGGAAAAGGGCGTAAATAAGCCCTTTGAAAATGCTTAATGTCAGAAGCGCACTGAGAATTTGTTTACGGGGGGGCACCGATTTTTTTGCATTAAGTGTATTTTTCCTGCAGAGTTAATTTGAAGCAAATTGAAAAACAAAAAAAGCTCCAGGGGGGTCCGAAGGCATGCTTTCCCAAAAAATGTTCGAAAATTTCGATACTGTAACGGCCATTTTAGTGCTTTTTGAACAATTTTAAGGCAAATTTTGTTTAAGTTTTTGTTCCTAACTCTGTAAGTCCTTCACCAAATATGACGCATTTTGTTTGCATAATTTTCATTTATGCGTGCTTAAGGCTTATTGTTATCGAAGAGGTTGGAAATTATGGAAAAATTGTGTTTATCAAAAATGTTGTTGAAAATGGCTAGTGGGGGGAAATGCATCCCCCACATCCCTCCCCCTTGGATTTGTCTCTGCTTATAACTTGTAATTCAAAAAATCAGTGTAGACTTTAGTCAGCTGTAAACTATGGTTTGTTAAAGATGAAATCTTTTTATTTAATGAAACAAATCAAAATCAAATCTTCATCATGCTCGCGGTGGTGTGCCGAAGGTGTAACGAGTGGCGGGGCCCATCTCCGCGGCTTAGCGCCTGGGCAACACCGCTATGAAGATCCATCGCAGCTGTGGCAAGCCGCTGGGGACGCTGTGCCAATTTGACCGGCCTGGGAATCGAACCCCGACCTCCCGCACCGATAGTGTGCGCTTAACAACTGAGCTAACCGGCCGGTTTTAATGAAACAAAACTAACAAAACATGAATTCCACGCAGAAATACTGATTTACTACCACTTTATGGCTTTTTGTGTATTTGTGTAAACTTATTGTGATCTTGGGCGAACCCTTGCTACAGCCTCACCGAACCCCTGGGGTTCGGACGAACCCAGTTTAAGAACCACTGGCATAGTCTATTTGTATTTCGTTGCACAATCGCGAAAGACTGCGTGCTGACATATAATTTAGCAACTCACAACAAAGCGCTCTCGGGCAGCAACTTTGCTTGCTTGACTTGTTTGAGTAAAATGACCTACGAGATCGAGCTTACACAGTAAAGCAAGGAGGTCAGTATCGTAATGTATTCTTTATGTAACTGAAAAATTTTCGGCAAAGAGGTAGTTTTACTACACCAAATTGCAGCAACAGCCAACAGACTAATTATGGATAGCATTTTATTGAACGTTTTCGACCATAACTTTTGGTCCTCTTCAGAATGAAATTTTTAACTACATTTTAAGAATAAACTAACCATATGAAAGTATTTAATAAAACCATAGTAACTTTCAGCATTACTAACAATTAACACATTATTACCTAACATTAATTCATATACAGTACAAATCTTGCACAAATGAAATGACGTATAAATCTTGCACGAATAAAATGACGTAGTAATAAATAAAACGCACGACAATAATAACTAAAATACGAAACGACATAACAACTGCACCGAGTTTAAATACACTTGCTAAAATATATTTAGCAGAAAAGAAGACCCCCCTGCATATAACTGTGTATTTAGTTTAGGATTGTGTTTTTTTATTAAAAGAGCTTCTTGAATTTTGCTGTTATATTCTGTGTTACACGTCCTAATTACTTTAAAATTGTCAACATTTATGTTGGCTTGTTTGCATGATTGGCAATCATCTTTGGGTATACCCAAAGCAAAATCAGCAATGCGGGACCACATAGATGATTGCCAATCATGCAAACAAGCCAACATAAATGTTGACAATTTTAAAGTAATTAGGACGTGTAACACAGAATATAACAGCAAAATTCAAGAAGCTCTTTTAATAAAAAAACACAATCCTAAACTAAATACACAGTTATATGCAGGGGGGTCTTCTTTTCTGCTAAATATATTTTAGCAAGTGTATTTAAACTCGGTGCAGTTGTTATGTCGTTTCGTATTTTAGTCATTATTGTCGTGCGTTTTATTTATTACTACGTCATTTTATTCGTGCAAGATTTATACGTCATTTCATTTGTGCAAGATTTGTACTGTATATGAATTAATGTTAGGTAATAATGTGTTAATTGTTAGTAATGCTGAAAGTTACTATGGTTTTATTAAATACTTTCATATGGTTAGTTTATTCTTAAAATGTAGTTAAAAATTTCATTCTGAAGAGGACCAAAAGTTATGGTCGAAAACGTTCAATAAAATGCTATCCATAATTAGTCTGTTGGCTGTTGCTGCAATTTGGTTTAACTGAAAAATTGTTACGAATTAAATACCAGTGGAAGGTTATTGTTTGATCTACTATGAGCCCATGCTCCTGAGCTATTGCTCGATTAACTGTTATCAATTATCAACATCAAGGTTTCTTTACATCGTTTTGCTGTCGACCCTGGTCTTGGAACTTGTCGGTGAGTTTAAATAATGCGTTACGTGTGCAATGAATGTGAAGATTAATTTCTGCCTTAATATTCGAATGTGTTCATGCTATACTGGTTGTGCTGCTTTGGACTAGTTTGTTGTAGATTATAACGATTTTGAATCGAGCTCTTGCTTACATGTTGTTGGTAATTTGTGCTTTATCGTGACTGTTGGCGTTTAGCGTTGTGAATTATTGAAGTAGCTTGATTTAACTTTTTGTAATTATTAATAAAAACCGTAAAAGACCAATATTCTACGTGTTCTGCATCGACCGTTAGACGACAAGGATCTTGACCTCACTAGGTCGTTACAGAGTGCTTATTTGCCTGTTCAACGGTAAGCTAACTATTTTTTTCTGGTTTTTGATCTTATTTTTATTTATATCTACTTGATGAGCCTCAGATAGGGCGAAATCGGTCGTGGATTGATATTTTAATACACATTAGGCTACTAACTTTTTGCAGTGATTTTCTGCTATTTAACTTTTGTTGACCTTAATTTTTTACCTATTTTGACCACTTTATCCAAAAATTTATTTCGTCTAATTAATAGCTTTTTGTTCTTTCCATATGTTAACGTTTGATTAGAACAGGGGTGGGCAAAATTTTTGAAGCCGAGGGCCGCACTAATTGGAACAGCAAACAAACAAAAAAATCTACACGTCCTATTTTCCACTGAAAATCAGTGAAAAGCAAAAAAAGGTCTTCGGTTTGATTCACGGTACTGGTAGGAATTTCTATTTCTGTAAGTGTCGGTGGGCCGCATAAAATGGTCTTGCGATCCGCATGCGGCCCGCGGGCCGTAGTTTGCCCAGCCCTGTATTAGAAGATTCTCTCCAAATATCTAGTCTCATAAACTGGAATTTATAATTTAATGAACTTTGTTGATCAGTATAGTCGATCCCAAATAAATTGAACATCTCTTGCTGAATCATACATCCATTTCTTGAACAAGTGTTAAGTACGAAAATGGTGAAAAGTTTGAAAGGGCAGCAGCAGAAAAGAGAAATGGTAGAATCTGTCCGTACATAAGCATTGAAATTCTGCAAAAACGCGAAAACCAAGTATAGGCCCATACAAGCGTAAAATCTACGTTATAAAACAGCATTCTTAAACACAGAATTTGAAAATAAAAAATCTGAAAATAAAAAAACTCGGTGCTATAAAGTTATGTACTGCACTGTATAATGAAGCCTACTTTGACAAAAATAAATAAATTACCAAAGAACAGCAAAAAGCAAAGAAATTAACAAAATTTTGGTAGCATGGTACTGTTGATATCAATTTCTGCCTTAAGTTTACTAATCCATCTGCTTTCTTAAAAATCTAGTCCACGTACGTCATGTGGTTTCTGTAAACAACGTCTTCAAGACAATCCGAAGGCAAAAGGTTTGGCTGATCACGTGGGTGGTCCGTATGTTTGTTGAGGAAATGTTTTAAAAGCGCAGCTTGGTTGGGACGTGTATTTTGTACGGATTGAATTTTCCAAAAGTTTTCAAAAGTGGTTTGCTCACCTTACGGAAAATCTGTTTTTTCTTTGTTCAACCAGAGTTTTCTTTATTAGAGTTGTCCGACTCTATCACGTGATTTCGTTTTTACGCATGAGTACTTATAGATCGATTGCAGCAGACTACAATCAGATTGCATTGTGAAAAGTGACCTAGCGTTGAAATGCAGGGATTGGTCGAACGAATCAGCTAAAACTGATCTCAATTACGTAAAGGATAGTTTTAAAAACATATGCGAGAGAACTTTTAGTGATTATGTAGCCAAGTTAGCAAAGACTGATTTAAATACCGTGAAGGATAGTATTAGCTATTAGGTAGTCTATAAGCTGTACATTTAGCATGGGTTACTGAGACACCCTTTGTTGGACACAAACTGCATTTAGTGTTAGACTAGAGTTCCAGTCTAAATGTCATTTTAAATCGAAACTGATTTCTATCATTAAAAGTTTTGGAGTAATATTTTTAGGAATTTGATCCAAATTGAATTCGACATTTTCTTGAATGCAAAATACCGGTATTTTACATTAATTATTTTTTGATTTTTTATGAGACCTTAGCTGTCAAAATAGCTATTAAAACTTATGGATCTCATTAAAAGCAGGGAAAGTAGGGGACATACCGCACACGTTTCACTGAATTCAATTTTTTGTCCAACTGGTTGGACAATACATTAGGTCAAATACTTTTTAGTTTGTTGGATTTAGTAGTAACGACATCGCTATCGGTGCGGGAGGTCTGGGGTTCGCGCCTTGGGCCGGTCGAATTGGACACAGTATCGCCAGGAATTTGTCACCGCGGCTGTTTTCTTCGAACTTCGAAGCTGTGTTGCCTGGGCGCTCAGCGGCGAAAACGGGCCCCGTTACTCATTACACGCTTTGGCGGAATACCGTGAGTATAATGAAGGCTTGGTTTTTTTGGACTTTATTTTGTGATAAAACTCTTCTGTACCAAAACGAAAAAATTCGAAAAGCTCACTGTAAATTTATTTGCAGTTAAAAAATGTCACTCAAACATCCTCACGGGGACCTTTTGTCAATAAAGTCGTGACCTTCCGACCGCTGCTTACCTAAGCAATTTAAAGTAATTGCAAATGTCTCTTAAAAATTGTTGCTGCAATCGGAAAACGAACGAATGTTTATTCATATGAAACGAATGTTAAAATCTTAATAATAGACGCGCTTAACCACCAGTGCACAGAGATGGGCATTTATCGGTGATATAGTTTTGATTTGTTGATTACCGATATCGCTTTTGTAATACATTTTGTCATCGCCGACAAATTATCGAGATAAACGATTCTTCATGCACACAGTGTTCAAAGTCAGTGGGTTGGCGCTACGGAAAAATACACGGGGTCCATAAAGTCTTGTAGCAATTTAAAAAAATGTCTCTTTGTTTTCTTGCCACTGCAGAGTCCGTGAACTGCTCTCTTTCCTTAAAAACTTAAAAAAATATTTTTGCAATTTGACTTCCAATAAAGCTTCGTCAAACACATCGAAAATTTAACGCAACATATATCGGAAAAATTTATCGATTACCGATATCACCTTAAGGAATTGAAATTTACCGATCACAATCGGTATCGCCCAGGCATGTTTTGAAATTATCGGTTATCGTTATTGCTTAAGTACAGAAAATGTTATCGTGCCCATCACTGAGAGTGCAAATGAAAAATTAGCCTAGTATTTGAACAATAGGTTATCGGTACCGAACTTCAAAATAGCTTTGAAAAAGCTGTTTTCGCCAGGGAGTCGAACCATTTAATTTTTACGGCTCAGGTGTGGTTTGGGTTCAACAGCGGTTTCTAATTTCAGTTCAGTTCCGGTTAAGGTTCGGATAAATTAAAACGCTCCGGTTTGGGTTCGTCCCAGTAAAAAATATTTCAAAACCGATTTATAAAATTCCGGTTCAGGTTCGCAGTAAAAAATGGTATAATTCTAGTGACACAATTTAAAAAATGAAACGTACAAAGCAGTTTTTCTTCGCATTGACAAGCCAATATTAAGAAAGGCATTTACAGCTCAGATGGCCAAGTGGTATAGAGCGTCTGTCTCTTGAGCTGTAGACTCGGGTTTGATTCCGAGTGAGTCAAACCAATGACTTTAAAAATTGGTATTCACAGCTTTCCTGCTTGACGCTTAGCATTAAAGGGACAGCGTGAAGAACAAGCCGGCAAGTTTACTTGTTGTGCCGTTGGGAAAGGCACCTAGCGGGATTCCCCCATCTTGGTGTGGTAGACAGATGGCCGGCAACTCCTAATTGAGCTCGTATAGCGCTTTGATCACTTTCTCTTGATAGGAGGATAAATATGCAACTAGCTAATGCATAAAATAGCCTACTTGTGGTAAAGTCAATTTCGAGATAATTAAATTGCTATTATGCTCCGACACCGGCGGCCTAATCTTTGATAAAGAAACATATCTTCACATTGACGGGCCAATGTACAGCTTGTAGAGCTGTGCAAGTACTGTATTTCTTTGAATATAAGCCACCTTTTTCAAAGTGTCAATCGATTACGCCGATCAAAGTGACGCGTGTGACCTCACGGAGCGAGCCGCTTTTATAATCGGTTCGGGTTCGGTTAAGGTTCGCAAGTACTCAAATTATTCGGTTCAGTTCCGGTTCGCTCTTTGCGATTTTGAAGAATACGGTTCAGGTTCGGTCAAGGTTTGACAAAATTAGCGCAAAACCGGTTTATAAAACTCCGGTTCGACTCCCTGGTCTTCGCATTTGGAAAAACCTCTATCATCAATACTCTTGATAGCTTTGAAAAAAACTGTTGCATCCCAGAAGCTTTTCGTGACGCGCTCGTCAAATATAAATATTGTGTGCAGCGCAAGCTTTCTAAAATCTCAAAATTATGCAGCGTAATTTTTTTTTTTAACCATGGAAATCGACATTGCGGCTTAAAATTTAAAACTAAACTACTTTTTAGCTTTTTGCAGCAAAAACTGCTCGGTGAGCGTTACTTTATGCTAAATATACTCGTTATCGAAAATGCTAGGCCTACTCGTTTTCGAAAAAGCTTTTCGTGTAAAAGTCTATCGGTACTTTCTTTTACACCACTGTCTATAATAAGCCTGCCTGCGTAAAGCATGTTTTGCAAAATAAGCTAAAAGTAGTGGTTAAATATCAAAGTAGGCTACAAGTTACCTTTTCTTTAGCGTAGTAGCAGAGCTTTGGTAGTAGGTTTGCACTAAGTTTTTAAAAACAAGTTCATGCATTGTACATCATCAGAGTAAAACTCTGATATCATGATTTCAAACCAAATGAAAAAAGTTAATGCTGCTGCAAGCTACAAGACTGCTTTGCTGCATTTTTCCGCTGCTGCTGTTACTGTAATTTATGCACTCTAACGTTTCTTTGAGACAATTGATCTATTAGTATTGAAGCGTGACCATTATAATAAAGAAACAAAAATGAGAAAGAGTCGGACAACTCTTATAAAGAAAACTCTGGTTCAACATAAGTTTCATTGCACTTGTCGCGTTGAAAACCAATACCTATAATCTAAACCAATACCTATAATATAAATTGATCCTTATACCAATATCATTCAGCTTGACCACAGTGTATCCATTATTACTAACAGTGGAACCACTCTCTGTGCTCAGTGTCTGTAACGAAAATCAGAGCTTAGATGTAATGCTGCCATTCCTTATTTTTATTTCAACAATGTTTTTATGAAATTTACAAGGAGTTTCTTGTCTAGTTTATTTGATTGTTAATATAGTAGCGAACAACGTCAATATCTATATGGACTACGAATGCAGCTCGGTAGAGCTTACCCTTACTTTTATTTCTTGTATGTAGTTCAACCGGTTTAACAATTTTTATTAGTTTCTTGCAAATTGCAAAAACAAAAAATTTAAAAGTGGCAACATTACATCTGATGTTCTTCGTAAAGCAAGTAGCATTTTTGTGGACATACGTAACAATGCTCTTTTGTTAAGTGGGTCCACTGTAAGAATATGTACAATGTCGCTTGACAAAACAGAAAAAAGACTAATTCCCTCAGCTTCAGTCATACACAAATGACCAGCTACACTTCAAACCCTCCTCACTTACTTTAGATCCTTTGCTGTTCAGCAGCACCATCTTGACACCCCATACCGACCACTCCTACCCTTGCAATTAATGTGCTCTGTGTGGAAATCATAAAAAGCATGTTTCCACGGTTACACCCAGAAGAGTCATCATAAATCAGGCAAAGAAAAAGTTGTATTTTAGTCAAAATCTAAACTGCACTGATTTTGGCAAATACGCAGCTCAATGCAACACGTGCAGTGAAATGTATGTGGGGCAAACAAAAAAAAAAAACGATTTTCCGTTAGGTGGGCAAACCACAGAAACTTTTGGAAATGCCAAACAGTACAAAATCCACGTCCCGACCAAGCTGCGCTTCTACAGTATAACGCTAACGTTTTTACAATAAACTTAAAACAACAAATTGTATCAAAGTCAAGTTCGGATCTAAATACGTTTCGGGGTCTAAAAATTTATAAAATAATCCTTTTCTCGTAGTTTATTATGCGACATGAAATGTCTAAGATATCATATTATATTATGAAAAATAATACGTATAATAATAATAACGCAATATCAACGATATCATGATGATCTATCAATATGCATAACTAAAATCTTATTTGGTTGGTGGGTTTAAGCTTGCAGCAACTTCTTACGAAGCACAAAACAAACACAAAAATATTTCAAAGTTGTATATGGTTCTGAAGCGCTAGGAGCAGAATAAGAATCCCCAGGATCGCCTGAAAAATTGCATTATTGGTATCCACAATTTATCAATATACAATCTATCTTTGAAGTCTAATTTTCATTTTAACAGCCCCAGATTTCATCATTTCAGATCCAAACATAGTCACAGGTAGCTTATTGAACAGCCTCGTTTATCTTCAAATGCAAGAAGTATTTATCAAAATAATGTTTGTTGTCAAACAGCTCTTCATGTCTGAATAGGAAAATCATATGATTTCATTTCCTTGTAGCCTATTGTAGCCTATGCGACGCTTTGTAACTGCATTGTGCCGAGAGCATGTCTTCACTACACAAGTTCATAAACAAAAAACTTCTCGTCAGTGACGTGGACTGACTAGTGCTCCATGCAGAGCTGGGCACTCGGTACTTTAAAAGTAACGACGATATCGGTACCGATACTTTGCTAAAAATACCGTCGGTACCGATAACGGTAATTTTTAAAAAAGTAACGACGATATCGTTAATCGGTGCCGATTTTCGGTACTTTTGAAACGTGAATTTTTTTCTTAAAGATTAATTTTTGTTTTAGTTTTCGTCTTGCGAAGCAACGAGATTAAAGCCTTACCAAGCTTTTTGTCGCATCCGGTGCAAGTGTAAGGTCTGAGTTGTAGTCTCACGCGAATCTTGATACTGCAAGCGAATGCGTATCAACAAGGCGACAGCGGCACGCTTACTAAAACAAGCATTCTCATGTACGGTAACATGTATAACGATCTGTTGGTCTCCTTCATTAGTTATGAGGCTAGGTATAAGGAGTATCATCATCAGAAACTCGCCCTGGAGAGCAGAAACTTTTGTCACACCCTGCTTATCTAGCTACGTTGCTACACTCGAACAATACTAAGGATGTGAAAGAGCTTAAAGCCTATATACGACAAAACTGCTGCAAAGGTTCTTGCTGTGTGAATTTCATCATTGTGTTGAAGGAGAATGTTTTCATTTTCAATGCCACTTTTAGTAGAGGCTGGTGTATCAGTAGCAGCATACTCAGAATTTTTAGGTGAATCAAAATCTACATTTTTTCGGAATTTGCAAGTCTATAGTTTTACTTGGATTCAATGACACAGACATAAATTTTTCCACATAGTCTAGATCAGTGGTATTCAACCTTTCTTACACAATCCCCCTTTTTGGAAAGCGTGGGTCCAAATTGCCCCCACAAAGCATTGATGAGCAAACGTAGAAAAAGTCTACTCGTCCGCAGCTCTATTTTTCCTCTGAAAATCGGTGAAGAGCAAAAAAATATCTGTATGCGGCCCGCAGTTTGTCCAGCTCTGGCGTTGAGGAATTTTTTTATGATTTTTATAAAATTTCGTTATTTGCAACATATTTGTAAAAGTTTTTGAAAGATCGTTAAATAGTTATGTTGCTAATAAATCTGAATTTATTTCTATGAATTCACCACAGTTTTGAAACATCTATTTAAAACCCGACAGTCTGTTTCACCTTATCTTATTCAAATAGAATAGATTCTGTTCGAATAAGATACCTCTCATGTCTGATGATCCCTCTTGGGTGAAACAGACTGTCGGGTTTTGAATAGACGTTATGGTGAGTAAATTTGTATATTTGCTCTAACTGAACTCAGTTATCCAGCATTTGAAACACAGATTTGCATTGTTATTGAATTTATTTCTATTCAGAAATCAATTATTAACAATATTGGTAGTAGAATTCGTCTACAACGACACCTCTAAGGGATTTAAAAAAACTGCCGTTTGAGGCGAATTGACGTCATAGGCGCTCGCAGGGGAGGCTACGGTGCCATGCTCCCCCCTCTTTCGCCCTGTAATAAAGTGCCAATACACCTAACTTTTAGTCTATAATTTCTCAAACTAATAATGGTTGCAGCCTCCTTTCATTTATTTTAGCCAAGCTTCTGCTTTTAGACATAAGCAGCGCAAAAATATTTGCATTGTCCATAGTGGCGGCACTCACTGCATGTTCTTTTTCGATAAACAAGTTTGCTAAAATGAGTGTTTTTTTATGTGAAAACCGCAAAAATTCGTTGGCGACTGAAATTGCGTCTAACGTTCTAAAAATGTTTCAAATTCAAAGCATTTATTCTGAAAACGCATACGGACCGGTAACAAACCTCGCACGGACCGGCACCGGGCCACGGCTCGGTGGTTGCCTACCACTGATCTACAACAACGTGGTTTCGCGGTACTTTTCGAAGATGCATTTTGCGGAAAAACCCGGAAAGTTTTCCGCTTTTGATTTCTTAAGTTTACTCAAAAAAAGTTTCCGAAATATCGAGTAAAACGGTCTAAAAAGTAACGACGGTACCAAAAACGGTATATTTATTCATAAATATCGACGGTACCGATAACGGTACTAAAAAAGTACCGCGTTACAGTAGGCCTACTGCGGTACTTTTGCACCGTAGTACTGCCCAACTCTGGCTACATGTACAGTAATCGACGAAATAAATACTGAACTTAGCAAAGTTTCTTAATGGATGAAAGCTAGTAATAAAATTTGTATTAATGCTCAAAAATCAACAGCCCTGTTGATATCGAGTAAATCTAACCTGAAAATTCATAACAAAGATATTTTGTACAATGACGCAAATACAGTATTAGTGTCTGTAAATTAGCGAAGCACCTGGGCGTACGCACTAATCGTGATCTCAACTTCAAACTCTACATACAACCTCTACTCAATAAACCAGGGGTTCTTAACCTTTTTTGTCTCGTTAACCCCTTGCCAAAAGAAAGAACTATAATTCACCCCCAGTGTACCACTATTGCTTTCTCATTACTGAAAATTAAAGTATTCTTTATTCTTTAATTCAGAAAATTTACCCTCTCGGCAAGTAAAACTTACCCCCCATTAAGAACCCCTTCAATAAATCTCTCGCACGGTAGGAATCGTGTTTAAAGTTAAAAACTTTCTTCCGAAAAATGTTCTGTTTCAACCATATCTTGCCATGTTTAACTCCCACCTTCTTTACACAGCATCATAATCTGGATCTCAACATTTTTAACCTACTGTATCTTAATTCAATTTGTATCCTCCATAACAAAGCAGTTAAACTTCTAGCAGGTATTGATTAGAGACACTCTATAGTACTGGTGCTTATAAATCGTTGGGTATTCTCAAACTCGATGACATGATTAAATTTCAAACTGCTCTATTCGTCCAGAGTCACTACAACAGCAACGTAGGCCTACCTCCGAATCTACCGAGTTATTTTACAAACCTATGCAGTACGTGTCACTCAAATGCAACTCGCCAGCAAACATGTGGTCTCAACTATCACATAGGTTACCTAGGTATAGACCCTCGAAGCTTCTGCGCTCAACCAAATATAGGGGGTAAAAATTTGAAATTCAATTCCTTTAGAATTAAGAAAATTCAACTCGAGGAAATTTAAAAAATTATTGAAAGATTTACTATTAAATAAATAAATAAATAACTGAGATTAGTTTTAAATTAGAACGGAAAATTCAGCAGTAATTGAAGAAGACTGCGAAGTGAGCTTGCGCACTTCGAGTCAATAGCCACCCGGTATACATATCAAATGCGATTGGCTCCAGCCGCGAATCGAACTCGTCAAGTGGGATCTGTCACCTGCGCGCGGCACCGCTGGAGTTACTGGCTAGTGCCGTAATTCATGAAAGAGTTCCTGTAACTGGAGGCAGTGTTAGGGGAAAGCAAAAATAGGGAACCGGCAAAGCACAGCGGTCCACGTTGATTGCTTGATCTATTTTGCGGCCCATATTTACTTTTAATACGTAGGTTTTGTTTTAAAATACACAATATTACGTCGCAAATTTACAAATATTTCATGCTGAGCTCTTTTTTTACCGCAAAATCAGAGACTTTTGCACGTTTTTTATGCCACAAACGTAGCATGCAGTTGAATCTGAAACAGTTTTTAAGAAATCTTGACGTTTCCATTCTAACAGTTTGTTGCACAAAGTTCTGGCGCGGGCCACATTCAAAACTTGAGCAGGCCGCGGGCTCCCCACCCCTGGGGGAAAGTATTAAGGTATCAAGATTTATACTAGGAATATTGTTTACCGACTGCACATTTTTAACTAACAGCGAATATAATTCAATAATCTAATTCTAAGAGTGGCTGCTCGAGTCGAAGACCTAAAGAGTCCTTTGCAGTCTCCCTGTCCTGTTCATTTGTATCATTTTTTGTTTTTTGTAACTGTTATCTTTTTTGCTGTTGTTGAGGACAAATAAATTGCGTGAGTCTGAACCTAACGGTGCTCCGCGTAGCGCCATACGCAAGTTGTCCAAGTCCAACGAATTTGCAAGTAAGAAGTTGATTTAGATAAATCGTCTTGCATGTTGCAATTGTTGCATTGCCGTATTATTTATTGTACAACTGGCTAAACTTTTCGTGCTACTTGATTCACTGGTCGTGTATAGCAGCGGATTAGTTTGTTTTGCAGTTGATCAGCCATTTGCGAAGTATGCCATTGGAACAGTACAAAAAACTCTAGTCCATATAAAGCATATGGTTAGTCTGGTCTAATAATATTCTATTTTTTCATCTTTAGGCTTAAGGCAAAGCCTAGTTGTTTCTTGTCCAATTCTCTTTAATGTCATTGAAACAGTTAATGGTATTAGATCTTATCTTTTACGCCTGGTACACCCTATCAGGAGCGTAGCCAGAAGGGGCAAAGGGGGCAATTGCTCCCCCCTGAAATATTTTCAGTTACCACTAGCCTACTTAAGTCATATTATTCGCTCGTCTGGGTATGGGCAGGCAAGGGCTCACCCAGGGGGGCACCGTGACATGGCCCTACACACCTACCACCCTTTGGCCATAGTGTGATCAACAAAATTGAAACTTTTTGCATAAAGTGCAGTCTTAATTGTGTCCGACTGACGATGGTCCGTTGTAGGCATACTTGTCATTGCTAGAGTATTTATCATCGTAGAACAAGCCGGATGGATTAACTAGATCAAGGTTCTGTTACATGTTGAAGGTATTTTTGCAATAAATAAAGATATCTTTTTAATAAAAAGTGCGAAAAAATACACATTTTCTTGTTGAAAAACCGCAAATATTCGTCAGCGGCTGGGGGCTTCGCATCCAACCGCCTACAAATTGTAACGGTTTTCACAATTCACATAAAAAAAATCATTTTTGCAAACTTTTTTATCGAAAAAGAGCATGCAGTAAGTGCAGTCACTGTGGACAATTCAAAAATATTTTCGCTGCTGGAGGGTATTTAGAGGGGGTGGCATTCTGCCATGCCCTTCTTCCCCTTTTGACTCTGCCTTTTAGTAAAAGACAACAAAATTAAAAGTGCCAAGTGGCTGAAATATGCCAGACTTTTTTGATGGTTTCCGTAAATTATGGCCAGGGACGGATCCAGGGAGTTAGGATGAAAGGTATGCATCCTCCGAAAGACATTTTCAAAAATGTGTTCGATGCAGCCTATATAATTTTTCCATAATTTTGCACCTCTTTAAAAGTGGTAAGCCTTACGCCTTAAGCACGATTAATCAAAAGTGTGCGAACAAAATGCATCATATTTGGCGAAGCACTCAGAATTAGGGTCCAAAAATTTAAACAAAATTTGCATGAAAATTATACAAAAAGCACTAAAATAGCCATTATAGCATGTAAATTTTCAAAAATTTCCGGGGGAGCATGCCCCCGGACCCCCTAGAGCTTTTCTTTTTTCTCAATCAGCTTCAAATTAGTTCCACCGAAAAAAAAAACGCTTGAAAAATGTGTGGAAATCATAGCTCCCCCTTTTAAAATTTCTCGCTGCGCCACTGTTTCGCAGCTTATGTGTAAAAGCAGAAGCTTAAAGAAATTATACATTGAAACTTAGGTTTAGCACCTTATTACAGGACCAAAGGGGGGGGGACATAGCACCGTAGCCCCCTTCCTGCGTGCGCCTATGTCTCCAGGCCTCCATCACTGAGACAAGACTATGAAGTTTTGTCCCCCCCGAAATTTTGGGGTGGCTGCTCCTCTGCACCCTATCACTCCCGATGCTACAGTAACTCCACGACCCATAAGCACTTTCTTGTGAAATAAATAAATGTTTGCGTCGAATGCATCTGATTTTCAACTCACTAATTTCTACGCTGTCAACTAATTACCGGCCTACCCTGATGATTGATTTGATAAAAGAAGACAGCAAAATGAATACCACATCGCCTGTTTGCTTGCAGACCTTTTGATGATTAATCTACGCCTGCACTATAATCACAATATTTTTTTACGTAACGTAACGCATCTGCACTACTTGTATTTTGTGTTTATTAGTTGCATATTTATCCTCCTGTCACGAGAAAGCGATCAATGCGCTTAGAAGGTGCCGGCCACCTATCTATCACTTTAAAATGGGGGAATCCCGCTAAGTCCTTTTCCCAACGGCACAGCAAGCAAACTTGCCGGCTTGTTTTCCACACTGTTTTTTAAATCTGAGCCTCAAGCAGAGAAGGTGTGAATACCAATTTTGAAGTCATTAGTTTGACCCGACCAGGAATCAAACCGGAGTGTACTGCTCCAGAGGCAGACTCTTTTACCACTCGGCCACTAAAAACATTGAACAAAACTTTCTGTGTGCAGAATGAAAGGGGGAGGCTTGAGCCCCTCTACCCCTTCCCTGCGTCCGCTGGTGGGATCATCACATGATTCAGCATGTAAAAAGCAAAAACATTACTAACCTCAACCTCTCACCATGCAAGGTTATTAGAGAAACTATCTCAAACATGCTCCTAGCGAAGAACAAGTAGGGACATGCTCTTGACCTGCCAGGTGGCCGGATTATTATTATTATTTTTTTTTCTAGAGGACCTGCCAGGTGGCCAGTAGATGAGTCATTTTTTCTGGTGGAACTAAGCCAAATTTAGACATATCCTTTGCGTAACGAACTATTAGTCTACTGTCAAAAGCATTAAAAGCGAGAATCTTTATCAACATATAGAGCACTGTTAGCACAAACGCACCACGGTTGAGATTACATTTTGAAGCTACTGATTTGTAGTTAAGCCTGATTTGCTTTTAGACATGAATAAAAATGCCTCGCATTCATTGCTTTCAACATTTAGCTTACCTGGCAATACACTTTGCTATTTATTGTACCAAATTTAAATCGCATAAATTTCCGAATTGGTACACACAACACAAGAAATTAAACACAATATTTTGGCGACATTGCTAGGTCCCAATATATTTTTGTGATGATTCTCTTGATTAATACAAAGTAATTCAAAGAATGCTTCGAAACCATCGTACAATTATGATAAAAATAAAAGACATTGTTAACCACCATCTTATTAGAATGGCACGTATTTGAAAAAAAAATTATCAGACTCGAAGTTGTCTGTGCTCATTTGGCAACGGTAAATGATAGAAACTTTAAACACATTTGCTGCGTAAAACGCGAATCAACCTTAGACTTTTTATGACTTTTATTTTTAACACATTGAGTCATGCGGTATTTTGAAACACTAAAACAGCAGGCTTAAGCTTCAGACTAAAACTCAAGTGGTTTTACTATCATTGTTAGTGTCGTGTAAATGCAATATCGCAAATATCTACAATTTATTGATTTTCAGACACACATGTAAGTCTCATTGACACCAAGACCAGCAAGCTTCAAAACAATTGAAAACAAATTGGAGCAAGTGTTGCCAGAAGCACAGCCAGCAGACTAATTTTCAATGCACTTGATCCGTTGCACCCATCTGCACAAAATATATATCAATTCATCTACTCAAAATCTCGATCACAAAATTTGTTTGCAAGTGCCAAGTGGTACACCAGAACCTGGAGGTGGCGATAAAGGCTACCATAAGTGGGGCTAGCATAATATCTTCCAAGCGACAATGCCTAGCGGTGCTCTACGAAGGCAACAGCTCCGTCGTTATGAGCTCAATTTATGGCTTGACATAAACATCCGATAGCTAGCTGGCTGCTGGTTCGAAGAGTGCAAAATCGCTTCACCATTATCCCTCAATTACTCTTCTGTTTTTAGTCCAATGTAATTACAAAATAACCTCAGTTATAATTAAAGAATGAAAAAATATAGCGATGAAACTCTTACGCAACGAGCCGTCAAGAAACCTTGACCATTTGCATTTGTCAGTAATCGGTCAATGCATCACACTACTCTAGCGTTGAAAATAAGTGGAGCATATTGCAGTTAAGTCCGGCAGCCCAATTAACAAGGGTGGTGAAGGCATTAGCAGCATTCTGATTATTGTTTTACTATATCTAGTCTTTGCGGGGTAGTCTCGTACATCAAACTTATTCTCAAGACTTCACTACTAAGTTTGGTTGAAAATTACTTTTTTCTATAAAAAATGTTGTGATTTCGCAGTTAACAGCATTTTGCTCTTAGCAGTTTTTCTGAGTTGTCTTAGATATTTCAAGCAAACAGTACCTTTATCACATGTATAAGCTTCACAAGTGGATTCAAGTAAAGGTCCCAAGGAAATATCAGTGCAGTCATTGACTTTTTTGGGAGAGCAGTATCTCTTGAAAGTCTCAGCGTAAACACCTGCAAATGTTGAAAATAGCAAATTATGCGTTTTAGATATTCACAACGGACTTCAGGCATGATTTTAAAAAGTAACAAGAGTGACAATATTGAGAACACTGACAGAAAATTGACGTAAGTGACAATTGTGCTTTCGTGAACTATCAAAGCAGGTCCGAAATATATTTTAACATCTTTTTAAGCTTAAGAATAAATATTTAAAAAACAGTGAAAGAATAAATTTTACACCCGTACGAGGAACTGACCCATAATGTTTTTAAAAAGAAGTGGCTTAGAATAAAAAGAGTGTTTGCGCGTCTAAGCATCAAAATGCTAATCTATTAATACGAACAACTAAGCATTTAAGATTGGAGGGCTTGTGTCTCTCACCCCAGGATCCGCCAATGTCTTTATAGACTTTATCACCGTTGACTTACACTAGAATAAACAAGTAACTTGCGATCAGTGTTGCCAGGTGCACTTAGAAGATCAGTACCAAATTTTTTCCAAAATAGTACCAAATAGCAAAAAATAGTACCAAATTTTTTTACACCTTAAATTGCAGATTGTATTTAAGTTTATTAGTGCAAAACAACTGTTTCACTAAAATTGCTTTAATTGGGGTTGTTTAACATGATGCTTAACCAAGGTATTTGCTCACGAAACAACAAACAAACGCACTTTAAAATGAATGATTTTTTGTATGACCTCGTAAGAAAGTGCATAATTTTTACGTAAAGTGATCTACCACGATAGTAATCCAAGACTAAAAGTTTACAAAGTTCTAGCCTAATCATGTTTGAATTTTTAAACAGTTGTAGCCTCTTAACAGTCCAAAAAAAATAGACTACCACCAGTGGCGTAGCGAGAAATTTATATTTTCAAACGTTTCTTTTTTCGGCATTACCGGTACTAGTTTGAAGCTGATTGAAAAACAAGAAGCTCTAGGGAAGTCCGGGGGCATGCTCCCCCGGAAAAATTTACATGCTCTTATGGCTATTTTAGTGCTTTTTGAATAATTTGCAGGCAAATTTTGTTTAAATTTTTTGACCCTAATTCTGAGTATTTCGCCAAATATGATGCATTTTGTTCGCACATTTTCGATTATGCGCGCTTAAAGCTAAGGCTTATTGCTATCGAAGAGGTTCAAAATTATGGAAAAATTGCATGCATCAAAAACATTTTAAAAAATGGCTGGTGAGAGGATGTATATCTCTTTCATCCAACCCCCTGGATCTGCCCTGGCCGTAAGCTAAAGAAACCGTCAAAAGAGCCAGTCACATTTCAGTCATCTAATTGTTTTCTTTAATTTTGTTGTTTTGTTATTCTTTACTAAAATGCAGAGTGGAAAAGGAGAGGGGGCATGGCACAATAGCACCCCCTAAATACTTTCCTGACTACCACCAACATTGCAGCAATGTTTATGGTTTAAGTCTAAACTTTAAATTTCGTAGCTAGGATTAAAATTTTTGCAATCTTCTTCCAGCTAATTGCTCGGTGTGTGGTTCGCTCACTGGTGCCTACGGTATATCTCCGGCAGTTTGCTGAGCGGTGCCTAAACTAAAAATAAAACCGTGACTAGCATAAACCGAAGCAATTTTTAAATGTTTTTTTAGATTTTAAATACGTAAGGACATTCACTTTTCAAGCAGCTGAATTTTTATGAACCCGAGTACCACGCATCCTCACCACACCCAGACAGAGTCACTACAATAGATACCATTACCAGATTACTACACATACTACTTTTTGGTCTGCAATCAACTGATTTTTACTATATAGTACTGTAGTAGCACAGTTTCAGTTCTACATTAAGCACCAAAGGGTAAACAGCAGCTCGTCACAGCATATACCATACATACAGTATTACATTCTGCACTGTACATACCAAATTACCAAGCAGTTAGCGAGACACGCGGCTTTACCGAGTAGCTGCTCTTTCTGCAAGCGCAACCTGTGATCTCAACTTTGCGAGCTCGTTATCTCGGCTGCAGCTCGGAGAACTTCTTCAGCGAGGAGAATCAGCGACAGAAATTACTCGCTTACACATAAAATCCTGTAATTGCATCCTAGAACCCAGAGCTGGGCTCTAAAAAAAAAGTACAAAGCGCAAACGCAAATTGCGCAACCGATTTTTTGCAAGCACAAAACGCATCAGCAAAATGCGCAACCGAATTTTTAGACGCATAAAGCGCAAATGCAAATGGCGCAACCGTATTTTTAAAAACATGTAGCGAAAATGCAAATTGCGCAACTCTATTTTTGCAAGCATAGAGCGCAATTGCAAATTGCGCAACCCAAATTTTTTGACTATAAGCGCAAACGCAAATTGCGCAAGCAAAAGAAAGTCAGGTAAAGCGCAATTCAAATTTTGCAATTGCGCAATTTGCGCACTAGTTTGCGCATATTCCAGCTCTGATTTATTCCGATTGATATTGAATGCTGTAGGCTTTCCTATAGGGCCTATTTCTGTAGGATAACCTACCAAAGCTGCTGCTTGCCGATTTCACGTGGTTTTTATTTAACTTGTGACAAAACTGCAGTGTCGGTGCAACCAAAAATACAACTGCCTTAAAATTATTCGACCGAAACCGATTTATTTATTTTTGGAAAGGTAACCTGGCTTTGCGTTTGCGCACTTCAAAGAAAATTTAATCAGCAAGTAAAGCGCAATTAAATTTTAAATAAACAATGCGCAAGTGCAAATTGCGCAATCGAAAAAAAAAGACCTTAAAAGCGCAAATGCAAATTGCGCAACCAAAAAAAAAGATATGAAAACCACAAACGCAAATTGCGCAAACAAAAAAAAATATATGAAAAGCACAAATGCAAATTGCGCAAGCAAAAAAAAGTCAGGTAAAGTGCAATTCAAATTTCGCAATTGCGCAATTTGCAAAATTTGCGCAATTTACGCACTAGTTTGCGCATATCCCAGCTCTGCTAAAACTACCCTCTCAGAGTTGACTTGGCAAATCATAATTTCGCTAGTGACTTCACGTCAAGGAGTTAATATGCTACTCTGCTCAATGTCCGTTGATACATGATTTTTTCAACATTTAGGTATAGCCATTGCCAACAAGTTCAGTGCAAATTGCGCAGGAGTTTGACAAATTTAATAAAATCAAATACCGTACCAAATAGTACCAAATCTTTGCAAAGTACCAAATTATTTTTTTCAGAACCAAAGCATCAAAAATCGTACCAAATTTTCAAAATTTGGTACTCTAAAGTACCAATTGGCAACACTGCTTGCGATCAAATTCGCAGCCCTAAATACGTCAAACAGCTGTTATCAACGAGCCACTTTGATGAAATTCCTTCATTCATTAAATTGGAATTTATGTGCGGTGGCAATAAAAAGAAAACCGCTCAGGTACAAAGTAATAAAATAACGGTTTAGGCCGCAGGGTGATGGCGAGAAGACCTTGCGATCACCTATAGTCAGCTTTTGGTGATGTAGCTGATGTCGAGTATTTCAACACCTTGAAGATAAAGTGAATCTGCCCTCAAGGACCATACGTTTGAATATTGTATTAACTGCCTCTGGCATGGCGATGATGACGCTTAGTATATCGGCGAGGAGTGTCCGTTGGTTGCGGAAAACCATTGATGGAGTACTCGAGTACTGTGCTCGTACTCGAGTACACTCAAGTACAGCTTTTCTGACTACTCGTACTTGAAACTTTTAATCTCAAAAAGTACTCGTACTCGAACCCCAAAGTACTCGGACTCGGTCCAAAAATCAATCGAGTACACGAGTACTTTGATTTTTTCTCCGAGATGTTGGTTGTAACTTCACTATATTTAACCCTTAGAATGCCGTGAGCCACATTGTGGCTTCATTTAAATAAACGTTGTTGCGATCTTTTGGGTATTCCCCCGTACATTTGCTGGCTTGCTCCGGCTTCTGTTTTTTCACCAAAATAAGTAATTCAAAAGAAAGTGACTCAAAACTTTGAAAGGTTTGCTGATGAAAAAGGGTACAGAAAAAAAAAAGAATCTCGTAGTTATTAGCGATGATAAAGATGAATTAGGGGAGTTTGTGTAGCGCATATTTAGCCAAAGTGGCATGCATAATTTTGCGCCTTCATCGCTCTAGACCAGAGGTGGGCAAAATAGGCCCGCGAGACGATTTTATGCGGCCCGCCGGCAGTTACAAAAAAATGAATAGGTCAACTGAGGATGCGAAGACTTTTTCTTTTGCTCCTCAACTATATTTTCGGCGAACACAAGACATCCAGTGGAAAACAGGTTATGCGAGGATATAAAGACCTCTTTTGCTCTTCACGACGTCGAAAAAAGTGAAGACCTTTTTTTTTTTTTTTAGTCTTCACTTGATTTCGGGCGGTAATTTGGACGACGAAAATTGCGGCCCCTTCAAATTACTGGGCACGCTTCTGTTCATCTAATAATTTGGCCCGGGAAGGACTTGGTCTTCCCACATGTGGCCCATCGACTGAAATAATTGCCCACCCCTGCTCTAGACTATCTGCCACGATGGTAGAAACTTTGCTGCTTTTGAAGTGTAATGACTAATGAGCATGTTGTTTCAGTTGTCGATTTCACGTAAATACATTTTCTTACATATTATTATGAGTCAATCATCAGCCAATGAGCTCTGAGACAAAATTAAGTGACAAAAAATTTAATGAACAACTTCAAAAAAAGTGGTTCCAGTTTATGCAGCCAATGCCTGCAACTGAATTCAAAGTGTAAAGTTTAATTGCGAAAAATGTACTCGGTACTCATACTTGTACTCGAGCTTGTAATACTCGTACTCGAAGTCAACCACCAGTACTTGCACTCGTACTCGAAGATTCTCGAGGCAAGTTCTCGATACTCGTACTCGAAGGTTGAGTACTCGACCCCATCACTGTAGGAAACTGAGGTTTTGATTCTGGCCTGGTTGCAAAAATTTTTCCATTTGCAGTTTCCCACCCAAGGCGGTCTGCGTAATCTTGGATGCGAAAGGTAGGCCTTAAGTGTGAGTATGTTGTTCTGTGAGCCCACTCACAGCGTTAGATCATTCACGAGTGTCATTTGAAAAAGGCTACTTTTCACAATGAGTGCTTAAAGCACCGGCTGCCCCAAACAAATTCTAAGTCTACGTGTCCAGTTTAAGTGAGCCTAAAGTTCACGGGCTTAAAGCACTTACCGTCACGTTAGTGCAAAAACTGCGTAAGTCATTTTTTTGTATTTTGAGAAAAACGCAAAAAACATGTGATTGAATGTATCCACTCTTGCGTCACAAGCAAAATAACAATAGAAGAAAGAATAAATGCTTTCATGGTATACTATGTATTATTATGATTTAATAATTGTGCCGACTTACGCAATTTAGAAACTGGAGCATAACTCGCGAACGCGTCGACGTATTTTTCCAAAAAGTGTGTCAAGCGTTAGCGCTGACCCTGAGGAAAACAAGTTGGTGCTAAAAACTCAATTTCGCCAAAAAATGACTTACGCAGTTTTTGCACTAACGTGACGATACTTAAAAATAAGGATCCAATGTGCGAAGGTGTGTTAGACATAAAGTGTTTACCGTATACTGTTGTAGAGGTCTTTGTAAGGATGCAGTACTTGTCGTCCGGAGAAGGGCATCTTCTGAGGTCCGATTCATCAGCTTCTTTTTCGCATGAGGATGACGAGAATAAACTTAGTCCGCATTGAAAGCACGATAAACCCTCAGCTGAAAACATAATATAACCTAATCTCACAAGTTTGCGTGCGGCGTGCGTTAGTCTACATCAGGGGCTCTCAACCGTGACCCTCGGCCCCCTCAAAGTAGGGGTGCCTTGGTAAAATTCGAACTAGGGGGGCCCTGTATAATGCAAAAAAAATCTATTCTTTTATACCAAATGTTCTTAAAATTTTTTAGTCACGCCCCCATTGGCGTTGGTTATTTTTGCCCACGCTCCACCACCATTACCGTGTGAAGACTGTTGCCCCTCCTTCCAAAAAAAGCTCCAGATGGGGCCCTTTAATATCTACAAGCATTTGGGCAGTTTCGCGTTTCGCGCTTTTTCGACTCGGTTACTAACTTTCCTTAGTAGCAGCGTTATTTCAAGGGACGTATTGAGAAATTTCTTCAGGATGGGCGCCCCAAACTTTCGTAGACGCAGTTTCTTTCGGTGTGTGGCAAAATCAGGGCAAGTTTGAAGCAGAATAAAAATCAATGATGACCTAGGGGGTCCAGAGGCATGCTTACCCGGAAATTTTTTGAAAAATTAATTGTAGTTTACGTTATATAATTGTTGTTATAACGCTTTTTCAACAACTTTATGACGAAATTTTCTTTAAAATTTATTGCCTCTAATTCTGCGAGTCTAAATACAACAATATTGTGGGGCTTTTACTAATGCTCCTCCCTCCCTCAACCGGGGAAATTGAACTTGGGAGATGTCTCGATACGGCACTGTCCACCACACGCTACAAAGAACGTGCAGAAAATATCCAGTAACTAATTTATTTGCAATGTTTTTTACTACTAAATGGGAAGGATGCAGCTGTTTTGAGGAAACAAGTTTTGGACAGCACGAGAAAAGGGAAGAAGCAACAAAACGATAAACGTTGTAGCATGCAAGGGGAGAATAGAAGATCAAGAAAAGTAACATGAGAAGCATGGTTGCAGCACCCGTCAACGAACCTCCCAGTTTAAGAACTTCTGCTAGAAAGTCTAAACGTTTACAATTAAGGACTTGGCCGATTTTAAGACCCCCCTGGGCCCCCCTTACAAACAGTTTTTTAGAACTAGGGGGCCGACCCCCCCTGCCAAGGCAACCCTGCCTCAGGGGGACCACAGAATGTTTTCTGGGGGGAGGGCTCAAGCGTAGAACAAATGCATTTTCATTATCAGTGCTGATTTTTAACTCCGGAGGCCGCGGTCTTTTAGTCAGAGTAAAGGGTGTCACGAGTCAGAAAAGGTTGAGAATCACTAGTCTACACTGAAAAAGGAGATTAAAACTCTGAAAGATTAACGCAACAATGGATAAGAACCCACAAGGATAAGAAATTTTAGGAAATGCAAGTACGTTGACGGGCATGTCATGACAAAATATTACCTGACATTCTCAGAGTGAAAATAGTAAAAAATGTAGATCTAATTTGCGGGTACAGTTTAAATAATACATTAACTGAAACTATGCACTATCAACTTCGGCGACATCAGAGCATAGAAACACATAGAAACAAATTCTACGTTCGCATGTCCAGTTTAAGAGAACCTAAAGCCTACGGGCTTAGTACATAATCAAATTTTTAACGTCATAGCCTAATTGAAAAGTGATTATTGACATAAAATTTAACTGTGATGCAGAAAGCCCAAGGCTTTTGGCCTACTTAAACCGGACATGTGGACAGGATAATAATGGAAGACGGTTTACCAAAGTAAGTCCATCGACCAAATTTTCAACATACCTTTTCCATCCACATTGCAGCCATCTGCGCACAAATTATAAAATTATTGACTTATTTTTATGAGTCAATTGGCAAGCGGTAGCCAACAAAAACAGTAAATTCCCCTTTCTACAGTAAAATGACAGAAAAAGTTATGCTTTTCACAGTAACATCAAAACTTTTAACTTTTTCTCTAATGAAGACCTGAAAAAATAGGTCGAAAACGTTCAATTTTCCTAAAATGTTTATAACAGTAAACAGCCCATAGTTCTGCTTGCGTAAGACTGAGTGTTTATGCATTATTACAAGCTATAAAATTGCAAGTCGCTCCCTTAGGAAAAAACTCTGGATTTGCCCCTGGCGTGTGATTTGTCAACGAACCACTCTTTTGAATCCAAACTTTTTCAACGCTCAATTAGGAATTAATACAGGTTAAGTGGTTCGGACCGTAACTTCGTGTGGTGAGACAAGGATGTAAACCGGAATTACGGACAAAAGAAGGTCTTTAAGAGGCAACTTTAAAAAAAACGTCTTCAAGAAGCGTCCTGTCCTCTAAAACAAAAAATGTCTTCCACCCGAATCTGCTGCCCGACGCAGTGTGTGTTGCCCGGTGCAAGTGCTCTTTGTTATCCCTGTTATAAACACAACTACAATGTACCTCGATTAAGGTTTTAATCAACCAGATCGAGACCATATCTGTAAAGACATGAACACTGGTAAAAACACTTCCTACTTGCGCATCAAGCAAACTATACTGAAGAGCAAGTTAACTCGGCGTGCAACTTTACATAATCAACTTAAAGCCAGCTCGGCGTGCAGCTTTACATAATCAAGTTAAAACACAAGAGCCCGGAGTCGGCACTTCGCATAGTAATTAAGCAATCTTACAAGATAACGAAATTCTACGACAATCCCCTTGCCCGCCTTGACAGTAAAGTGATTGCAATGTGGGTCCCCATTGGTTTGGAACTCTTGAGCAGTGCACCGCCTTCATTTTGGTATACAGTAGCTTCGGTCCTGCCTAGATGCCCAGGTGTTCAGTAAAAATAGGAAGTATAGCTCAATAAAATAAATAACTGAGGTTATTTTCAAATTATATTGAACGGAAAATTCAACAGTAATTGAGGAAGACTGCGAAGTGAGCTTGCGCTCTTCGAGTCAGTAGCCACCCGTTATATATGTCAAATGCGATCGGCTCCATCCGTGAATCAAACCCGTCACGTAGGATCTGTCACCTGCGTGTATGTACCGCTAGGCCATGTCGCTGACATCATTGCGCCAATGTCTTGGTGAGACTCCACCAACTATAAATCAAACCCAGTTTCTTAATCGCAATGCAAGTGATTTGAGTCATTCGGCATGGCAGAATTGGCTTGAGATCGTAACAGTTATCTATTCCTTCAATTTTATTTTTACGATATTTTATGCTTACAGCTTCTTTTCAGCTGTTTTTATGCGTCTGTTACAACTAATCAATACCGGTACCTTGGTCGCACGAGTATGCTTTACATGTTTTAGATGAAGGGCCACCACATTTGGTGACTTTTTTTACGGAGCAGTATCGTGATACAACGTCTTCCACATCTGCAATAATTAAAATACCAAATTATGCTTTGAGATTACAAGTTTGAAGCAGTGTTGTCTACAGGTGGTTAGCCGCGAAATTGAGCCACGCCAATCGATACACGATTCGACGTAACGCCACACGTTTAACAAAAAATTTTTGAATTTCTTGCGTAATCTTTAAAATGGAAACTGATAAGGGTGGCATTTGACAGCAGTGACATTTCGCAATAAAATTTACAGTTGACACTCACGACGACAGTCACTACTGCAATTTAACAGAAACTGCAATCCAACAGCTCAGATGGCCGAGTGGTATAGAGCGTCCGTCTCTTGAGCTGTAGACTCGGGTTTGATTCCGAGTCGGGTCAAACCACTGACTTCAAAATTGGTATTCACAGCTTCCCTGTTTGACGCTTAGCATTAAAGAAGCAGTGTGGAGAACAAGCCGGCGAGTTTACTTGTTGTGCCGTTGGGAAAGGCACTTAGCGCGATTCCCCCATCTTGGTGTGGTAGACAGATGGCTGGCTACTTCTAAGCGAGCTCGTATAGCGCATTGATCGCTTTCTCGTGACAGAAGGATAAATATGCAACTAAAAAAAAACGACATCTCAGACGCAGGGGTGCAAATTTATGCTGAGCATTGGGGGGAGGGTGATTTAGCAAAATTGACCATTTTTCGATATTGGGGGGGGGGTGATTTAGCAAAATTGGTCATTTTTCGATACTGAGGTAATGCAAATTGGAAATAATCGCCGTATTAACGACAAATGCTGCCGACAGAACTGATTTGCGCTACACCATCCGCATAATCAGCACTCGTGCGTGTTGGTTGGGTAGGCTTACTATACATCGTATGGGGAACTTTCCACTTCCATGAAAGATACTGGTGGGATACTGCCAAATTATTGGGGGGTACACCCCCATCCCCCTTGATTTACACCCATGCTCAGATAGCCGACTGCCTTGGAAGCTGTAGACTTGGGTTTGATTCCGAGTCTGGTCAATCTAATGACTTCAAAATTGGTATTCACAGCTTCTCTTTTTGACGCTCAACATTAAAAGGACAGTGTCGAGAACAAGCCGGCAAGTTTACTTGTTGTGCCGCTGGAAAAGGCACTTAGCAAGATTCCTGATTTTAATGTGGTGCACAGATGATCGGCAACTTCTAAGCGAGCTCGTATAGCGCTTTGATCGCTTTCTCGTGATAGCAGGACAAATATGCAACTAAAAAAATAAGCAGCCTACTAACAAAAATACTTTTAATAATTATATTCCCCGTCGTTTTGAAGCTGTAATTTTTTCATTGATCAAGCTCCGAAATCCAAATAAAAAAATTGAATCTTCTTTATACGCGCGGTATTACGCCGAAGCTTTTCACAAGTGGCGGGGCCCACCTCCGTAGCTTGTCACCTGGACTACACAGCTCCGAAGAAACGTCGCCGCGGTGGCATGCCGTTGGTGACACTGCGCCGATTTGACTGGCCCGGGATTTGAACCTCAGACCTCTTGCCCCGATAGCGTGTGCGCTCAGCAACTGAGCTGGCCCGCCGGTTCCGAAATCAAATTTCTTAGTGATTAACCATTCACCGTGTGAAGATTGGACAGAGTCCCTTTCATGCACGCAGTATTTGTGATCAGCTGAAGGGCATTCCTTAAAATCGGATTGATCGGCATCATTTGCTGATGAGCAAGAGTGTGAGAAAAAATGGCGTCCACATTGGTAACAAGATAGACTTTCAGCTGGAAACAAAGTTAAACAGTAATTATCAGATAAATTCACGAATAACACATAGGCTTTAAAAAAATCAAATCTTTATTGTACATATTCGTGTTATTACGCCGAAGCGTGAAACGACTGGCGGAGCCCATCTCCGCGGCTTATAGCGCCTGGGCAATGCCTCTCCGAAAATGCGTCGCAGCGGTGGCAAGCCGTTGGCGACACTGTGTCATATTTGACTGACCCGGGATTCGAATCCCAGATCTCGCGCACCGATAGCAATCTTAACAGATCAAAATCAAAAAATCAAATCTTCATTATACTCGCGTTAATACGTGAAGTGTATAACGAGTGTCGGGGCCCATCTCCGCGACCTAGCGCTTGGGCTACACAGCTCCGAAGAAGCATCGCAGCGGAGTCCAGCTGTTAGCGACACTGTGCCGGTTTGACCGGCTCGGTAATCGAAATCCAGACCTCTCGCACCGTTAGCGTGTACGCTTAGCAACTGAGCTAACGGCCGATTCATCTTAAGAGATACAGTAGGCCTACTTAATAAACTTTAAATAATGCAGCTTATGCGTGCAAATTCAAGGACAAAGGACTCCAGCAATTTTAGAACAACGCAGATTATTCTATGCGCGTAAAACGTAGACTATACGAAATTGCGTATCTAGGGACGGTTTCAGAAACATTTTAGGGGGGTGCTAAGAATAAAAAGAACGACTATTTTGAAGCTTTATTCTTCATGAAGTATCGAAGTTCTAATGTAGTTCTTTGTTGACGATAACTAAAAACTGGGGGGGGGGGAGGAGTCTGAGCCGCTTTACTCCCCCTGGATCCATGAATGTTGTTTGCAATAATGAAACATAATACAGCGACTTGACAGCTCAGATGGCCGAGTGGTATAGAGCGTCTGTCTCTTTAGCTGTAGACTCGGGTTTGATTCCGAGTCGGGTCAATCTAATGACTTCAAAATTGGTATTCACAGCTTCCCTGCTTGACGCTCAGCATTAAAGGGATAGTGTGGAGAACAAGCCGGCAAGTTTACTTTTTGTGCCGTTGGGAAAGGCACTTAGCGCGATTCCCCCATCTTGGTGTGGTAGACAGATGGCCGGCAACTCCTAAGCGAGCTCGTATAGCGCATTGATCGCTTTCTCGTGATAGGAGGATAAATATGCAACTAACTAACTAACTAACTAAAAAATGTCAAGCACCGATATAATTTTTAAAGCCTCATAAGTAAACTCATAAAAGGCGATAAAAGTATTTTAAAATAGTTTTGTCAATAAATACAAAAGAACCTGAAAATTTCTCGCTCGCAGATGCATATTTAAAGTGTGGTAATGAGGCTTTGCTAAAAACTACAGCAGATCTTTAAAAGTCAATAAATTGGTGGCATCACACACGAAAGATATTTAAAGAATATTAAGTTGATTTTGACGATCGACAACTCGGAATTCTTTGACAAGGCATACTAAAGTCGAAACAGTGGCAAGCAGAAGATTGAGCGCCTATTTGTACAATTTGTTTAGTTTGCACCATGTTAGGGCTACATACTTGATATAAACATCGAAAACAAGCCAAGTAGTGCTAATAGTGAAAGCTTCATTTTTGCCTCCAAAATTATGCAGAACATCTGTAACACATAAAATGAAACCAAAACATCAACATTCCAAGTAGAGCAACAACTCCCTCTGAAATTCGGTTCTTCGCAAAACAGCAATATTGTAGTCAAACAGCAGTTTGATTTGAGTTAAAACAAAAAATCAAAACATAATTTTGTTAGGGGACAATTTTTGTTAGACTGAGTTTTCAGAAAAAAAAAAAAAGACTCCGGCACTACATATTGGACCTTTGGCACTGCTTTGGTTGGAGAATTTAATTTGCTGCGGAGAAAGCACGTTTTTGTTTTGGTAATTTACTTTTTTTCTGGGTGTACTGGCAGCAATCCACTATTTTCTGACTTAATTGTAATAATTTACACGTGAAAAATTGTGCATGCACATACGTTGCTTCATTGAACGAGATCGGTGGACAGGCCAAGAAAGATCGTAAACCAAGGTTTAGGATTCGTGGGTGCGAATTTGAAATAACTCTAATCTTGCTGTAATTTACCCATTTCATGCGATTTTGCAATGCTGTTCGTTGTATGCAGGGGATAGCTGCCGGAAAATTCAAAAAGTAAAAAATTACTAAAGACCAAAGATTGCAGATATTACGATATTTTATACGTTTTGAGCATACTTCTGATTAGGGTTTTTTAAAAAAAAAGGTGTAAGTGACCTACTGGATGCGCCACTGACAGTAAATGCTCCTAAAACCTTTTATTATTTCTTGTAAAGAGTAACGTATTGCATGTGTAAGAGCATTTTTGCTACAGTATTATCAGTAAAACTATTAGCCTTGTCCATGGGTTCCCAAGCTGGGGTACATTTTAACTTTTCAAGGGGTACCCTAGGTTATGTTTTTTATTACCTGATTACCTAATTATTAGGGCTAAGATTGGGGCCGCACCATGGGCGTCCGCAGAAAAAAATGCAGGGGGGGGCAAAAACATTCTCGAGATGGCCATCTTAGTGAAAGCTCTAGTCAGGTTGGTGCCAGTGATAGGGTGACCAACTGACCATACCAATATTTTCTAACGTGCTTAGCACTAGCCTTGGTAACAGCATGCCTAAACGTAAAACCGGTTTCAATGATGTGTGAAGGGTGGAGTTTCCACTCATTGAACGGCCGGACTAATTTAGACAGCAGCATTTACACAACTACACAAACTCTTTTATGCTTTAATTCAGAGGTGGGCAACCTGCGGCCCGCCAAAGCAGGTGCTAATAGCCAATTGGTTCTGAAACCTGTTTTTTGGCGATCAAGTTCAAACCCAATCAACACACGAACTGCTGTGAATGCTATTTTCCAGGCTGAAGATCTTGTTTTTCCAGTCATCTTTTATTTCAGAGACCTCTTTTTCACGCGACAGACCCTTCTTTAGAATTACTCCTGCCAAGAAGTGTTTTTTTCTTTCTAAAAACTGCGGCCCGTTGGAAGCCTATATTTATAATTTGTGGCCCAGTATCACCAGAAAGATGCCCACCCCTGCTTTAATTAAACAGATGATTGCGAAATGTTTTGTTATTTTATTCATTTTGTAGTAAACTCATCTGTATTTTTCAACTTTTTGTGTAGTTTCTTAACTTGCATTTTTTCATGCGTATTTTTTCAACTTTTTTGGTTTTCAGGGGGGGGCAAGTGCCCCCTCTTGCTCCCCCCTGCGGACGCCCATGGGCCGCACCGATTGGAAGAGCAACAAAAAAAGTCTACGCGTCTTCAGATGTTCTGTATACCCAGGGTCACCATTTCGTGCTCTCGTGCTTATTTTTGAATTTGTAGCGGAAAAAGCTGGGCTTTTTGGACGTGAAGACCTTTTTTTGGTCTTCTCCGATTTTGAGGGTACACGAGCAAATCCATAAATTGTCCAAGGGTACCGATGAACAGAAATCTTGGGAAACCCTGGTCTAGTCCGTATTTCTGTTGATTTACTGCTTTCAAAACAAGTAAACTATTAACCTGCGTTTGAAATCACACCACAAATTTTTTCATGAAAAAATTGTAGTGAACTCAACTCCTTCTTTATTATCAAGGTAATAAAAACGCTCACAGAATACACATAAGTTGGTAATGTTCAGGCTTTTATAGTTGGAAGGCTCTCTTTTTCGTTGATAATGATATATGGTCTATAACTGAGGATCTATACTGTTACGACAGAATGCACTTTGTTCTTAAAGCGGTTAAATTCCAAGCGGATCTGATCTTCAGTTACCAAAGGTGTTTTCCGATAATGAAAGATAAATCACCAGTTTTTTCAAAGGCTGCATTTAACTTATACTTCCTGGTCCTTTTTAACTACTAGAACCAGAGATTTCAAGTTAAAAACTTTAAATCTTAATCCGACCATAAAATCAAGTCCAAATTTGAAGCTTTGTTAAAATTAAACTCAAATCCAAAAGATTCGGTGCAACTGGATTTTTCTTTTAAAATTGAATAAAGGCCAACATTGAAAATCCGGTCCGTTTAATTGCGAATCCGTAGTCATCTCTTAATATAAAACCCTGCTGATAGCAGATGATATTTTCATATACCGGTAACTCAATTTGCTTCAACTAGCCTATGGCTCCGCGTAACTTAAAGTCTTCTACCATGCTTTCTGAAGGATTGCCAAAATTTTCAAAAGTGTGCTGTAAAATGACGATTGTACGCTTAGACTAGGTCAGGGGTGGCGAACGTGCCAAAATATTAAAAATAAAATTTAGCAAGATAATGATGCCGTGTCATTACATTAAGCAAAACAAAAACACAACGAATTTATTGTCATAAAGCAAATATCAATGAGACTTTGTTGTTTGTTTCTTCAACGAACGTGAAGATCTTTTTTCAGTCTTCATTTGATTTTAGTAGGAAAACAGTTGCTCTACGGACGTGAAAACCTTTTTTTTTCTTCTTGGTCTTCACCTGTTTTCAGTGGGAAAAATTATTGCTCTGATCACGGGAGGCTACTGACTCGAAGAGCGCAAGCTCACTTCGCAGTCTCCCTGAATTACTGTTGAATTTTTAGTTCAATTAAATTTGAAAAAAATAGCCTCTACGTAACGTATATGGAGGCTTTGTGGGGGCAATTTGGACCCACATTTCCGAAAACGGACGAAATCAAGATTAAAGTATCGAGTGGCGTGTCAGAAAAAAATATGCGGCATGCTATAGGTTCGCCACCCCTGGCCTAGGTTTTAAAAAAAAATCTGTGCGCATTCATTTAAAGAAAAGTTTCAAAGCACTGATATAATTACTTCTGTGCAGAATAGAGATGGCACGGGATGACTTTTATGCAACCCGGACCGTCCACGGTCCAGTAACCGTTACCGATCCGGCAACTCATCCTAAAAATAAAACCCGGCCCGCCCAAAAACGCCCATTCTTTTTATGAACCTTTAGGCTAATTACATTCAACCTAAGTTTTATGAAAAATCCAATGAACTTAAAAATTATTGGCGGCCCATTAAGAAACAAAAGACAGAACAAGGCCGTTAGCGGACCAGCAAAAAGACCAGTTAAAGACTCGTTAGAGGGTCTCTTCACGGCCCATACCATCTCTAGTATAAAAGCTAAAGTCATTGAGTTGGGCGTAAAGACAAAGTACTGCAGAGCAAAGCTTTCATAAAACTGTCTTCTTCAGTTTTCACCTTAACATAAAGTTAATCTAGGCTTACAGAATGTCTGTGCCGTGTGCACCCTGCGTACATAAAAAAAAAATTGTCACAATTTTAGTAGTTTATAAACTTGACATCATCATTCAGGATGTCCCCCAAAAAATGACACCCTTTGAGATGCAAATCTCTCCAAAAATTACAACTCGAAATCAATGAAACTTGACACGCATATGAGTTGATATAGTTTATTTTAAAAGATGTTGTCATTTACGCGTCGTCGGCAGTACAACACACGTGCTTACTGATTTTCAGAAATTCACATATTTTCAATGTGTGCTTCTCCTGCAACACGGCAAACGTCTACTAGGCGATAACCGAGTTGATCCCAAACTTGCTGCAGCATATCTTCTGTAACAGTCTCTAACGCTGAAGAAATTCTTTGCTTTAATTCCACAACGTTTGTACGCAGAAGAGGAACGTAAACTAACCCTTCTACATAGCCCTGAAGAAAAAATCGCTGGGGGGTCAAGTCAGGTGATCGCGGGGCCATCTTAGCACGACTTTGTCATCATTCCCAGCATTCATTTTCATTCAAGTACGCTCGTACTGAAAGTTTCCACCAAGACGTTGCTCCACCCCAGTAGAAACTTTCAGTCCGAGTCAGTGGCGTAGCGGGAAATTTCAAACGGGGGGGCCATAATTTCCACATGCTTTTCAAGCGTAAGTATTTTTTCGGCCCAACAAAGTTATAGCTGATTGAAAAACAAAAAAATTTCTAGGAGGTCCGGGGGCATGCTCCCCCGGAAAATTTTTGAAGATTTACATGCTGTATCGGCTATTTTAGTGCTTTGTGAATAATTTCAGGCAAATTTTCTTTAAATTTTTGGCCCTACTTCTAAATCCTTCGCCAAAGATGATGTATTTTGTTCGCACATTTTCGATCACGCGTGCTTAAGGCGTAAGGCTTATTGCAATTGAAGGAGCTCGAAATTATGGAAAAATTGTATACATCAAAAGCATTTTTGAAAATGGCTGGTGGGAGGATGCATATCTTTCATGCTACCCCCTGGATCCACCCTGGTCATAAGCTACAGAAACCATCAAAAAAGTCTAGCATATTTCAATCACTCGGCATTATTAGTTTTGTTCTTTTTTACTAAAAAGGCCGAATCGAAAAGGGGGGCATGGCACAATGCCCCCCCCCTAAATACGTTTCTGGTACGAGCTTACTTGAACGAGAATCTGCCAGGAAGATGGATTGGACGTGCTGGGAATGATGACAAAGTCGTGCTAAAATGGCAGCGCGATCACCTGACTTGACCCCCCGCGATTTTTTTCTTTAGGGCTATGTAGAAGGGTTAGTTTACGTTCCTCTTCTGCGTACAAACGTTGTGGAATTAAAGCAAAGAATTTCTTCAGCGTTAGAGACTGTTACAGAAGATATGCTGCAGCAAGTTTGGGATCAACTCGGTTATCGCCTAGTAGACGTTTGCCGTGTTGCAGGAGAAGCACACATTGAAAATATGTGAATTTCTGAAAATCAGTAAGCACGTGTGTTGTACTGCCGACGACGCGTAAATGACAACATCTTTTAAAATAAACTATATCAACTCATATGCGTGTCAAGTTTCATTGATTTCGAGTTGTAATTTTTGGAGAGATTTGCATCTCAAAGGGTGTCATTTTTTGGGGGACACCCTGTACTATTCCGATTTGAAATTTCTTCACAAGATCTGCAAGAAAAGACGTTCCTGATGTTGCAAACTTTGCACACTGTCAGGTTCCTTAGAATATAACCTCTAAACATTTTCAGTTCATTTTGGTACAGACCTTGAGCACAGTTAGTTCTCTAATAGAACACAAACCTTGTGCACTTTTCGTTCCGTTTAGATACAAACTTTGTATACGGTAATTGTTTCGGTTCTGTTAAGTTCGCTTGTTGTTCTGAAATGAAAAATGGAAGCTCAATCTTGTAGGTAAAAATATTTTTTGATTTATTTTGTTGTCACTTTTTTATTGTTAATGTTGTTTTTCTTTTTCAGTTGTTTTAAATCGAGGTAATTACGATGCTCTGCAGTAGAAAGTTAAAATTCTTGTTAGTTTCCATTGCGGCTTGGCTAAATGAAAGCTTTTGAAGGATAAAGCTTGGCTTTGAACCGTTTGACCACTAGTGATCTTTTCTACTTTCTCAAAAATGTTTTTTCTGCGATATCGTAAAAACAGTAATAGTGATATCGTAAAAACATCTCAAAAATGTTTTTTCTGCGATATCGTAAAAACAGCGACGCTTCAAATGGGAATTTCCTGCAACCGTTACTGCAACATTTGAAAAGTAGTTAATAAGCGCCGAGAACATTCCTCATGCGAATTGCCGCAAGTTGGTTTTCAACGCCCCAATAAACAAATCGCAACCAAATAAAAAAAACTTGGGCCCAAGTCGCTGCCACTTTCGCAAATTTAAAATGTTGGAATCAATATATGCTTTACCTCTTGTATAATCAGATTAATCAAGGTTAATAGTTGCTACAATGCGTAATGAAATATGGAATAAAACTTAGTTCAAAATTACTTGTTCCATTGCTTTTACTGTAACATTAGGAAATGAAAATAAGAAACAAAAAGTTACGGACTTTTTACTTTCGGAAAAATTATCAAGCCAAATACCCACTTCCACTCATCAAAAAAATTTTACATTTTCTCAATGTCCTCTCCAACGGCGCCCATAACTAAAGTAGTGATAAGCTTATAGAATCACGGTGCACGTGTCAGCGAAAGTTGTTGCCTGTAGCATTATGCATCACCATTAGTTAATTATATTTTTCGATCAATTTTTCATCATATAATCAAAGATAATCTTGATCAGTGGCGCCGCCAGGGGGGGGATAAGCAAGAGGGGTAAGTTGTCCCCTCCCACTTTTGTTTAGGACTGTTTTTCCAGTTCGTACAAATCCGTGGAGAAAAAATTTTTTGAGGCTATACCCCCCTACCCCTCAAACTTTTGTCGGTTCGTTGTTTCACTAATAAAACGAACCGTAAAAATGTATTGTTTGACCTGAGAACTTTTTTTTGTTTTAACACGTTCGCTACCACGCAGCGATGGCGGAAGCATTTCTAAATCGGAGGGAGCCAAAACCAATGACTAGATTTTCTTCATCTACAACCAGGCTGGGAGTAGCGTAGCGAAAAATTTAAAAAGAAGGGGGGCATAATTTCCACATTTTCTAGTATATTTTTTTTTTCGGCAGAACTAATTTGAAGCTGATTAAGAAACAAGAAAAGCTCTAAAGGGGTCCGGGGGCACGCTCCCCCAGAAAATTTTTGAAAATTTACCTGCTGTCATGTCTATTTTAGTGCATTATAAATAATTTTCAGGCAAATTGTATTTAAAATTTTTGACCCTAATTTTGAGTGCTTTGCCAGATATGATGCATTTTGTTCACACATTTTTAATTATGCGTGCTTAAGGCGTAAGGCTTATATCTATCGAAGAGGTTCGAAATTACAGAAAAAATGTATGCATCAAAAACATTTAAAAAAATGGCTGGTAGGAGGATGCACATCCCTCATCCTACCCCTGTGGATTCGCCGCTGGCCATAAGCTACAGAAACCCCCGTAAGAATTTGGCATATTTTAGTCACTTGGCACCATTAGTATTGTTCTTGTTTACTACAAGGCGGAGTCAAAAGGGTAGGAGGGTATGGCACAGTGGCCCCGCCCTAAATACGCTTCTGAGAGCCGGATTTAGACAATGAAAGGCCCTATAGGCTATTTGATCACACTGATTGGAGAGCAAAAAAAGGTCTTCACCTCCTCAGATGTCCTTTTTTTCACTGAAAATATTGATATAGTGAAGAACAAAAAAAAAGGTATGCATGTCCTGAGATGTTCTATTTTCCACTGAAAGTATCGGTGAAAAGAAAAAAGGTCTTTATTATTCGTGATGAGGTTCTCCATTTTCTCCGACGCCCTAGGTTTCAGCCTGCTTAGCCTATACGTAAATCCGGTCCTACAGTATGCCTACAATCCATATTTAGCCTGTCCACATGTGACATCTCCAATTTATGTGAACTTCAGACCCACGGTTCTTGCTTCTAGTTTCTGTTCCCCCAACCCAGGGCTGCAAAATCGATCGATTTTTAACCGAGTTCATGTTCGAGTTCGAGAGATATTTGCAAGACCGAGTTCAAGTGTTCGAGTTCTAAAAATTTTATTTTTCGAGTTCAAGTTCGAGTTCGGCAAAAATGACCGAGTTCAAGTTCGAGTTCACTGCCCTGGACTTTATAGGTCGCAATGGCATGAACAAATAAACGACATGCTGCTTTTCTTGGGGTAAAATCATAACTTCAATTTTCACGAATTGTGACTACTTGAACAACAAACTACGGGTATATTTCGTAGTGATCTTTTATTTCTTTTCAACAATATAAATGTCTTTCTAATGAACTTAAACTCGAGTTTTATGCCAGTTCAAGTTCGAGTTCGTGTTCAGAAAAAATATTTTTTCGAGTTCAAGTTCGAGTTCGGCAAAATGATTGAGTTCTTTCGAGGTTAAGTTCGAGTTTGCAGCTTTGCCCCTATCCCCCAAACAAAATTTTACAGAAGACATCTCTAGATTTCAGCTCTTTCCTGGGTTTTAATTTCGATGGTAAGCCTATTAAGTTTCAATTACATTCATGCAGAGACAATAATGTAGAAATAAACGCGTAAATTAGGCCCTCCCAGGCCCCTCCCTGAAAAAAAGTGGGAGGGCTAGGCCTCCTCGGTTCCGCCACCTAGGCTCCCACGTGAATCACATATGAGCGACGCATTATTTTGAGTCACACCGCGTCGCTCATATGTGATTCACGCTGTACTCTGACGATAATCCGTGTAGCTCGTATGTGCTTCACAATGGAGCTATTCTTTATAGGCGATAATGACTTCGGTAAGTACGAGTTTTATGTGATATCATTTCCGGTACTTTAATCACGTATTTCAGTCACAAAAAAGAGATCATGCTGCAGTAAGCTAAAAAGCAATGAAAACAAACTTGCAACCACAAAACCACTCAGCGATTTAACAAAGAATGTGTAATAGAATGATATTAAACACAGACGTCAAGAACAAGTTCACTCAGGGTGATCCAAAGTATCAGACAACTATCAAATAAGTGAAGAATCACAAAACATTGTCGCCTGTAGAATGATGAAACATCTAGTAATGTCATCAGTTGAAATCGGGAAAATATCATATTCATCACCTGTAGCCTAACATTATTATGAAAAAGTATAACCCAGCCGCAAGTATAATCTAGCCGCTAATTTCAAACCTTTCTTTGTGCTGTCTGCCGTGGTAGAGGAAAGAAGCTAAGTAAAGTAGTCAAGTGCATGTAGTATGCAACTGTACAAGTACTGTAAATACTACCCACCTTAAAACAAAGAGAACAGGTAAGTGAAGAATGATATACGTTCTGGTCACTGATGGTATTAGAATTTAAATCTAGCCTAGCCCTATAGACAGAGACTGCTTGATAAGGTCACCGGCAGCCGTTATCAAGGCATCAGGGCCGAAACTAGGCAATGCGGCCCCCCCCGAAATCATCTTTCGGGGCCCCCTAAAAATCTTTTTTTGGATGTTGATACAAAAGAACGAGCCCCGAAGGGGCGATGCCAGGCTAGGTGGATCTGGGGGCATGCCCAGTGATGGGATTCAGGGGTTCGCACGGGTTCGCGCGAACCCGTTCTTGGAATGTCAGGATAATCAGCGAACCCGTTCTTGCTTCTTTTTACAGACATCAGACCTTTATAAAGGAACCTGTTATGAGGAAGTACGATACAAAAGAGAACCTGTTCTTAAAATTTTGAATCCCATCACTGGGCATGCTCCCCCAGAAATTTTTTTTGCGTTTTGAGCCTTTAAAATTCCTCAGTTTTAACAAGGTTTAATAGTCTGTTTTACTAGGTCCATTCAAACCCACTAAAATAATGCTTTGGTGCATAATATAAAATAATGCTAAAATAATTAAAACGAATACATAACAAATCTATGATGCATAATTTTTTGACCTACTTAACTCTGTAATTAGGATAACTGTTCAAGCGATGAAAAAAACAAGATCAAATTTATTGAAATTGTATCCAGATCCTTTTGAGTGGCCTTTCCTAAATGGTGAAGCTATTTATTAGGAAGATGGATGTTTTGTTTTTCTTGTTTTACGTTAATGGTACGAATTTTACTGCTTCTGCAAGCGTACCGGTAAATTTAGCATTTTCAGTATGGAACAAAATGTAAGTAGGCTTAAGCCAATAACTTTGCACAATTTAAAAAAGTCACATTTATTTTACCACAATTATCTGGCTTTTTGAGTATCTTTGACATGAGTGTATATTAGGGTGCATCAGTTCCCCCCGACTTCGTTCTAGAAAGCCTACCTTTTTTGGAAGTGAGGTTAGCTGTAAAAATAACATGTGTGAAATATTTTTTGGATTAGACAACATTTGACCCCCCCAAGCGGGGGATAAACTTTGACAAAATCGACAATTTTTAATCATATTGGTAACTAGGTGGCGTTCTTCACCCGATACTATTTACTCAAACAAAATATCAGATAGGCCATGTTGTTCTGCAGTAATTCAAAAAATTTTCATTGAAATTGGTCGACGAGAAGTTGAATTATATGGCCACATTTGTTGCTGAAAATGGCTCATTTGCTCAATACTGCTACAAGTGGTGAAACTATAATTTTGGCATATTTTTAAGATTTCTCACTGGATTGAGATAAGATTAGTGAGCTATTCTTAAGATTCTTTTTACAACAGTTTCTTTAAATACGTTGCACTATGTCGTTATAATGTAGATATTGACAATTTCCGTTTTTAATGCGAGACTTCAAAATATTTTTGCTAATTTTTTTTTTGGCGAGTTTCTGCAGCGATACCAGGCGCCTGATGTCGCTGCAGATGCTCCTTTTTCATTTTTAAAGTTTGAGTTTTCCTCTCAATTATTTATTGCTACTGACGTCTCGTATTACTACTGTATTAACATTTCCTTACTACTATGAGTCCAGGTGCAAAAAAAAACCCTATGCTGTTAATGCGCCTTTATTGTTTTTATTCACGCACATAATAAACAATAAACAAAATTTTTTTTTAAATTGTCTCTTATTTTCAATGCGGCTGAATTGATTTGCGCAGTTTAATTTTTTTGTTATTGGACACTAGAGAACGTAAATCTTTAGTTATATTATTTTAGCTAATTACTGGTAAGTCGTGGCTAATAATGATAGAAGACAACATGGCATGTTTGAACGAAAATACAAAACTTACGTGTACAGCAATCAAGGCGTTAAGGAACACTTTGTTTGTGGCCCCATTAAGTATTATACATAGTAGAGCTCGACCGATATATCGGTCAGCCGATATTGGACGATAACGAGGTTAGCCAATATATCGTATCGGCTGTCTTCCACCAATAAATTATCGGCGATTAGCAAAAACATCTTACCGGTATTTACGATTTTGCTAATAAACACAAGGTTTCTTAACGCTTATGCGTGTACAGTTGCGATGAAAATTTTTGATCCATAGGATTGTGCAACTTTTAAATATTGATACTAGTATTTACCATTGAGCATTGTTCTTTATTGTTAGCCTACATTTTTTGCTGTTAGGAATAGTCATTTATTGTGTGTTTTTACGTCTGAAACTAGGAATGAATGTTTTGGGCATAGTCTCACTGCCAAATTGTACCAATACATAAGGTTTTGCAAATTTTGTTTGAGCAGTTTTTAAGTTGAAACGAAGTCTTAAGATATCGGTAATCGCTATTGGCCTTTAAATATATCGGTATAGGCCAAAAAAAAAACTGATGTCGGTCGAGCTCTAATACATAGCATTAGCACATCATCTGATTTGTCTATTCAGTGATGCAAATTTTCCTCTTTTCGGTGAATTTTTTGCCGATTTTGTGGTCAAAAAGGTCATTTTTGTGAATTGCGTAAATCCATTGAGAAAATTTAGGGAGTATCATAGGGGTTTGGGGGTACACACTACATATTCAGACAACTTTGTAAAACTTAAAGTTGAAATGCTATGCTACAGAACAAAATAACATAACGGGATATTTTAAATATAAAAAAGTTTTATCAAGTTTAGCCAAGGTCTGGCGTGCATTGCTCTCACATTTTCGAGCATGGCGTTTGGATTTATGTAAAATTCTTTTTCTCACCTCTGAAGTTCTGAACTGCGTCAGCAGTACCGGTAAATGTTAAAAATTTATTCTGTTTCTGATTTTCAGTCATTGCAGGGTCATTTTCATCGGATGCGCACTACCTTTAAAGCTTTAATGTGGAGCCTGTGCAAGCTCATTCATAGAGTGCTGCGTTTAATGAACTCTTTCATGCTTAGTTAGATGTTGAAGCAACCATAACCAGTTTTATATGCACACACGAGGGAGAACTGTACCATGGCTCCTTGCCCCTTGCCTTCTTGTAGATTATAAAACACCCTCCATCCAATAAAATTTGCAAATTATTCAATTTATTTTAAGAAAGTTTCTACCTTTGGACATTGACTACTGAAACATTTTTGCATGGCCAACAGCGCCTGTGCTCGTGACTGCAGTAACCCGTTTGTTCCTTTTTTCAATAAAATAAGTGTGTAAAACCGAGAGTTTTTTAAAAGAAAGCCGTAAAAATTTGTTGGCGGGGAAGCCCCCCAGACGTTGATAAATATTTTTAAAAATTCTCGCCGATTTTCTTTTTAACCGTTTGCATCACTGTCTATTAGGGCAAGATAGTACCTACGGTAAGTCAAGTCACGATGAACAACTGCACAGCGTAAAGCAGACGTCACAAGAGCATTACGTAGTAAGCTTAGTGTATACTCGAAACATGACAATACTGTACACCACACCAGATCATGCTGCAAACTATAGAAACAAATAGATCTGATTTCAGGAGCACAGCCTGAAGAGCTTCTTTAAAATTCGGGTAAAGTTTGATGACCTTTAGCTACTAAGCACCAATTGAACATAACATAACAATAACTACTTTTAATTGGATGGCTAAACTACACATGAAGCACTACTATAAGCAATAGCATGTAATGATGAAAAAGCAGCTAAACATTACAGATCCACTCACTTTTTATGTTCTTGCAAAAAGTCCAAAATTTAATTTTAACAAAACACCACTACTTTGCTGCGGTAACAGTTCTGTGGCACATAATTTTACGATATTAGCATGGCAATGAAAAGGGCTTAAAGAAATACGCAAGAAATCTCACTACTCCACAATAGTAAATATTGCACGCTCAGTTAAATCTTGATCATTCAAGATAGTCCCTAAAAATTCAAGTTTTCAGTTTTGATACAATTTCAGTAAGTTACCGGTATTATAATATACCGGTACCAGGCTTGACTTTTTTCATCTGATATTTTGCTTAAGTAAATAGTATCGGGTGAAGAGCTCCACCTAGTGACCAATATGATCGAAAATTGCCGATTTTGTCAAAGTTTAACCGCCGCTTGGGGGGGTCAAATGTTGTCCAATCCAAAAAATATTTTACACATGTTATTTTTATAGCTAACCTCACTTCCAAAAAAAGGTAGGCTTTCTAGAACGAAGTCGGGGGGAACTGATGTACCCTAGTGAATATCTTTTGTATCTTTTGACATTATCTTTCTTCACATCAGACAAAAGTGAATCTTTTTTGAATTCAGTTTTAAAAAGAATTGATTACCGGGCATGAAGAAACATATTTTAGTGGTATTACCAGAATTGTCTGAAGATGTTGTGGAGAAGGTGAAAGAAACTTTAAGAGAACTGGGAGTAGAATCAGAAAAGGAATTGAGATTTGTGGTAGAAAAAGACCTAACGGCAGATGGAGTGCTATCAAAAATTAAAGCGAGAAAATTGATTGCAGCTTGGGCTGAATGTGAGACGGTGTTTGGTTTTACAAAGGCAGTTTTCAAGCACGAAAAGCTATGTGCTGTCAGCGTTGTCATTTAAATTGTCGAAATTTGTATAGTTAACTTATGTAGTCAATCCTTGACGTCAGTATTGTTGTATTATACGTGAAATAGATGTTGTTTCAAAGTGTCTATTTCACCGAAAATTCCGGTTACCGAAGTTTGGAAAATCGTAGTTGCGTAACCGTTTTCTGTTCCTGTAGTGCGACTCTCACAGCAGGGGAACCGTTCGGGGATGTTTCCGGTTCCGCAAACAAGATTTTCGAACTTCGGTAACCGGAATTTCCGGTGAAATAGACGCTTCCTAGATGTTTTTGCATATGTACAAGATAGCGGGTTTTATTGACAGATTAAGATTTTATACTAATTTTTATCTGTTATCAAATCATATACTCGGCCCTGACTTTGTCACAGAGCACTTTGTTTTACTGGAGACCCTCAAACTTAGTCTATACCAGTGCAAAAAATCATTCAAGACTTAGTTATCCCGAGACACAACAGCAAAGCTTGAACGTAATATCTACTGTATGGTAGATTTGATCCTGCATAAGTCTTGCTTTTGTGATGGGCCTAAACGTTGTAGTCATTTTAATGCTTACTACTTTCAGGATTTTAAAAAGCACACCGTGTGGTTGGGTGCATTTAACCATCTCCTGCAGTTAAAGACATACCGGTATACTATGTTTTCAAAATGATGTTCTGTAACAGCAACATTTTAAAGTCTGACTCCAAACAGAAATGTCTATTTTAAGCGCTTTATTCAACAAACAGCATTACTAGTACGTAGTTTATATAATGATATATCGTGCCAGATCAAATATACTGGCAGATTATGTACCGTAGTGGCACAAAGTTATTAGAGATCTGTGCATATATTAACTTACTTACTGCTCAGCATGCAAGAGCGTTAAAAAGGTAATCATCAAAACAACAATATTAACTAAAGTAAATAATGTATGGGCCTAGTCATCCAGTAGAGTCATCATTCAATGTCACCACGTGTAGCGAATGAATCAAGTAGTGACTAAGTTTCCGAAGTCAAATTCAGTAGTTATTGAATGGCACATAGGTAGCCAATAATTAAGCAGTGACTGATCATAATTATAGTATGCAGAACTTTGCAACTATGCAAAGCATTGCAATTCCACAGAGCATTGCAGCTATAAGAAACATTGTAATTATGCAAAGTATTTTTGCAAAGGTACGTCAATATCACTACATTCTCCCCCAGGTGGCGAAAAAAATTTTAAGATGTTCACGACTGACAGACAAAAAACAGGGAATATTCGTGAAAACACAAGAATTATTGCGCAAACTTAACCAATGCAATTGAAGAAAACTGACATTTGAAAGCAATTTTCCAAATTCATGTCAGATCAACATGCAAATTATAAATTTGTTCACACAATGAAAAATTCAAAGCTTAGCACAATCAATACGCGACGTAAATGAAACATTCATATTAAAATCGCGTATTAATGAATCGGCAGAAATAACTTGGCAATTTTAGGAATCATCGGTTTGCACCATGCAATTGGCTTATTTCGAGAAAATGAGAAAAAAATCTCAATTGACTAACAAAAAACGTGGTATCTAATGCAATAATTATATCAATAGGCGATGTGTCTGGTGTGAATGTTTGTGTCATGACATTGTGTGCATGTGTGTAAGTGCGTTTGTTAGTGATATCGTGTCCGATAGAAGAAATGGAAGGCAATTAGTCGCTATGTTCTAGATTTAACAGTTCCCATAGGAATGATTCCACGACAAAAGTGGTTATTGGAATTGCTGATTGTATCAATGATGAAAGCATCAACTTGTGAAAGCATCAGCAGTGTAAAAAAACAAAACACAATATTGTTATCTTAATAGAGACAAAAATTGTAATCATTTTTGGTATTTGATTCGTATTTATAATCGATTCGTATTTATAACTAATCTAGCTTGTTGCTTCTAAATTTCTTTTTTTCTTGAATCGATCATTGCATTGCTGGCATGAGGAAATTGCTCGTTGGGTGATGACGTCGAAATTGATTATTGCATCATTCTTTCATCCACAGTGCGTCATCGCTCAAGTGATTCAGCAGATTTCATGCTTCTGCAGTAATTCTGCATTGCTTTCGGTTGTAGTAAACATGATAGCGACAAGTTCAGGTCAGTCTGATGTTATCTTGTATCGGCACGACGATTTGTAAATGTGATGAGTTTGAATGTGAGGGTAGTGTTGTGTCATCGCCAGTGATGTAAACTGCAAAAAAATGAAAGAAAGGCAGTAATTCGTTTACACTAGTAAAACTCATTCAGGAAATTAACATCACGCTTGGTTTTGTGTTTGCAATGTAGTTATCGAACAGTGAAGATGTCGACTCGCCGATTTATTTTGATTGTGTCAAGTGAACTGGAAAATGACAAAGAATTTGAAGAGCAAAAAATTAAGTTAACGGTCAAAAATACAACAATGATCACCGATAAAGAATTAAAAAAAAAGGATAAGAATTTCAAACATTCCTTATAACGATTTGTTACAAGACAAAGATGTGCGGAACAGGCCTATTGGAATAGCTTTCCCTTTCAATTCGAATGCAAAGAACGCTAGTTGTACACATCATCAGTTACATGGAATCCCTTGCCCGAACGGACCAGCGGTATAGGTTCTGCGATGGGATCCCGAATGTCTTTGAACAAATCATCAGCTTCAAGCAACTGGCCTTTTTTGTTTCATAACGAATTTTTGCTTTCTCATTACGACCAGCTGGTTGATGGGAAGCAATCTTCCAGTTCCTTATTTCTTGCCATGCAATACAAGGCAACAAATGTTTTAAGGTTAGTTGAAATCATTGAAAATGCTGTGTGTTTGTAGCTGTGTTTATTTTTTCAGACATTGTCCATATTTTTTGCACAATGTCCGAAAAATTTTAAGCCATTTCAGACAAGATGTCCAAAAGAATTTTGGTTTCCTGGCACATTGCGCTTAATCCTTTCCAGGCTTGGCGCTGTACCAACCATTGTCACTGGGAAGTCTGATTTTCACAGCATGCACAATTGTTGCAAAGAGGAGAGGAGAAATTGTTTTGTGTTGTACCATATTTGCTGAAAAAATTTTCAAAAAGTTTTTGAGCTATTTTGGACATGCTCGGGGGTGGGGGGAGCAATGGGAGCATGTCAATTGGGGTCGGCGCCGGGCCTGCTATCATTAGACAGCGATGAACAGTACTGATAGCCATATTATGAAGCCTTAACTTTTAGTGGACTGTTTTTTCTTGCTCTTTCAAGTATTACTACTAGCAAATTAGAGATGGATCAAGGATAATAACTGTTTTATACGTTCTTGAGTACCGTACATCACGTTTTACTGTACTCTAGAATCTAAATACCTACATTGGTGACTGTGCTTTCTTGAGTGATACGAGGCAAAAGAATATAGAATGTACTATTTTTTTTAGCACTGAGATTAAAAGGAATTGTTTGTGTTGGCGCTGTTTTGCTTTTTTTGTTTTACACTTTTTACACTGCTGGTGCTGTAAACCACAAAACAGCAACAAGTCTCTTATTCCACTCTCCGATGCTAATGAGCAATCCCTAAACTACAATAGCATTAGCTATCCTTGTATCGAATGTCATTTCCGGTGAACCTTTCTGGTGGTTCCTATTCCATACGGTATTTTATTAGAGTTTGGATTCCTTGATTTATTGGTGAATTTAGATGATAAAATTTCGTAATATAGCATACTCTTAATAAGTTATAGGCTAAGGCTATATGTGGTTAGTTTTATTGGAGGCTGAAAGGATTAGAAACAGAATTACTTTGTCAGACAAGAGTTTTGCCTTGCCAAAATCCGTGAGTGTTTACAGCTACATTTGGTACCCCTCATTGGTATGTTATTCCATTAATTAAGAACCTAAACAAGAATCCAAAATGGCTTAATGTTAACTACTGCAGTTGTTGTTTCTTGTAAATGTTAAGTTTTGATCGCATGTATAATTTATATGGGGTGGTGTGGCCTAATAACTGCTGATGCTTTTTGTCAGTACTTGGTGACAATGACAGCAAAGTAATTGAGAGCGAAGTTTAGATTTTAGTTGCTACGTTGCAACCAGTGTTCCCTCTAGGATTTTGACTAGTGCGAATTTGCCCAAATGATGAATTCATTGAAATTTTTGCCCAAAGATTTCACTACTTTGAGGACTCCTTTTACAAATTTTTTGCATTAAATTTGCTTTTCCAAGATGCAAGCTACTGTCTTGCATTAAAATATTCAAGTTTTTTGGTCAAGTTTTTCAGTTTTGCATTTTATAATAGGCCCTATTAATTTCTGCTTTAAAATCAGTAAAATTTGCCCCAAAATTTTGCATTTTTCTCTAATTTCTCACTCGAGAGGTAACACTGGTTGCAACAGCAACAATAGCATGGCAATAGTATTTACATATTTTTGACATCTTTGCATTAATATCGTTTTTCTGTTGTACGCATAATCAGAGCTGTGTAGCTGTGACCTTGCATAGTTTACTCAGTACGTCATGCTATGAGACGGAAAGGTCTTTGCATACTTTTAATTGCAAAATTCTGCGGCACACCAATGACATTTTAACACTAGTGTACCGCTGAACAGTGGTTGAAAATAACTGAGTAGTATAATTAATCGACCCTCTTCTTGAGACTATTGTCGCATTCATCTACATCACTTTTTGCAGTTTTTATGAGTTTTAGTTGTTTACAATATTTGGTCCAATAGTTGAACAATAAACTTGATGCAATTCAGATAAATGTACTGTAGCTAGTAATGTTTGTTGGTTTAATTCACTTGCTACACCGCTAATAAGCAACGAGCAAGTTTACAAGAGTTAAATCATGGTTGATTGCACAAGTTTTTTATGCAAATGTGATGAGAATGCATCAGGGATATGAAAGCAGTCGAATTTTTATTCCTTCGACTTCCTGCTCTCTTTGAAGTCACAACACCCGAGTTTGGTTTCATTTCCACTAAAAAATAATTACTTCCACAAAATCCACATACGTGGAGCATAGCTTACATAAAATAACGTGAAAAAGGTGCAATAATTGTTGTAAAATTTCATAAAAAAGTCATGGAATTTGATTTTTAAAATTGTGTGGGAACCCTGTTAGTGTACTAAGAACTACCTGCTGCCAAGTCTACAAAAGGCCTTTGACTGTCTACAACTTTTTATCGCTCTGATTGATTACCCGGCACTTGATGGCTACTAATCGTATCTGTCTGTGGCTTTTTTAGCTAAGTCGCCGTGAATGCATATGCTTAGAAATACGGCCTTAGCACTAATAGGAAGCTTAGGCTTATTGCTACAAATTTTCGGAAAAATTACTTTGGACGTGTTGCAGAAAGTATTTTTTGCTGGGATCGATGGGGCATTGTTGTACAAACTTGAGGTATTGCTAGAGTAAATTTGAAAATTGTACTAAACTACGACATTCATAATATGCTAGCACCCTCTTAGTGTTATAAAATCGTAGTATACTCCCTGTGGACCCGACTGCATGTGGTTAAAAATATGAAATGTTCTACTTAAGCAGGTACTGGATGACGGTATTTAGCGGCAGAGTTTTGCTAGAAGTGTTAAGTGTTTTTTGTCTGTTTCAATCGTATATAGTCCACCAGTGGCTCTTTACCACAGACAGATTAGACCAAAGAAAACAATCATGCTTGGTTCTACTGAACCGTCTAGTCTTCAAATATTCTGTGTTAACATTCACGGTTGTTAATCCTATCTTCAAATAGACTACCGGCATGTTGTTTCTGCTTTTCTCCTCGTCACCAAATATGCAATCTTTTGGTACCTTTTCATCTTCGGTCATGGCGTATTGCATTTAGCCTCGTTTGTTTATCAGTCAATTTCCGTATATATACAACACTTGCAACATTCAGTTACACACAATACACTTGCAGGTATAGCTAGAATTCGTTAACCCAGTTGCCCCATCAATAGACGCTTTTACCTAAAAGTTGCTATCAACCCCAGTTGGCGTATGTTATATTTGATGCAACATCACTTGAGCACTGCATGTACTCTAGCAGCTACAGCTGACTAGTTATATAAGTGAAGTATTTAGTTCAGGTACAATTAGCCTAATCATTTAATGTTTTGTAAATTAACAGAGGTTTGGATTCCTGCAAGAATATTGAGGTTCAAAAAAAGTTGCAGCAGATTAAAAGCGAGTGTGTGATATATGGAACGTCGATACCAAAGTTTATTCGTGTGTTAGATGCTGTGACAGCATGTTTTTGCGAAAATGCAGAATGTTTGTACAAGTGCTATGAAGTAAGTTGCTTTGAAAGTGCAACTGATAATTGCAGTAATATGGTTGCTTTTGCTGACCAAAGATTCGAAAGTTTGATCGCCAGCCGAAAAAAAAAGTTGTTTGGTGGCTAAATCAAAGATAGCAATTCGAGAAGGATTTTGCTTCAGTTCGAGGGTCTGATGAAATAAATTAGCTAATTTATTAGTCTGCAAACTAAGTTGTAGCCAGCAAACTAGTTGAGCAGAATTAAAATTTAGTCAGCAAACGTATCATAATTATTGCAATTGACTCCTAGTACACGTATATAATGTAGTGGCTCTCAAACATTTTTACCTGGCGTGCAACTTTTGCTTCCTTGAAATATTGGTGGCCCCCATTAGTCTTTGAAACAAAAAAATGTAAAAAAATATACAAATTTTGATTAAGAAACACAGCACTGAGGTTAAGCAAAGATAATATTAACCGATTTATTGTGACCAAAAGTTAATGGGAAGGTTGTGCTTGCAATTCGGCGTCTATTTCTTATTCTAGGCTATCTATGCCAAAAACCTCGGACCCCTAGATAGATGCTCACGTACCTTAGTTTGAGAACCACTGGCCTAATGGATGGTTTTTGATAATTTTTGCTAGAGTTTTGCTTTGTGATTGCAATGTTGCAATTACTGGCTATTGTTGCAAAACAATCTATGAGTGAAATTAACACATTAATGGTTTGTTATGCAGTTGGCTCCCTTGTGATCAGGGCAGCAGTAATACAAGCACAATGTATATAAATTCTTCCCTTCGTTTTCGCTTACAATGGGCTGGCCTAAAACTGCAACTTTTTTTTCAAAAGATCTCTCGACTTAACTTGCGGCTTTAAAAACACTGAGTCGTTTCACTTCAGCTTGATTGGAACCATGATTCTTATTGCGAGATCTCAATTTCTGTAGTAACGTTGCTGGACGGTTTAATTTCTGAAAAGCAATCGGTTTAAGGAACTTGTAACGAAATGAACATGTATTCATGAGCAAGTTTAGATCCCTATTTTGCATGACGGTAATACAGTTAATTTGGTAACATTTATTTACATTTATCCATCCATCCATTTTCTAGACCTGCTTATCCTTGGGGGGTTACGGGGATGTACATTTATTGTTTAAATAAATGTTACCAAATTAATTGTATTACAGTCTGCTGTAGTCATTAAGATTATCGAGCACTTTTGTTTGATCATGCCAGTAATTCTGGCATTTGTTTGCTACTTTGCATGATATAGCGCTCTTTTGCCACTTTGATATGGGAGAAGTAAATGGCCAAGAAATTAGTCGAGCATTACTGTGTTAGTTTGACTCCAGATATTTTTTGCGTAAATCTTCATTTTTGATTATTTTAGAGCTTTTGTTTATACACCTGACCCAATCCCTTTGTGTTCAAGATACGTCCTAAAATTAGTGGCGAAATGACTGACAGAAAGCAACTTTTCATACATAGAGATTAGAAAAGCTCGTACTGTATCTCTCAAAATTTGGAAGTTTCTGGGTGATTAGTGTCATGGAATGACTAAGAAGATGTAGTGCATGTGGCAGTGGTTGATTCAGAGTTGCTTCAAAATGCTATCAAACCGTACACACATCTTCTTCGACTTTTGATTAGTTAACATAGCCTAACTATGAAGGAGATCAAGGGTGAAACTCAATGACAAGTTTGTCAGAGCCTGCGAATCATAAAACCCACGTCGTAGTTGCAAAATGCCTACAGGGTGACCCAAAAAAAACGGGCCCCGTGTATTTAGAATAATTAGAATTGGGGCCCGTTTTTTTGGGGTCACCCTGTATATGCTGATGGTTTATCTTTGATATGCGTACGTACGGTGTACATGTTTTATTTGTTCACATTGCATTTCAGGAGGACGACATCGTGAACGACATATTAGCTGTGGCTGATTTCCCCACCACCCCTTTTGTTACTGTGCTGGGTAAGTTGTATGGGTGGCCAAAAAAACGTCACTAACTTTGAACTTCAGCTGCTAAATTGAAAATTTTCTCAAAAAAAATGTTACTACGCCTTAAAAATTAGAAGCATTAGAAAATATCTTTTATAATTTCAAATCAAAATGTTCTAAAAATATCAATACATAAATCACTACTTAACCAAGGGTTTCTAACCTTTTTGTCTCTCTTACCCATAGATATAGGCAAGTTAACGCAAAACGTTGGCTGTGTTAGCAAATTAATGTACCTCCGGAAAATCGTTAGTTTTGACTTAACACGGCATTTCTTTTTAAAAAAAATTGAAATTGCTGTTAAGAATTTTTTCTTCTGACAATTGTTTTTTTTTTTTTTGTTACTTTTTTTTCACTTTCTGGCCTCGTTAGCTGTATTTTGCCAAGTTTTCGATATCGTAGTAGTAGTGTCTTTTATTTCTGCACCGTCAAAATAAATTAACACAGCAATATAGGATTTCAAATACAAACGGACACAGAAAAGGGAAGAAGCGACATATCGAACCCAATAGTAAGAGAAATAAGCATTTATGGAAAGTGAACGGAAGTTATCAAGTACAATCGAAGTTATTTTTAGTTCGTTAATTTCATAAAGAAAGTTAACGAATCAACTATAGTTAATAAAAAAAGTCGGCTTCGTTTTTAGCGAAATTGTGCCCACTTATGCTTTTTACCCCTTGCCAAAGAAAAAGGAAGTATTTACCCTCATCGTTAAGTAGTGTTTTTTGTAAACAAAAGTAACACCCTTATCGTGTCGTTTTTTCAACAGCAATTACCGAAAAAGATACACAGCTGACATTAAAATGGTACGACACTTCCTTGGGAAAAAACAAAGACGAGGAATTTCCTGTATCATTATTTATTTCAATTATATTCCAGGAAAATATCACGCTTTTTTAATTAAAAATTGAAAAATCAAAATCAAATGTTAATCACCGAAGCGAGTGGCGGGGCCCGTCTCCGTGATTTAGCGCCTGTGCTACACAGCTTCAAAGTAACGTCGAAGCGGTTGGCGACACTGTGCCGATTTGACCGGTCCGGGAATCGAACCCCAGATCCCCCGCACCAATAGCTTGCAACTGAGCTAATACAGAAAATTGAAGTTTGCTTTAATTTATGATTTAGTAAGTTTACCCCCATGGTTGGTAAAATTTATTATCCGTCAAGAATTCCTGATTTAAACTGAAAGTTACGCATCACTAAATGGAGAACGTGTTCTATTTTTATAGTAGTAAGACATAGTGTTGCTTGCATTAAAATTAAGCAAGCTGTAAAATTGCTGTAGGAGTGGATGACATCAGTTGCGGTCAAGCAATGGATGAAAGTAACGTTTAATAAGTTAATTCATATCCGTACGTTTTCTACTTCTGCTTAAAACTGATGTTTTATAGGGAATATAATTGAGCCCAAAGATGTTATTGTGACCATTGAGAAAGAGCCCGTAGCCAACTTCAAGACGGTTTTGGAAGCGATTGTATATGGGTTTTGTTCATATTACGTTTTCAATATGATGTATAACCCAGAGATAACGGCGTTGCTCAAATTTGTCGGAAGGTGATAGATATTTTTGTGTGTACCGGTATCTGTAGTTCCTGTATGTTCTTGTTAGTAAGGTTTGATAAACATTCGTTTTTTTACCAACACCATAAAAAACAAGTTGATTATCGGTTGTATCGCTTGTTTTTTTTATGATTTTGGGATTGTTACCAATATCAATCTAATGTATGTAGTACCTGTCACAATTGAAGCACAAAATATTCATACCGGTAATTTTTTATAGAATCGATATAAAGAATTTTTGTTCCTCTCTAGATTGTTCAAGTTTCTTCAAATTTGCAATTTGTTGTTGAGTTTTTATAAAAAGTACACCTTTTCACTGAATATTTTTAAGAAATTTCCAGGGTACAAACAAATGACTTCTTTTTCCAAAATACGTTAGCTTTTATGGATGATTTGTTTAAATATCGGTATCAGCTCAAAATGATCGAATCGGTATCTGCTTAAAATGTGGTATCGGGCGCATCATTATGGTTAAAACATTACCGCATGATCAGCTAACGTCATTCTAACGAACCTTTTTGGGAAACCAGAGATTGGTAATGCACTTTTGTGGATGATGGTCAATATTTGGTTAAGCTGCAATCATTGGATTCCGGATTCGATGCTAGATTGGTTTTGAAATTGTTCTCATTTTAATCGGTTTATTGTGTGAAGTTATAGGGCTTGGGTAAGGCGATAGTAATACAATAACCCAACAAGAAAATTTGTGCAATAATTTCTATAGATCCTTTCATCTACTTCAATGCTTATATTTTACGAACGAATTTCATGCAGATACTACGCCAAAATTGGAGGCATTGGATCAAAGAGCTGAAAACGGAGGTGTCATTCAGTGCACCCAAAGGTGGTACGACTCAGCAAGCTTTTAAAAAAATATGAAGACACCGAGGACTGATCCTGTGCTTGCTATTGTAGTAGTAGTCTGGTTTATTTTTGTTCAGGAAATACAGTAACACTAGCAACAAAATCTGCGATTTTTTTTAAAAAAAAGAGGGTTTTTCCCGGTGAGAGGCTGCGAAAAGACCGTGATGCCCAGCTCACGCAGCTGGACGGTCATCGAGTCTGCAACCTCTCACCATAATTTAAATTGCAAAAACAAAGAGCTGATCTACTACAATACATACAGTAAATAACAAAACAGCAAATACGCAGCAAACGGGAAAAGAAAAGAACAAACACACTATATTCTGGTTACACAAATTGACAACAACACATATATATTGCAAGCAGTATCACATGGCCAGGATATCTGCAGCAGATATGATTAACTATTATTCACATTTAAGAACTATCAATAAAAAAATAAATCAAACTAAGAAAAAACTTTAACAGAAAATAATTCAAGACAGTGAATAACTTTGGGACTATAGCTGTTGAATACTGTGTAGATATGTTTTTATGTATTTTATGAATGTTTTGTAACCGATGCGATCATTATTTTTAATTTCAGGAGGTAAGTTATTCCAAATTTTACTCTCTTCATACCGAATAGATCGCTGTGAGGCAGATTTTTTGAATAAAGGCACAATCAAATTGTTACCGGTACTAAATCTTGTCGAGATATTTCTGTGGGTTTCAGAGGACTAACTAAAGTAATTATGAAAAGCGCGAGGTAGAGTTTTAGACCTACATTTGTACACAAACTTTAAAACTTCCAGATGGTAAATGCAATTTAAATTTAAAAAATTTAATTGTTGGTAAATCGGAGACAGTTTTACTCTTAAAAAGGAAGAACTAGTCATGATCTTAGCTATGTAGTTTTGTTGAACTCGAATTTTATACGTATATTTTGCAGCGGCTTTCCCCCAGGATGTAATTCCATATTGCAGATGTGAGTAAACAATTCCAAAATAAACACTTCGCAACACAGTATTAGGAATATAATGACGCAGTTTGCAAATAACACCTTTAGCAAAGCACAATTTTTCAACAACAAAGTGAATATGGTTTTTCCACGTCAGTTTGCTATCAATCCAGACCCCCAGATATTTGATAACATCAGTAGACACAATGGGAGAGTTACTGGTATTGATACTAAATTGAATTTGAGGTTCGCTTCGTTTGGAATTGAATAATACACAGTTGGTCTTTTTGTAGTTTAGGGTCAGTTTGTTGCAACTGATCCAGTTTTCAATTTTGCGAAAATTATTTTCTGCATCCATTTTAAGTTTTTCCAAATTTTTATCTGCGCATACTACTACTGCGTCATCAGCGTATAAGATCATATTGTCAATATTGCAAGCATTGGGCAGGTCATTTATATATACTAAAAATAAGAATGGGCCGAGTACACTACCTTGCGGCACGCCAATTGTAACTGGAAGAAAGGTAGAAGAAATTTGATTGTTAAATTCAGTATATTGTTGTCTGTTTGAAAGATATGATTTCGATAAGCTTAAGGCATTTCCTCTAATACCATAGTGCTCTAGTTCAGGGGTTCCCAAACTTATCCTAATTGCGACCCACTATTTATGAATACAACCTTTAGCGACCCACTTAACGTTATTGGGTGAAAACACAGATGAATAAACTTTTTTAAATTACATATTTTTGTAGGATCTATGAAAAGCAGGAGTCTATTCATTAAAGAACATAAAAACAAATTAATTAACCCACATTTATGAAAAAATTAATAAAAGAAGCAAAGTTATTCTTTCAAACAACATTTTAGTAAGGCCGGTGAGAAGGATGAGCTTGCTTGTTTTCCATAATAGACTTGACTTTAATATCAATGTTCGATAATTTCAACCGTAAAGAATTTGAAAGTTGGAGTTTGTTTCGGAATTTGTTCTTAATCCCAACCATTGTTGAAAATCCACTTTCGCACTTCTAAGATGACGAGAATGGCATCAGTGCTTTTAAAGCCTCGGGTGAGATGAGTGGGTACAAAGGTTGAAGAGACAATCAAAATTGTGCCAATTTTTTTGTGTTAAAATTCATTTTCAAGGCAGAGTCTTCTGATAAATCAATAAGTTCTTCATCTGCTTTTGTGGATATACCAGTCGTCATGTCAGACTGAAAAGGGTCAATAATCCATCTTTTCTGTTGCAAAACTTTCATTTCTTCGTGGAAACAAAATTCAAAACTTTTCTTCAGTTTATTCAAGTGTTCTGATATCTCGCTGACTATATCGTCATCAACTTCATTCTCTATTATAAAGGTTTGGAATGTTTCAAAGCAGTCATAATTTTTGTTGATGATACAGTTTTTCCACAAAGCAAGTTTTTTCAAAAATCCTCTGATTTTGTCATGTACTCCAAATATGCTGATACCTTCTGTTCCTTGTAGGTACAAATTTAGTTCATTTAATTTCGAAAAAATATCTGCCAAATACGTTAGCCTTAAAACAAATTCTTCGTTTCGCAAATATTTCGCAAAGTCGCATTTTCCTTCCAAAAACATAGCAACTACCTCGTGAAGTTCTGCGAGTCTCGTTAGCACTTTGCCCCTTGAGAGCCATCGTATTTCTGTATGCAGAAGAAGTTATTTATGGTTGCTTCCCATTTCTTCACAAAATTTCTCGAATAAGCGTGATTGCATTGCAAAGGTTTTGACTTGACGAAATTCACCATTTTTACGGAAATATACAAAACATTTTTAAAATTTTCTGATATATGTTTCGATACCAAAGCTGCCCTGTGAAGGCTGCAGTGAGTCCATAATGCGTTGGGATTACGTTTAAGTGTTCTGGTCACCACACCACTGTTTCTACCGCACATAGCACGTGCCCCGTCTGTACATATTCCTACACATTTATGCAAATCAATACCTTTTGTTGTGATACATGTATCAACTGTATTAAAAATTTCTTCACTGGTACTTTGACTGATTGGTTCACACAACAACATATCTTCATGCGTTTCGAAGTTCCATGCATATCGTACAAAAACAAGTAGCTGGCACAGACCTTCTACGTCGGTGGATTCATCCATTTGTAAAGAAAGGACTTTGAATAACTCGTTCAACAACTCGATTTTCTACCCATTGGGACATTTCATCAATTCTACGTGTGACCGTGTTATTAGATAGAGGAATTGATTCGATTTCTTTTACACCTTTATCACCAAAGAAAGCTTTAACTGTATCTTTTATGGCTGGAAGAACTAAAGTCTCCCCTATTGTGTGTGGTTTGCCAGCTCTCGCTATTCTCAAGCTAATCAAATAAGACACATATAAAGATTTTTCATTCACGCTGGTGTAACGCTGCAAAACACTTCGTCCTGTCTTTAAATTGGTTAGCATTCTCTGGAAAAAATCAAGGGGTTTGCTCGTTAACTCGGGATGCTTAGCCTCAACATGACGAAGCAATTTGTTTGGACGCATGCTCTCGTTTGCAAGTTGTTCATAACAAATAACGCATAATGGGCGCGGATCTTTTTCATCTTCATTCCATGTAAATCCCATTTTTAAATAAGTGTCATCATACTTTCTCACTACTTTTCTTCGCTCTGACTGATTTGCATTTGATTGACTTGCCTTTTCTATTACTTGACTAGCTGCACTTTCATCATCACCGACTCCAATAACCGACTTCTTTAACCATTTATCCATTATATGAAGGGCTAAGTGGGCCTAATACAAAAACCAGATTCTAAATCATAAACTACTGCAAGCTAAAATAACCAACTGCTGTCGAAATAGCTGACCGCGAATGCTGAGTCACAATTGTTTGAAGTAGAGACGAAACTACGATTGCAAGTTGCAGCATACATACACAACAAAGGTTAAGTTGTTACACAACAATGGATAATCACCGCTGTGCTATGAAGTTTTATGAAATGGCTATGCGTCAAACAGCCATCATAGTCGTTCTAACTAACAAATTTTTGCTTCTTTAAGAGAATCATAGAAGAAAAACGCTTCAGATCATTTTTTAACGACTCAAGTCGCAATGATTGTTATTGCCAGTGGTTAATGAAAGCTAATGTGAATTCGGTAACTCTTTGCGACCCACCAAGATGTCCTTCGCGACCCACAGTTTGGGAAACGCTGCTCTAGTTTATCTAGCAGAATGTAAAAATTCATATAAAAACAGAAGATGATTTGGACAATCTTGATTAATAGTGAGTTACTTTTTTTCGATGTTTTTTCTTGTTCAACCCAACACTAATAATTTTCAATCCCCAAATGCAAAACCAGATATTTGATAACTGTAACTACTGTGAGTATCGAACTCCTGACAAATTTGATGCTGAATTGTCGAATTCTGCAATCCAGACAATAACCATCGTTCACGTAAACATTGTAAGCCTGCCAAAAAATTATGATGCATTAAAAATTTTTTTAGGCAAGTTCTCCAAGAAATTTGACGTAATTTGCCTCAGCGAAAGTCGTTTAAATGACCGTAACTTAAAGTACTGCAATATCCCAGGGTATAGCATGTACTTTTGCAACTCTGCTACAAGAGCAGGTGGTGCTGTTATTTTTGTGAGAAATAACCTAAATTGTCGGCAACTGACAGAAACTAAAATCAAAACTGATGAATGTGAGGATGTTTGGGTGGAATTAAAACTAAATAAGAGCGAATCTTTAACAGTTGGCTCTGTATATCGACACCCTACCCTACCACACTATAATATTGGATTGCGTCATTATTGTGATAACTTTCCATTATCAGGTTTCGTTGTAACGTACACTAGAGGCGCGGTGGGTCACTTTAACGTGACCATATTTGTATTGAACGTCTTGCGTGTTGTAATTGGCTTTAATATTAACTCTCAATTGATATAGATCGCTTTTCCTGTTAATGGATCAGATTCGAGCTCTGGAAGGGTATAATAACTACAAGGCGGCCTTGAACATTTTAACGCCATTTTCAACTCAATGTCAATTTTGTTTTCCATTTGGAATCCTCCCCCCTCTTGTAGTTTTTTTGTTTTTGCTGTTGTTGGTGTCCACAACTTCATTATATGCGATCCTATAAGAATTTTTTTAATATTGTGAAAAATTGTAGTTGGTGTCTAACTTACAACTCCATTATGTGTGATCCTATAAGAGTTTTTTTAATTATTGTGAAAAATTGTAACACCTTAGTGTGAACTCATTCCAACGTACTTCGTAGAAATTGCAAATAGCTAACTTGACAAAGGCGTTTAGCATTTTTTCGAATTCGCATGACTTTATATGGGTTACCACTTTTCAAGGTACAGACCGACACAATACCACAATCCGAATTAAAATATATACGTTGATGTTAAAGAATTCTCAGATACAAAGTCTACTTTGGCTACAGCTAGAAAACGATTTTTGATGAAAAATCGTAACTATAGTGTCTAACGATTTTTAAGATTACCCCTACGATTTTCCATTTTTAGTTCGAAGCATTTTTGACGTTGCAAAATGGGTTTTGTGCCTGAGAATTCTTCCACCCCTCCAGAGGGGATGAAAACGTCAATATATAATATTTTCAATTTGCATTCTGTTTCAGTGCCGATTTGTACCTTGTACCGTCTTAACCATGAATGCTCGTGCAATTCGCGAAGTTAACAGCATGCGAGCAGTCGAAACGTGAAATCTTAATTAGTATTTTTAAAAAACGTTGTGACATTCTGTTGGAAAAAAGATGAAAATGTTGCTGCGGAAAATTAATTATGTGAACGGCTTACATTTTTATTCTAAATATTACTGTATCATGACTTGCCATTCTTTCACTAATAAACTTCAGTTTCAGTGTAATTTTTTCATCCAATTGTATTATGTTACCAGACATGTCTGGTCCAAGCGTTGGCTTGACTTTGCGCAACATTATTAAAGATTGCAATGCGAGACGTATAAAAATTACATTTTCTTTGCAGATATTAAGCAAGATTTGCACGCAAAAATTACTACATATGCCCGCGAAACTGCTGCCAGCACCGGCCTGGTAAAATTTAGTTGCAATTGGTCAAGTTTAATGTAAACAATTTTGTAATATTTACTTACTATAGACTGGAATCATGCAGTGTGATTGGAAATATTACTGCGTAAACATTGCAAACTTTCATGAGAAAAGTGGCAAATAAATCCATTTTGCTGGTAAGTATTTCCATTGAAATCGGGTAAAAATATCAGGGTGTAGGTGGTAAAAACAAACGGTTAAACTGGAAATATTAACGGTCATGCGTTGTACTTTCTACAAAGCTTTTCACTCTAATTACAATCAAGTTTGGTAAAATTTGCTTCGCAGCTTTAAAAAAATTTACTAAAATTTAGTGCTTTCAACAAAAATTTTTGGCAGAAATAGTTATTACTACCACGCAAAAATTATTACATATGCCCGTAAAACTGCTGCCAGCACCGGCCTGGTAAAATTTGGTTGCAATTGGTCAAAATTAATATGAACAATTTTGTAATATTTGCTTACTATAGACTGGAATTATGCAGTTTGATTGGAAATATTTTTGCGTAAACATTGCAAACTTTCATGAGAAAAGTGGCAAATAAATCCATTTTGCTGGTAAATATTTTCATTGAAATCGGGTAAATATATTAGTGTGTAGGTGGTAAAAACAGACGGTTAAACTGGAAATATTACCGTTCATGCGTTGTACTTTTTACTTTAATTACAATCAAGTTTGATAAAATTTGCTTCGCACCTTTAAGAAAAGTTACTAAAATGTGGCGTTTATACCAAAAATGTTTGGGAAAAGTTGCCATTAGTGCTGCTCAAAATTTAGTGCAATTGCACCCGCAGCTGCTGCCAGCACCGGCCTGGTAAAAATTGGTCGGAATTTTTTTACAGTGTAAGAACGATGGAAAGTGTTACAAAAAATATCATAACTTTAGTTATGCTCGTTGGATTTTCACAATTTCAACTGTAGGCTATCGTGAAGGTTATTTAAAATAAATTTCAAGAAAATTAGTAGAGTTTTAAGCACCTTACATGGTAAGTAAATTGGACATAAACAATAATTTTTGAAGCGGTTTTTAAGCTAATAGCATTTTTTGCTATTTTAAAGCGTAACTGTAGCGTCGATTTGCAAAAAGTTGTCATTTGATTCAAATTAAATAGGCTTAACCACAAAAATTTAAACTTCAGTATGAAATCAGTTGAGCTCTTGGTCATGGTTTTTCAGGCCTTAAAATTTTTTCGCTGGAAAATGATTGCGTAAATTGTTTTAAACCTCATGTAAAAGAAGGTTTCACTTTATAGAACTAGATTTTTACTGCTCAAGGCGAAAGGCTTATTGCTACCGAAGAGGTTCAAAATTATGGAAAAGTTGTATACATGAACAACATTTTTGAAAGTGGTTGGTGGAAGGATGCATACCCGTCATCCTACCCCCCCTAGCCAGAGGCTAAGCTACAGAAACCATCAAAAGAGTCTGGCACAAAAGCCCCCCTCCTCTAAATACGCTCCTGCAAACCAATTAAGATGTGCATTGTGTCGTACCTTTTTTCTGATGTACGACGGACGAACTATATTAAACGAGAATGTGGATTCTTTGATTTCGCCGTTTTTAAACTTTTACATTTACTGTACAGTTACACATGATAACACCACCGTCACACCTGCTACTCGCCTGCTGGAAACAGCGGGTGAAAAGCGATGAAAAGAAACAGCTCGAAAAGTTGCATTTCTGCGTTTCCACACTAATACTGAATTTGATTTCTTCATTTTTATCCTCCTGTTACGAGACAGCGACGGAGGCGCTGTGCATAGGACGAATCCAGACTGGCTTTGGAGTTGCCCTTGTTTCCGAGTTTTTCAGTTGAGCTTTCATTTTTTACAATGTCGTAAGGATCTGTCAATCATAATTAGTTAGCAACCTGAGAAAATGTTAAGCTTTTCGCAGTAAGCGGCAATAAAATCGTGGTTTATAGGTTCTATTTGATCTTAAAAATGTTGTAATATAAGCTTACGTCAGCTCATTCTCTAGTCTCTACAACCGTTCTACTGCGAAAAAGTTCATTCAAAATCAAAGCCGACAACGCTATTTATTTTAAAAAAATTGAGAAAAACACAAGTATCAGTTCTGCCAGGTTTGACGTTTTCAAATGCAGCGGTTGCTATTGGCGTAGTGCATGAAGATCACCAACGGTGAGGTAAGTCTAACCTGATTTCGTCCTTAGAAATAAACAAACGATCGCTGGAATCTGAAAAATTATAAAAAATTGCTTGTTTCAGGTTATGCCACGAATCCATTTTTTTCACCTGAAAAAACACTGGATATCTATGATGCACGCAAACTATGGACTTTTTGAAATATTTTAAAAGACGTGCGTGGTTTAGACGAAACAAAGCGTCGAAAATCGATCTAGTTTGTCACGTAGCTCCATGTTTAGGCTGAGAATCATTTACTTTCGTTTTGCATAGATTTAAGGCATTTGCGTTTTTCGTCAACATTGGCCTATTTAGCGTTTTACTTCATGTTCGCAGCTGCGCACCAGAGCGCTTCCATTTACATATCATGTGAGTCTTTTTTGCAAAGCGGTTGTTAAAGTTATGGAGTTTCCGGTCAATGTGAAACGGAGTATTATTCGTCTGCTACAGATAATTAAGTGCTATATGTATAATATGGTCGAGCGCGTATTCGCGTGTAGAGTGTTCTCAATAAGATACAAAAGATATGTGTTTTTTCCGCAATTTTTTGGTTTGGTATGGCTTCACTATACTCATAATTTTGCGGACTTAGTTCTCAAATGCTAAACTTTTATGTCATGCAGACCACGACGACGACGCCCCTCCCCAAAAAAAAATCGGTTCCAGCGACGTCAACAGGTACAGCACATAACTTTTATACTGATTTGCAACAAAATACTATCTTGGAGGATAAATCAAATGTTTTGTTGAAGCTATACTGCGGCTTATCCCTATTCACTAGCTTATATTACCGGTACAGAATTTTGGAAGTTATCATCAAAAATTTACAAAGCTGCAGTAAGTTTTTTTTTACGTCTACCTTCTCATTCAAAGCAAATCGAGCACCAGCCTTCAGATTCATAAGCATTTCATTTTTTACGGTTTTAAATGGCAGCAATGACAAAAATAAATACCGCTGTATCCTTTCCGGCAATTCTCTTTCCTGTGAACTTGCATGTTTTTAACCAAGATTTTTTAAAAGCTCATGTCATTTCAGGGGCAGATCTAGAGGTGGTTTGGGACGATTGCCTCTAAACTCCTATAAAAGCAGAGAGTTCCAAGAGCTCCTGGGCAAATGAGAAATTGAAATGTTTAATGATCATGCATTATTACGTACATTGCCCTGCTCCCAGGGCCCAGGCTCCTAAACAGAAATTTTGATTGCGTTCTTTGAATCTATAAAACTCAGAGCAGTATTTTTTAACCATTTTCAAAAATACTTCTTGCTGGACGTTCGCAATTTACAGCAACATTTACAGTAACGAAAAACCAAAAGTTGCAAAAAAATGGTATAACTCCAGCATTTGTCGCGAAGCAACAAAGGAAGATCACCAACGGTGAGGTAAGTCTAACCTGATTTCGTCCTTAGAAATAAACAAACGATCGCTGGAATCTGAAAAATTATAAAAAATTGCTTGTTTCAGGTTATGCCACGAATCCATTTTTTCACCTGAAAAAACACTGGATATCTATGATGCACGCAAACTATGGACTTTTTGGAATATTTTAAAAGACGTGCGTGGTTTAGATGAAACAAAGCGTCGAAAATCGATTTAGTTTGTCACGTAGCTCCATGTTTAGGCTGAGAATCATTTACTTTCGTTTTGCATTGATTTAAGGCATTTGCGTTTTTCGTCAACATTGGCCTATTCAGCGTTTTACTTCATGTTCGCAGCTGCGCACCAGAGCGCTTCCATTTACATATCATGTGAGTCTTTTTTGCAAAGCGGTTGTTAAAGTTATGGAGTTTCCGGTCAATGTGAAACGGAGTATTATTCGTCTGCTACAGATAATTAAGTGCTATATGTATAATATGGTCGAGCGCGTATTCGCGTGTAGAGTGTTCTCAATAAGATACAAAAGATATGTGTTTTATGCGCAATTTTTTGATTGAGGTATATCCAAAAAAAGTTGAAATTCAAAATGATTTTGTAGTAAAGTTGCCAAAACAAGCTTTAAATCCTCCAAGTTCATGTCCTTGCAATACCAAAGTTTAGTATAAACACGTTGTTTGTAAACCCGCATTGAGTAAAACCTTTCTTATTCGACACTGATTCAAAGCAGTAATGTTCGGCTTCACTATACTCATAATTTTGCGGACTTAGTTCTCAAATGCTAAACTTTTATGTCATGCAAACCACGACGACGATGCCCCTCCCCAAAAAAAAAATCGGTTTCAGCGACGTCAACAGGTACAGCACATAACTTTTATACTGATTTGCAACAAAATACTATCTTGGAGGATAAATCAAATGTTTTATTAAAGCTATACTGCGGCTTATCCCTATTCACTAGCTTATATTACCGGTACAGAATTTTGGAAGTTATCATCAAAAATTTACAAAGCTGCAGTAAGTTTTTTTTTACGTCTACCTTCTCATTCAAAGCAAATCGAGCACCAGCCTTCAGATTCATAAGCATTTCATTTTTTACGGTTTTAAATGGCAGCAATGACAAAAATAAATACCGCTGCATTCTTTCCGGCAATTCTCTTTCCTGTGAACTTGCATATTTTTAACCAAGATTTTTTAAAAGCTCATGTCATTTCAGGGGCAGATCCAGAGGTTAACCGATACACGGCAGATCGTGTATCGGTTAACACATTCTAACAATAAGTGATTTATTTCGTGAAACAACTACCTTTTGGCAAAAGGTCCTTAAGTGCGATAAAAGTAAAAAGTTTATTGACAGCATTAGCAGTACGCCGGCGTAATACTTGCTCATCGATCGCTTTTAATTTATTAGGCTGTGTGTTGTATATTGCTTCGACAGTAATGAAGAGTTTTATCCTATAACTCGTTAGAATAGCTTTGAGCAAAGGCTGTTGGTGCCCAGCTGCAATGGGCACAAAATTTTTACTAAATATTTATCGAGGTGTTACTGAAGTTATGAGCTATACTTGCATCTATATAAATAATCAAGGTTAATTTCAAATTATTGAACCAAACATTCAACATTAATCGAGATACTGTAGATGGAAGTGAGCTTGCGCTCTTCGAGTCAGATGGAAGTAACTTAAAAAGTACGTCCATGCAGTCGGCTCCACCCGTGTGTGAAACTCGTTGTGAAGAAAGTATAGGCTACATTATGTTACCCCGTACTGGCTGGTCAAGAAAAATCAAAATGGTTTAGGTCTGGATGGTCCAAGACATTCTGTAAGATGAAGGGCCGCATAGATTATGGTGTGACGAAAATTACACGAGCCGCAAAAATAGCAATTTAATGTAGTTCTAATTGATCCTACGCTTATTGCTGTATGAAGACACTTCGCGGTGTTCGATATGCTAGTTGGTCTTTCATTGAAATGTTTTTGCTAATAAGGACAATAAAGAACACAAAAATAAAATATCAAACTTACACAACTTTAACTTTAGTTCAAAAACTTTAAGGCTTTGAACAAATCACAAAAAAAAATCAAATCTTCATTAGACTCGCGGTCTTATTTCGCCGAAACGTGTAATGAGTGGACGTGTTCATCTCCGTGGTTCAGGGTCTGTACAACTCCGAAGAAACGTCGCAGGTGTGGCGACTCTGCAGCTGCCGGTTTGGCTGCGCCGGGATTCGAATCCCAGACCTACCGCAACCACAGCAATGTCAACTGAGCTGACCGGCCGATTGGGCTCTAAACGAATATAATTCATTTACAGGATGCGGTGTAAATTAATCATAGCACGCGAAAGTGTTCCAAGGCTGCACACAATATCTTGCCGATATTTGGACCTTATATGATACTAATAATTGATTTAGAATGATAACAAGGTGAGCGGAAGGAAGATTGATAGAAGGAGAATAAGTCCACTCATTTTCACCATTGTTGAACCATTACAGCCATCTAAAAATACAAAACTGATTGAAGTCTGGTTTATTATATTATATACCTCATATGAGACGAAAGCATGTCACAAACCAACTTTCCAGAAGTTAAGGGTCATAATTGCTAATTTGCATTTTGCAATACAACAACTGGAACTTCAATCACATGAAACGCTTTAAAAAATCGCTGTGAAAGTAAAAAAATTGTGCCTCAAAGAAAGCTGTTAACTCATTTGCTAAGCGCACACGTCATCGGTGCGGCAAGCCTGGGATTGGATTTCCGGGTCGGTCAAATCAACACGCAGTGTCGCTAACGGCTCGCCACCGCTGCGACGTTTCTTCGGAGCTGAGGAGCCCAGGCGCTAAGACGCGGAGATGGGCCCCGCCACTAGGTACACGTTTCGGCGTAATACCGCAAGTATACTAACAAAGGAGTTTTCCTCATCTCGACCTAAGCAAGCTCGCTGCAGCGCCTTGATCGCTATCTAACCATTGAAAGTTAATAATCCAACTAAATTCGGATGTTTATTATTTCCGTGGTATTATGCCTAAATTTGTAACGAGCGCTCAACTCCGCTTCTTAACGCAGCTTCGAACTCCAAGGAAACTTTGCAGCAGTGGCGAGCTATTGACAACACCGTATCTGATTGAACCGACACGGAAACCGAACCCCAGACCCCTTGCAACGATAGGGATGATGCCATCACTACACCAACCGGCTAATTTAGATATCCAACTAAAGGTACAGTTTACCAAAACGCACAAGTGACATGCGACAAAAATTACAATGTAGGAAGTGAATGCAGAAGGTTTTCGCGGCATGGGTGCAAATCTGTAGGGGGGGATGTGTCCCCCCCAATATTTTCATGCCCCACATCAGCGAACTAGATGATCTTTTTTTAGTCTTCACTACATTTTGGGCAAGAATTTGTTCATCTGGGAAGTGATGACCTTTTTTTTTGGTCTTCATTCCTTGCACTTTACTGTGGTGGGCAAAAATTTGGGCAACCGCGCGGGGGAATCAAATTTTCTAATCATCCCCCCAATGTTCGACAAAGATTTGCTCCCCTGTTTCGCGGGATCGCTAAACAGTAAAATAAAACAAACAAGATGCAATAAAACATTGTCACGTGTCGCGTATAGGTATAAATGCACCTTAATTCAAATATAAAATCAACTTACCGCTATTACATGCATAGGCTACGCATGTATAAGAAACAACGAGACCGGGAGGGGTTGTTACATCCCTGCAGTCACTGATTTGTTGCGAGGAGCAGTATCTTAGCACTGTGTTGAAAGTATAATCTGCAAATAGTGCGATTATTTTTTTACGTTCATACCTTTATAGCTCAAATGGCCACGCGGAAAGAGCGTCCGCCACTGCAGCTGTAGATTCGGGTTGAATTTCGTTGGAGTCAAACGCTGGAGTCATCAAACCAATGACTATAAAATTGGTATCGACAGTTTCCCTGCTTGACGCTCAGCTTAAAGGGAAAGTGTGGAGAACAAGCCGACAAGTTTACTTGTTGTGCCGTTGCGAAAAGTACTTAACGGGATTCCCCTACCTTGATGTGGCAGATAGATAGCTGGCAACTCCTAAGAGAGCTCGTTGTAGCACTTTAATGGCTTTTTCATGAGAAGAGGATAAATATGCTAGGCTACTACCATGCGCTACTAAATAGTGGAACTTGGACTAAAAATGACGCGATAATCACGAGCGCTGCCGCCTCACAAAAGGCCGAGAAAAGGTAAAGCTTTCACAGCTGCACTCGCCGCTCATGCAAGATGATTAATCTGCACGTGCGTCGTGATTTTAGAAGACATTGCAACAGATTTTTGCAGTTATTAGAGAAGAGATTAAATAATAGGTGTAGGCCTATAGTAGTAAAAAATATTCAAGGGATAGAGTAGATAAGGTAGATGCTTAGCCTTCGTATTGGTAGCTGATAGCATCAGTTACATTGCATTATTGACTGAAACTGTAGTGATAGTGCGAAATACATGTTAAAAAATTAATTTTGTTTCCGCAAGTGCAGTTAATTCATTCGATCATTGCCTTTGCAAACCTAGCATATCATGTGTGTTCACCTGACGTAAGTTTTCAAAATTAAAAGTTGGCATTACTTCCCTTGCAAGCAAACCAAAAAAATTTTTTTGAAGAAGTGAAGAACTTGGTATTTTAGTTTGTATAACAGACGTTGTTTTGCATGATTGCTATTAAATTTTTGCATTAATGCGAAATGTCATTTATCTCCTCAGTTAATTTTGTTTCTTCAAAACGTGTTATAGATGTGTCATTGGTTGAGTGTGGTGGTGGTCAAATGGTCCAGCATGTGTGTTTTGGGATAAGCAAAACACACTATCAGCAAAAAGATAAGCAAAATTACTGAAGCACTTTTGCTTCAGTATTTTTTATTCTACAGGATAAAGCTAATTTTACTTAGTGTGCGTAAGACGCTTGGCTTTGTGTGTGGTTACTGTACGGGGTGTACGTAAAGTCTGGACACATAGAAGTTAAGCATTTTTCAAAATAGTATGCAAAAGTATTAATAAGTATTTTTTGCATCCACAGATTTTAATTATAAAATATTCAACTGTTTTACGAGTCCAGACTTTATGAAAACCTTCGGCTTGTATACAAGGTAATGTGCAAGATTGCTTGATATTTTCATGGTATTTTCTATGTGTAAGTATCGAGTGGAAATCAAAGGTATTAAACTAGAGCTGAAAGAACTGCTCAGCTGTCAGCATACACCTTCATGCAAGTGTGCCAGCATGGTGCCAGCGCTCTTCAATACCAGAAAAAAAAAAACATTTTCTTTTACGTAGTTGTAGAATAGAGATTAAAAACTATGCGATGCATTTGTGAAAAATTTATGCAGTTGCCTGAACATTTGATTGAAAACTTTCTTGCAAAGCCGTTTTAGCTCGGCAGTCGACAGAGAGCATTCGTACTGCTGTGCTGGTAGCTGATAGCATCAGTTACATTGCTTTATTAACTGAAACTGTAGTGATAGTGCGATATAGACACTAAAGATAGTGCGAAATAACATATTAAAAATCAATTTTGTTTCCGCAAGTGCAGTTAATTTATTCGATCATTACCCTTGATCGAATGTTAGGTAGACTTTCGGGCATCGAAGAACCTTTCTCCAAGAGAGCTGATGTACGTCTTTTTCAGAATTAACATTCTAGCCACTGTTTTTGATTGTTTGTACCCGTATGTGTTTTTTTCTCAAGTGGTACTAGCTTTGAATTGTTACGATGCTAAGTTTACTTTTTTTGTGGAGTTTGTGAATTCTCATCGCTTAATGGGCATATAGGCTTACCTTCTGTTACGGATGTGTTCGGTTAAGAAATCCATTCCTGCTAACTTCTAAAAGAATGTTTAATAGCCTACATGTCATGTGTATTTAATCCATTGGAATTGTTTTTCTTTGGTAATAATAATATCTGTCGCAAGTCAATGTATATGTTACTTTAAAAAACTTTTTAACTCATGCTTATGCGATTTAGGCCTGGAACGAATGTTAAATTTTGCGTATGTAGTGTAGTATGTGACGAATGCGTGTGTAATATGTATCATAGTGATCATGTCTAGCAATTTCATCTTCGTGAATAATTTCATAAATCTTTGTGTTACAGCAGTACGAATTGTTAAAATACGTACAGTAAATTATTTTCATCTTGTTTAAAACAGCGAATCATGAGCAAAAGTAAGAGTGCTATTTCTTAAACCGATGTGTGATTCGAATTCAGTTTATTAGAGAACACCTATTGTGTAATTGACATTGATGCAATGCGGTAGAACAACTTCTTGTGTCAGAAATGCTTAGTACCAAGGCCATCTCTATTAGTATGCAATATCAAGTCTCTTGTCTTATAAATGACGCAGTTTAAATCGTTGGCCTCATGCTGGGCGCTCGTTATTTTCGTTTTCAGTCCAGATTCTATTATATAGAAGTCCATGCTATACTACATTAATAAATATTATTAAGACGGAGACAAATTATTTTTGCAAATCCAAATTCATATTACCAAACAAGCAAAATTAATAAATTATTATTTATATCGCAAGATTCGCAACTGTTGGTGGAGGTGCGCAGTACTGATCACAATTGTACCGTGGTACTTTTTTTGTACCGGTACCGTCGGTACTCTTTAAAATTTGTTCCGTTGTACCGGTAACGCGGTACTTTTTTTCGGAAATACCCGGTATTTTTGAAGCTTTTTACTTCGTTACACTAAAACTTTTTACTCTGTTATACGGAGTAGACTGCAGAAAAAACCTGTCGTCAGCCGGCCTCGAAGAATGTATTATTATGTAAATCCCTATGCACGCAACAGAAGGCACTCCGTGCGGTTGAAGCGATGTGGATTAAAGAGGATGTTAACTTTGGAACAAATCTGGGGCAAAATGATCTTGCTTCTTCGTAGACGTCACAAAGCCTACCGACAAGTCTTACATCACAATGATTAACTGATTAACCAATGGTTTAACTCAACCGTTCAGTCGTATCAGTATCACTATCAGAATTGCATTGCAAGTGCAAAGAGTGAAATCTTGTGTTCCTTTCCACACAAAATCTTGACAGAGCTTTTTATCAAAACCTATACAGCTTTGCCTTCTAGCTCATCAATGGAAAGAGTTTTTTCTATCGGAAAAGACTTACTTAAACCCAAACGAGCAGGGTTAAATGATGCCCATTTTGAAATGTTGCTGTTTCTATGCGAACAACTAAGTTTAAAAACAGCAGCTGTTTCAAAATGAGTTTCAATGCTGTTTCTTTTCTATCAGTCTTTTTTAATCAAATATCAATCAATGAATCAATTTTCTGGACCCGCTTATCCTTGGGGGGTCGCGGGGGCAGCAGCTCGAGTTGGATCCTTCAAGCATTTCGATCCTCTGCAACAAAGGATAGATGCACTGCTGGGATGTCAAGGCGAGACCGACTAAGATCTTCTACGTAATCTCGCCAGCGAGTTCTGGGACGGCCTCTAGGCCTTCGACCAATCGATGTTGAACAGAGCAGTTTTTTGGCTGTTCTTTTCTGGGACATTCGTGTCACATGTCCATACCAACGCAGTTGCGATTTTTCTAGTCGGAGAAACAGCGCTTCGATGTCTAGAGATACACGAATATCTGCACTTTTAACCTTGTCCAACAAGGTCAAACCGCTAATTCTTCGCAAGAATCCCATTTCGGCTGCTTGAACTCGAGACCTAACTTTCTCATTCATGATCCAACACTCATGGCCATAAGTCAGAATAGGAACATAGACCGATCTGAAAATGGATAGCTTTGCCTTGGTGCAAAGCTCCCGTTTCAGTACCACAGAGCGGTGGAGCTGGCGCATTACTGCACTTGCTTTTCCGATGCGGATATCCAATTCGCTATTTTGTCTGCTGTCACTTGTGAATGAGACGCCGAGGTACTTGAATTTCTCTGACTGTTTTAGTGGTACTACATCAATTTGGAAAGAGCACTGCTTTGGTTGTCTGGACAGATACTTGGTTTCTGTTTTTGTTGTAGCCTACTGATTTTCATTCCGGCAACAGAGCATGCATCCGAAAACCTGTCAAGAACTTGCTGGAGACCATTTTGGGTAGATTTGATATCGAATGAAATTGCGTTTATTATGTTTTTCGTCCTGACTTTTTTTCTGAAGCAAATGTGACTTCCAAATATAAAAAATGCACACAAGAAATCGTATATTCCGCGTCGTCGTGACAGTAGTTGCAAGCTTCTAGCTTATACGTAAATACAAGATACATATCAAGTTAGCGCAAAAAACGCGAATAACGCTGTTGCCCCCTCAAGATGACGCTTTGACCCAAAAATAATGCGAGACTTTTAATCAGAGTCTTAAAAACTCTATCATGAACGTTGGTACGCGTTTTGAAATTTGAAAGCAGAGCAATTTTGAAACCTATAAATGACCTTGGTTTTTTAATATTCGTCACACAGATATGTAAAACAAACATCACAAAAGTAACGTTTAGCGAGTACCGAGTCGGGACTTTTTGAAATCAGTACCGCGTACCGGTACCGCGGTACTTTCTACGGTCAGGAACCAGGGATGCATTGGTAAAATTCGAACTAGGGGGCCCTGTTCAGTGATAAAAATTCAGTGGTTTTAAACGATTGAATTCTGATTTCTTTATCTTTATCCTCCTATCACGAGAAAGCGGCGGAGGCGCCATGCTTAGGACGAATCCAGACTCGCTTAGGAGTTGCTTTTGCTTCCGAGTTTTACGATTGAATTTTGCTTCTGACTAATTCTGTAGTTTGCTGCTTGCCAGATTCCACAAAGCAGAGATAATTATCATCGTGAAGCGTTTTACCCAAGGACGCAACAACTAGACTAGGTTTGGAGTTAAACCGTTAACCTTACGATCATGGTCGTCGTAAAAACGACGCTCCAAACCATTGCGCCATTTGAACCGTGTAAAGCTTAATTGCTCCGGTTTCAGTCACCCACAACAGTGTTTCTCAACAGCCGGTCCGCAAACCGGTACCGGTCCGCGTCTACTTTTCCGCCAAATAAATTCCAACATTATACCACAATTCAAAACGGTGCTTTTTATTATAACCCACTTGTTTTGCCTTTCTTGTAAAAAAAAAACGTTGGAGGTGAAATGAACCTAGCGCATAACAACTCGCCACGAGTTGTTGTAGTAAGTGAAATCTAAGAATATATTTAACTGAAATTCAGCAGTATGGTTACCGGATTTCGATTGTGAAACGGAAACAAACAAACAGCCAAGTGTTTTCCTTTTCTTTCAAACACCCCATTGACGAAAATCAAATTGGTGATTTTAGCACTTGGTTTTAACATGACGTTTTTGGTTGTTTTTTAAAGTCCACCCGTCCACAAAATTTATTGAGAAATTTTGCCTGTCCGCAACGTAAAAAGGTTGAGAACTACTGACCTACAATATGTTTTACAACGTTCGTTACAAGCTTAATTCCATTAAGACATTAGTTTATGTAGTTACAAGCACACAATCACTAAACATTCAAAACTGAAAGAAGTGTAAACTTAGCGTCAGAGATGGTGAAAAAATGACGGCTAAGTCTTTGAGTTGTAAACATCCTCGCCAGAATATGGCAGTACTCACAAATAGGCTACTTATGTTTACCGGTATATGGGGCGCCGTTTGGAAAAAAACCATTTGTTTTGTGACCCATGTTTTTTGAGCATATTTAGACCATTATTTGTTCGATATATCAAAGTCGGACCAAAAAACGCGCGCAGTAAGTAGGCAAAATTATATGCCGTTTGGAAAAAAAAACGATTTTGTGACCCATGTTTTTAAGCTTATTTAGACCATAATTTGTCCGATATATATATCGGAAATATCTGACTTATATATCGGACAAATTGCACTCTAAGTCGGATCAAAAAACTCGCGCAAAATAGTCAGAGTTTTCCGACTTATATATCGGACGAATTCTATGCCAAGTCGAACCAAAAAACACGCGCAAAAATTTAGATTTTTCCGACTATCGGACTAATTCTATGCTAAGTTGGACCAAAAAACACGCGCAAAATAGTCAGAGTTTTTCGACTTATATATCGGACAAATTCTATGCCAAGTCGAACCAAAAAACACACGCAAAATATTTTTTGTCTCTTATGGTTCATAGGAGCTATCTCAGACAAAATCTAGAAGTATCACGTGAGTTTCGTGATGTACCGCGTAAAAAGGAAAAATTTTGAATCTTGATGTCAGTTTGACTGGATTGTCGAGAAGAGAGCAGAAGTTTTCACTTCAAAGCGCTAAGATACATGACGGTAGACGCGACGCTTTGTCATGCTAGCGTGTCAATCAAGCGTGTCATGCTCGCGTAATCGCAATGGTTGAACTTCATACGGAAAATAGAAGTATGCATAAGCTCTATTAACGTGCGTTCATAGTTTAACAAATAATGACAAACCTTGCTATTGTTTCAACAATAGCGAAGACTACAGACTAGCAACTCCTTGCAAACTTTGTGAAAAAAATCTTGAAAACAAAATGTATTTCGTTCCGAACACTGAGCACAGAGAGCGCTTACGCTCTTAGTAGTACGTAAACACTCTATGACAGGGTATCTCATAAAAGTCACGTGATGCTATTAGTTTTTGTCTGAGATAGCTCATAGGAACCATATCAGACAAAATAATTGTTTTGCGCGTCTATTTTGGTTCGACTTTGTGTGCAATTTGTCCGACATACATATGTGTTTTTTGGTCCGACTTAGAAAACAATTTGTCTGATATATAAGTCGGATATTTCCGATATATACATCGGACAAATAATGGCATACAAATAAGTTGAAAAAACAAGGGTCACAAAATTGTTTTTTTAAACGTCGTGTGGCGCGCCGTTTGAGCAAAAACAATTTTGTCCGACTTATTTTGCGTGTGTATTTTGTTCCGATTTAGAGTACAATTTTTCCAATATATAAGTCGGATATTTCCGATATATATGTGGAACAAATAATGGTGTAAATATGCTCAAAAAACATGGGTCACAAAACAAATGGTTTTTTTCCAAGCGGCGCCCCATACCGGTACTCTACATCTAAGTTACGTAAGAGAAAAACGAAAATTGAAATTACAAATGACAATCTACTGTAGCCTAATCGTGGATCTCCATCTACCTTCAAAATTTTAGCTGAATAGCCTATGTGACAGTCCAATGGACCGTCAGAAGACAAGGAGAGTTGAATCTTGAAAGGAAAGAATGTACTACTATGGCGTCACAGTGAGCTTTTACGGTGAGTAGAATATTGCCTGAACATTGCTCAAGGCAGTCTCGGTAGCGAACTTTTTTTCGCAGACTCGAATGTGAAAATACTGAATATTAATTGGTCCTAGCACCAAAAGTTTACGATGACTTGAATAGTTGGACCCCTGGGCCTCCCTCAAAGTATTTCTTTTTAGAAGTAGGGAGCCCATCCATACGGAGCCTCCCACCAAGTCACCCTTGTCAGTAACGAGTACCGGTACCGCAATACTTTTAAAATCTTTGACTACTAGCAAATGCTTTTCGTTTACCAACTTTGAAGAAACAAACATTATTTATCGAAGAGGTTCTTAACCTTTTATATTCAGCGACCCAATTTGCAATCCGACATAACCAAACTACCCACTTCCAATATTACGTTTCATTAAACACACATAAATGCTGTTGCGCATCAGATGAAGAGCAACAACAACCGCAGATGTCCAAATTTCCGCGCAAAATCAAGTAGAAACCAGAAAAAAAAGTCATAGATGTCCAAATCGCGACCCCCAGGTCGAGAACCACTGGTTTATGACCTATTGTAAACTGTTGTGTTCCATAACTTCAAATTACTCACCTGAAATTTCCCACAAGTGGGGAATTACCCACAGGCTAAGAACCTCTGATTTATCGCTTTTATGCCTCCCTCGGCGAGGGACGTATACGGAAAGTCGGAGCATAATCACTGGCGCACACAGGTAAGTTTTTACGCGCCAAATTTCCGATACCAGTTAGAAGAATTTTCTGCTTAAATTCTCCGAGGAAAATTGGGCTTTTCTTAAGAAATCTTTTTACGGGATCACCCTTTATAAAATTTCTGCGAACACTCCTGGTCATAATGCATGAAATATATCTAACAAAGCTTTACTTTGTAAACCACATGACTGTAGCTTGAATTTTTATATAGGTATGTGCATCATGAAAGATGACTTAGCTGAGTGTCGAACTCGCGAAACCAGTTCCGGAGCCCTACCCACCAACCATCCGGCCAACTTCATGTGGTAAATTTAACAAAGCTTATCTGCTTCTCCTGGCATATTGCAGCAAAAATTTGGATTTCTTTTTGTAAAAGCTTTCGTGAAACAAATGCGCTTTGTAATCATTGTAACCACTTAAAGTCTTAAATATTTCGTTTCTTTTTTTCTACAAACCAGAGCACTGCATGTTTATCGTATCATCAAATTCATTACGTTCATAATTTGTAGCCGTTTTTAAAATTGCTTTAATTTCCAGTTTCCACCCCCTTCTTTTAGTAGCAATATTTTAGTTATCACTCGTCTCAAGACTTTTTAATACGGTATATAGTTGCAATAGCATTTACTTACTTATTGTTGAATTTGCAAAAATGCAGTAATTGTTGTCTGATGCAGGACATTGCTGAAGGTTGGATGAATGGGCGTTATTTTCGCATATAGGCATGTTGGCAAGTCCACATTGGTAGCATGATAATGCGTCAACTGAAAAAAATTAGAAAATGTGTTTTTACGCTAGGAAGAAAAAGTGGAATAGAATCAGAAAATCTAAATAAAATATTGCGTTTCAATTGTATAAATAAACTTAAAAATCAAATCAAAAAATCAAATCTTCATTATACTCGCGGTCTTATGCCGAAGCGTGTAACGAGTTGTGGGGCTCATCTCCACGGCTTAGCGTCTGGGCTTTTCAGCTCCGAAGAAATGTCGCAGCGGTGGCGAGCCGTTGGCGACACTGTGCCAATTTGACCGACCCGACGTTTGAACCCAGACCTCCCAAACCGATAGCGTGTGCGCTTAGCAAATAAGCTAACGGCATATTTCTAAAATTAAATTTAAATTTAGACAGAACTTGTAAGTTATTATATAATAAACAAAATCACAAAATTATAAAAAAACACCATAGCCTGTTTCGCTCTTGTCGGCTTTCGGGTGATTTTCTTATTCAAGTTGCAATTCTATTTAAATAAGATATCCGCCTGAAGAGCCAAGACGGCAAAACAAGCTGTAGTGTTGTATTTTATAATGCATGCTCTAGCTGTTGACAATCATCAAGCACCCTGCCAGAGGAAGTTAAGACTTGCTTTAACTTGTAAATTTAAACGTGTTAGACGTGTTTATCGCAATTCCCTTATTTAAAGGTAGGTTATATTAAACTGTGACCCTTTTTTTAGACTACACATATTTGATGCACACCAGCTGGTAGTGGCAAATTCGTAGGGTAATGACACTGCATCTATTCATTGGAGGTTTTAAAAGAAGTGAGTCAAAAACTGATCAGTAAATGAAGGCAGTCTACGGAATAAGCACTTGCTTTTTCAGCAAACACACTAATTACTGTAAGCCTATAAAGGTCAACACGTCCGCAGATGTCCAATTTTTACATCCCCCTGAATTTGCACCCATGATTTGGGGGGGCAATTACGCCCCTAGCCATGAATCAAACCCTGTTTTGCAGGTTTTTCGACCAAGAAATGTACTACGGCATAGTCAGAAACCATGCAGCTGACAAAACACGCAGGGACAAGGGTTAGTAATATCTAAAATGGTTTCGCTCTAATAATTTATCACCAAATCATTCCAAAACCACTTATTTATTAATTAACAAACTACCTCAAATCTCCGTTTCGTCCGAATTTAAACTAGCTATAAATCAAACCATCATTGAAAGAGCAACTTAAGTCAAATACTTAGGAGTATACCTGGATGAAAAACTTACTTGGTCCAATCATCTACAGCAACTCTCGTTGCAACTAGCAAAAACATCTGGTTAATTCTATCGATTACGGGAATATGCTACAAAGAAAACCCTATGCATGCTTTATTACAGCCTAGTAAATAGCCGTGTACAATACGCAATCTCCGTTTGGGGAACGGCGTGTAAAAGCAGATTGCAAGAAATTGGTGTTAGATTGAACAATATTGTGAGAATAATTACCTGGAATAGCAAATTTGCGCACGTTATTAAATTGTGTAAAGAATTGAGATTTTTGAAACTGAACGAAATTTATCAGTTGGAACTAGCCGAATTTATGCATCAGCTAAATTATAACAGACTACCTGATGTCTACTACGATCAATTTACCAAAATTGAGGAAATTCACTCACGCGCAGGTCCACAACTAGAAGCAAATGCTTAGGGGGGCGAAAAATATTTTAAGGGGGGCCAAATTACCTATACCGGTATCATGTATTATAGTAACCAATTTTTTGTAGGGGGGCGAAATTTTTTTCAGGGGGGGCTCCGGCCCCCCGCGCCCCCCCCCCCTTTTGGTTGCGGCCCTGCACACACGATACCAAACAAGTCAAGAAAGCACTCTACTTTTTACCTCGGGTAGCAAAAACTGTTGGAAAACTTCAAATTGCTTATAGGGGTACGAAATTATGGAGCGAAATAGATGATAACACAAAAAGCATGCATTGGGTTTCTTTCAAAACTTATTATAAAAACGTTTCATTGAGTAAATATTGAAAGTGTTTGGTAAATTTGATTGGCTTGCACTACTCGCGGTGTGTGTGTGTCTTCAGTCACTTGTTTTTTCACTACTGCACTTTCCTTTGTCCCGCTGTTTTGTTTATGTTTTTCATGTGTAAATGTTGTACTATGTTATGTTTGATTATGCATGAGTTTGTTTATTTATAACCTTCACGTCTTTTCACACAACAGGGAGCATCTTGACTTGAAAATCTTGTGGTTATTCGATGCTCCCTGCTGCCTTCAAGATTGTCGATAATAATATGAGTATTTTACGCTTGTGTTTTTATTGAAGCGGGCAAAAAAAAAATAATAAACTCACATGTTAGTGTGTTTAGATGTTGGTTTAAACACCATTGTGTCAGTTACTTACAATAAACAAAACTAATAAACTCAAACTAAAATGGACATTACCTGATAACATACAACCAGAAATTAAACCCAAAAGTGCATAAATGTAAAGCTTCATTTCGTCAGCTCATACAACAGCTGCAGTAAAAATCAATCCAACTAGCACAAACACCAGCTCTGAAATGTAAAATTGACATTTTTTGACTTGACACTGTTTTATGCTATTGCTTTACGGCAAATAGGCTACAGAGGTAAAAGGTATTTTTTGTTGCCTTTAAACTTTGCCAAACGATTTTCCTTTTTTGGAGCAGTTCTTGGCATAAAACACAGAGCAACTAATTGACTAACAAACGTAAAAAGTAAGCGTTCTTATCATTTCCACTCAAAGCAATTTTGGTATGAGGTTGAATTGGAAAGCGACTAACTTTACGTAGGCACAGGGCCGAAACTAGGTAATGCGGAGCCTCCCCCCCCGAAATCATCTTTCGGGGCCCCCTAAAATATTTTTTTTGAATGATGATATAAAAGAGCGAGCCCCGAAGGGGCGATGCCAAGCTAGGGGGGTCTGGGGGCATGCTCCCCCAGAAAATTTTGCAGAATTTGACCTTATTTTGGAGGCTTGTTGTGCGTTTTGAGCCTTTAAAATTCCTCAGTTTTAACCAGGTTTAATAGTCTGTTTTACTAGCTCCCTTCCAAACTCACTAAAATAATGCTGCAAGCAAACCCTACTCTAACATTTCGCTACCTATGCGAAGAAAAAACGCTTTTAAGTCTTATTTTTGCGCCTTTCACTTGAGGATGAGGGACCCTTGGTATGCTACTAAACGTTTGTTTGCTAGTTTTGCGACTGCTATTTTTCAAAAAATTTGCAAGGGCCCCCCATGGCCAAAAGCATAAATATGGTATGGGGGCCCCTTATCGCGCGAGTTGAGACAAAAAATATATTGAATCTTAGAATAGGCCATTTAAGGCACCTTCATCATACGTTGATCAAATCGTACTACGTACTGACTATTTACGGGGCCCCCTTTTTGTGCGCACCTCCCGGTTAGGGGTTCGGGGGGCGCTAGTTTCGGCACTGCGTAGGCATAAGTATATTCAAGAACTAGCCGCTGTTACATCATGATTTTTTTGGAAACGCCCCCAAACGCTGCTCTTGGTGACTTCTTCTGGGATTCCCTTTCTAAACTGGCACGAAATATTTTGAAATCTTGCCAATGCCCTTACTTAGTGAAACTTGTTTTTAAACAACTCCAGCTTTCTCAAAATATGCAGTAGCACAGCCCAGTGATTGGCAGCAGTAACTGATTGTTGTTTTTGTTATAATCTGCTTTTACTTACACATATATTTAAGTATATTTTTAAAGCACAATTGAGTGTGAACTTGACACAAAATTAAACTGAACGAAGATCCCCACGTAAATAACAAAATAATGCATTACTCGAGATATGCAAGCATAAACATTGAGCTTTTGCCGACTTAAGCAAACTCACGCGTTGTTTTAATGGAACTTGTCTTTTATTCTGCTATTGTGAGTAGGCTGCGGAAACACTATCGCAAACTCACTTGGACCATCTGTTTGCAACTAGACGGCCGAGGAATTCCGTAAAATGCCTTTTCCAAGGCACAGGTTTGGCGTATAAAAATTGCTTTTTTCAGCACATAAAAGCCTCGAGAACTTACGACCTTTCTTTAAAACCTAGAAAAGTGGTTCTGCTTTTCAATTCTCAACAAGTTGCGACTCAGTTATGAAGAAATTCAACTACTGCTGAACATTGAAATAGTGCTAACTTGAATTGTGAGCGAACTGGCTGTAAATGCAATATCTTTCACAATGAAAAGGATCGGTACAGCTACAGCCAAGTGAGCCTATCTATGTTACTGTCAATGCCCAAACAGATGACTTACTGTATGTTACAACCTTTCACTGTAGGTTATTTTTCAGGCATTAATAGCTGTAGTTGACTAAATCACTTTTTTTATGATTTCAAGATTTGTAAAGAGCGCAATGATTGGCACATTGAATTGGCGAGCGCGGCAAATGTTTTGTCGCTTTTTATGCTTAGGCTATCTATAGAACTATTTCTTCCGGAATGAGTACAATAATGCTGGGGCTAATCAGCGCTTTCTCGAACAAAACAGCTTCAGAAATCTCCATGTACTTGGTTGGTCCCCAACATCTTACGATGTGAATTTCACAGGAGGTGCTCAAAAAATAATTTCTGCGCTTATGGTATTCCCGCATCATCACAGCGGTATCTTGCAAAGTTTTAGCCCAAACGCAGAGCCAATTAAGCCTGCATTACTGTATGGAAATCAAACAATACGAAAAAGTTGTTCTTGAATACGAAATGTTCTGTTGCTGCACTGATAGTGGTAAAGGCACATAAAGAGAGATGATATTTTCGGTTTTTCCTTCATGTCTATTATTCGCTGCTGTTGATCAAATATCATTCACTACTGGCAGATAAGGTCCTGTCTACACTAGAGCGCCACGAAACTTCGCCAGGCGCCAGTTTTTATTACTTTGCCTTGAAACAATCTTGGTTGATTTAATAATCACATGACAGAGTTAAATATATCCCTAAAAATGGCAAAAATTAAAATGCACAAAAAACTACATTCAGCAATTAGACTATTGCAATTCAAAAGCTTTGCAGCCATCGTGTAATCATTTCATCTGCAGTTTTCCATTCTGATAATTCCTGCTTATTCACGTTTTTTATTGCAAATCTTGTAACCCGCTTAATTTTATGTAGTTTTTATGGGATGCATTTTAGGCAAGTGGCCAGCAGATTTTTTAACAAAAAATTATTGGTTTTATTGCAGGCTTTTGTGCGAAAGAATGTGACAGTAAATAGTTGTAAACACGCTGTGTGTGGTAAATCATTTCTTTTCTATTGAGCCGCCAATCCGGTCATGTCAGTTGTTTACTCAGCACAGCACGGTTAAATTTATTACCATCACCGACTCTTGTTCAAACTCAGCGTTTTGGATGATGTTGCAATGCTTCCCAGTTTTTGTGCATTTGTTTTCAAAAAGTTATCTTCTACAAATCGTTGCCATTGTTGCTGTGATCAGGGGCGTTTTTTAGGGGGACGGAGGGGCGTTGTCCCGTGTTCCGCCTTTTGAGTTTTGTTTGTGCATTTCAGTAAAAGAGAACCAATGTTTCTAAGTATCTGAAACATACGAGACTCTTTGATTTCTTTTGCAGCTTATGCCCCCCACCCCCCTTAAATATTCTTGCGACGCCACTGATTGTGAGCTGAATGTGCATCCGCTCATTTCAGAATTATTCAACTTTAGGACATAGCCTTATAATATTTAAAAACGACTTATGACTTATAGGAAGCAACACACTTGTGATTGATTGCCTTTATGCGTCGGCTTGCTGTCAAAATCAAAAACTCAAATTAATCATCGAATTATCAAAGAGCGATTTCGAATTTTTTGCAAAAAAACTGAAGTTTTTTTGTTAACAGCTTTTTCCCCTTACCACAACGAAATCAAGCTGAGTTAAGAGTTGACACATTCATAGTCAATCAAATTCATTCGGTAAGCTTAGCTGCTGCCATTTCGAAAATAAATGTGTGCAGGCTTGATAATAATAGACCCTTTGCACTGTAGCTTACTGCGCATGCGCGACACAGCGATGTCTGCGCGAGTTACCATAAAGCGATCAAGTTACTATAAAAATAAATGGCAAATAACAAGAAAAGCTTCGTTTTTTCGTATAACAACGGCAAAATTTTTTACATAAGTGAGTGTACTGCTTAGTAAATGTGTGATAGAACATAAATATCATCTTAAACCAAAAGTATTAGCTGCGTAAGGTATATTTTTGTAGAGTTTAGTGTTTAACGTAACAGATACGTAGGCATTTTGCAACTCTTAAACTGCGACATCATTCATATAATTATAATAAATGAGTTTCAACTTACTTGCAGAGCACACTATTTAAGCTTTATGATTTGTTTAGGTTCAGTACAATTAAAGCACAAACTTAATAATTAAGCACTCTGCGATCTGCATTGTCACTAATGTAATTAATTTGTAAACAATTTAACCATACAAAACATGAAAGCGACTTGTGAAATAACGCTGTCCTCAGCAAAGGTTTTGCACCGGTTTCTCAGCAAAGCAATCTTGAAGGCAAAATTAAGAAAAATTTCAAGTCTGAATCTGAAAGAGCGAAGTTACGCGCTCCTTGTGGTTAAGACAACCCAACGTAATTCCAGTTTGCAAATACCACAACCACCGGCGTCAAAAGCAAATTTAAAAAAAAATTTCTGACTTTAACTGTTTTATAAAACATTAATAAATGAATATCTTTTGTTTTACACAACAAAATAGCTTTCATTTCAACAAAAAAGACAACGCAAAACAGCGATTTTACTATGGTTTACGATCTGCGAACTCGCTGTGATGGCAACTTTTTGCTAAAAGCACTTCGTTACGCTTGATTGAGCGTTAGCGTACTCATTTTTTATTTATTAACGAGTGAACTCCTTTGACCGAGCATTTAGTGCTGACTTAATAAGTTTTGTTGGATAAGGAACTTGCTTTTTGCACAAGGCACGTGCATTATTTTTTACATAGCACCACACAGACAATGTGTGTGCGAGTAATATTATTGTAAATATGGCAAGACTAACTTCTGCGTGTATTTTAACGATGTTTCGCGACAGGGTATTTACATTACCCATTTACGAATTTCTGCTTCGATAAGCTAGCCTATACGTTGAATCTTTGGTCTCCAGTTTTCTCTTTATGTGGTCTGCATTGTGTTTAAAATCACATACCGTACGTCGGTAATTCTTTCACATTTTTTATTTTAAAGCAAAATCTTCAAGTCTCCAACGCAAGGTTTAACTAAATTTGCAACTTACAGCACGTATTATTGTCGAAGTAGTAGTAGTAGTAGTAGTAGGATTTTTTTATTTTTAACCATAAAACAACGCCATCATCAACACAAAAAACAGCTTGGTTAAAAATAAGGAAACAGCGACAAAACGTTATAAGTACCATTCTATTTGAATAAGTTTCAGATTTTCATGCACCTGCATAGGTCTATTGGCTAATTATAAAAACAGGTCTAATTGGTTGATTTAATTTTTATGATTTGATTTGGTAGACTACTATTAATTCCTTCAAACCCTCTACTGCAAAGATAACTTCTGGACAGATTGAAAAATTAATGCAAAGGTTAGATGAGACCTCCTCCAGACAGGAGGAGTACCAAAATAAATTTTTAGGTGAAAAGGACAAAACTGCTGCTGCTTCTGATATTGTTGCAGAGTCCGTTGACCTCCAAGGAAGGCAACTACAAGAGCTGGCTGAAATGATAACATCAGTAAGGTGTGCTGTAGATCAAATTGCAGCTCAAGTACAGGAAAATGAAAGAAGGCTCGATGATATGGAGCAATATGGCAGAAGCAACTGCTTAATTCTCCATGGATGCAAAGATCTTTCTCCGAAGGATGCTGAAAATAAGGTAGTAGAGAAGCATGTCATAGATGTATTAAATTCTAAATTGCAATTGACCACCCCTTTAACTAGCCTTGACATTGACATTTGCCATTTTTTCCCCTCTGAAAAAGGGAAGAACCCTATTATCATTAAGTTTGTCTGAAGAACAGTTAGAAATGAAGTTTTTAATAATAAGTCAAAGCTGAAGTCCTTGGACTCGAACACGCGGCTTGCAATTACTGAGTCGCTAACTAAAAGACGTCTCAAGCTCGTTGATGAAGCTCGACTTGTTTTTGAGTTCAAAAATGTTTGGACTATGAAGGGTTTAGTGTATTGTAGATTCCAGGGACAAAGGCATTATATCGATGACTTTAGCGATATCTCCAGAGTTAGGTTAGGTCCTACCAAGCAAACTTAAAACTGGAATTAAAAAATTAACGCTTTGGCCTCTAATCTAGCTTACTGATATGACTAATTATTCACTCTAAATGAGCTTTTGAGTTGTTGTTTTTTTTTTACCAAATTCTGTTTGTTTATTTTTTTCCTAATTTCTAATTTCTTACGTAAACATGGGAAAGTTTAAACTTTTAAACCACAAGTATATATAGAATAGTTTTTGAGTTTCAGAGTAATTTGGCAAATAAAATTTGCTCTCCTATTGGAACTATTAGGCTAATAACTCATTGCTAAAATACAATAACAGACTATCTGGGTGTATCATTTTTATTATTTTTGACCTTTCAGTTCAAGGTCAAACAGAGGGTAATAAAAATAGCATGATTAAAATATCAATTCTACAGCTAATGTCCAGCCATCTATAGACCTCTTTTTTATGTTGCTTTATCCTATCCTTAATCTTCTTTGACCGGTACAGAAAATCTTGACCATAAACAATTCTTTTTTCTTTTTTAACCATTTATCATTTTTTATATACTCATTTTGTGTATTGTTGTAAATAGTGTTTTTTTTTTTGGTTTATTTCATGCCATTGCCACGACCTTCAAAAATACATTTCAAAAATGGTTATTCTAACAATATTAATGTCAGCCAATTAACAAGCAATGAAAAGATAAGCAAATTTTACTTGAGCAAAGCCAATACATTTGATGCAGATTATTTGAATTCTTCCTTTGATAATACATTTGAACATTTGTTAAATAATGATAGTGAATTAGACATTGATTCTTCCCTTACTCTAAAAAGTCTAAATGAACAATATTTGGAATCCTGTGAAATCAAAAATCTTTCTTTTGACGATAGCTTTAAAAATACCTTTACTGCTTTAGCCCTTAATATTAGATCTATAGTAAATCCGTTAAACTTTAGCAAATTGGAAGCTCTAATTTTGAATATGCAATGCAAATTTGATGTGATTTCTATTTGTGAAACTTGGATCAGACCAACGCACTATGGACCTTACAATAACTTAGATAGGTATAAACAGTGGTGTAAAGCAACGAAATACTTTTACTTGAGTAGATTACTTGAGTAGTTTTTTTCGGTAACGAGTACTTTTTGGAGTAATTTTTTTTGGCTACTTTTACGTTTACTTAAGTACTTTTTGTATAAAGTAACTCTACTTGGGTAGTTTTTATTTGAGAAAAGTAGAAGTAGTTTACTCTTGTGGCATTTGAGTTACAGTCTCGCCTTAAAATCCCTCGTTGCGCCTAAAATCTGTATTTACACTCCAATTCTCCATTATTCAACTCCATAACACTCGGTCTCGTCACAGCCATGGAAATTTCACTCCATGCGAAAAGAATTACGCTGTCACCTTTGATGCTAAACGTCAAGCAGGGAAGCTATAAATACCATTCTTAAGTCATTGGTTTAACCCAACTCTGAATCGAACCCCGATTCTACCGTTCCAGAAGCAGACGCTCTATCCAATCGGCCATCTGGGCGGTAATAATTTCTTTTGGTTCACCATTTTGCCACCTTCAAAGCAAGTCCATCATCACCGCATCGGCAAGTGTGTAGTTGACGCTTTAACGTTTGAAAACGCTATACGAGTACTTTTACTTGAGTAGTTTTTAAATGACTACTTTTTTACTTTTACTCAAGTGCTTTTTTCAGTCAATACTTTCTACTTTACTTCGAGTAGTTTTGCCGTCAGTAACAATACTCTTACTTAAGTTCTGTTTCAAAATACTTTTTACACCACTGGGTATAAATTTGTATCGAATAGCCTTAAAGTTTGTCTAGGGGGTGGGGTTGCCTTTTATGTGAAAAAGAGTTTTCAGTTTAATGTCGTTAATGAATATTGTTTGTAATGGATGAGAAAATTTTTGAATCTCTTTTTATTAACGTGCAAGTAGAAAAAGAAACCATCGTTTGTGGTGCAATTTACCGTTCCCCTGTCGACCATGTTAGAGCACATCAAAATTTTAGACTTCAGCCAACAAGATGTCTTGAAAAGCTGGATGTCAAAAGAAAATGATATATATTTGGTGATTTTAATTATGATCTAGCGAAATCAAATGAAAATACTCATGTCAGTGATTTCACTGAGGTAATGTTAAATCATAACTTCTGCTCTATGATAAATAAGCCTACTAGAATTACAGATACTAGTGCGACAGTGTTAGATCACATATGGACAAATGCTTTTACTGATCATATAAAATCTGGTATTATTTTGCATTCTGTATCAGACCACTTGCCTGTTTTTATGTGCGCTGATAAAAGTAAAGCTACTTCTTCAAATATCCTCACCAGAATCTTTAATGATGCTAATATGAGAAAATTTAATCTTGATTTGCAAAATATTGATGTAAACCCTGTTTTAAACGAAACCAAAACCAATCAGTCTTATATGCTTTTGGCAGATAGGTATCACCCAGTGTTTGATAAATCGTTTCCATCGATACAATTAAATATTAACAGTAAGAGCAGTTGGTTTGATAAAGATTTGCAAAAACTATTGCAAATAAAGAAGATGTTCAAAAAATACTGCGCTAAAAAAAACTTACTTTCCAAAATTAATTATAATGAAGCAAGAAACGCCTACTTTCGTACTTTAAAAGAAAAAAAGAAAGCTCATTATTCATCAGTTTTTGAGAGACACAAAAACGACTTGAAACAAACATGGAAAATTGTTAATAATCTTCTCGGTAAAAAGAAATTAGATCCCTGCTCTACTCTTAAAATTAACAACCAGTTGACCAATGATGCTGCAACAATTGCTAATCACTTTAATCTTCACTTTGCTGAAGGTGGCACTAAGCTGGTCAACAAACTTCCTCCTACTTCTCATAATTTCGAGGAGTACTTGCCTCTTCCAACTTCAAATTCCTTTTACTTTAACCCCACTTCTCCTGTTGAGATTAAAAGAATTATTGCTAATTTAAAATCAAAAACTAGTAGTGGAATGGATGGGATTCCTTCAAAAGCTTTAAAATGTACCCCAGACAACATACTATTGGCTATTGCTCACATTTTTAATCTCTCTCTGAGTAACGGTGAATTTGTTGATGCTTTTAAACTAGCTAAAGTGGTACCTGTTCTTAAAAAAGGTTCGACTTATGATGTGAATAATTACCGGCCAATAAGCTTATTACCTGTGTTGTCAAAAATTTTGAAAAAATTGGTGTATAAACGTCTCGTTAGTTTCTTGAATGGACAAAGTTTTTTTCACAAAAATCAATTTGGTTTTAGGAAAAATTTTTCTACCAGCCATGCATCTACGCTATTAGTTGAAAACATCACGACAGCCTTTGAAAAAAAGCAATCAATGATTGGAGTATTTTTAGATTTGTCCAAAGCTTTTGACACTATTGATCTTAAAATATTGTTACGGAAATTAATGCATTACGGGGTAAGGGGTCTACTTTTAGAATGGTTTTCTAATTATCTGAATGACCGCGCTCAACTAGTAGTATGCAACAACCAATTATCTGATGTTTTGAAAATTAAGTGTGGTGTCCCCCAAGGTTCCATTCTTGGACCTTTGCTGTTTTTAATATATGTAAATGACTTTTGCGGATGTATTACAAAAGATAAGACTATAATGTTTGCTGATGATACAAATTTATTTTTCAGTGAAAGTTGTTATGAAAAAGTATTCCAAGTGGCAAATGAAGAGTTAAAAAGTATTGATAACTGGCTCACAGCAAATTAACTTTCTCTTAACGTAAATGAAACTAATTACATTGTGAAATTTGCAAGGGACAAATTAATGTTTCGACTATAACCAAAGTCTCGTCAGCCTTGCTACGCACAGCCAATCCAGGCTAAACTCATTCCAGACTGTAAAGACTCTTTTTTGCATTGCTTTACCTGAACATCTCGACTTCACCTCTTTTCTAGGTTGTGCCCTATTTTTATCAGGCGACTGGCCCCAAACAACGATACCCAACGAAAGAACCTATAACCACTAACCCACAACTAACTTACCGGTAGCCTAACTAGCCCACATCACTAGAAGCCCCCATAGTAACCCACTCATTTGCAGCTGCAGACGCGTTTCGACCTTATTATGGTCTCATCAGTGCAGCATAGCAACCTCCCACCTTCCTGAAAAAAAAAAAAAAATTCTAACCTTCAAAAGAACTACACACCCCAAATCTAAGCCTCTACTCGTTAGTCGTTCTGCTCAAGGGAGAAAATTTGAAATAAAACCTTCAAGAAAATAATACAGGCTGGATTATGATGTCACAGATTCCCTGTAAACAATCGGTAAGAATAGAAATGACCGGTTGGTTTAAACATTATTTTCCCGGTAATCTGAGAAGGAATTTTTTGTTCGAGGTTTGTAACTATACCAGTTACCAAAACCTGCAAAAAAACCTCTCTGCCCAACCCGTTCGCCCGTGAAAAAGCGGGGGACAAGGCAGGCACTGTGTCTGCGCATGCAGCCCAGAAAACACAGTGAACGTCAGCGCTTATCATTGTGTTACGCACTCCGAATAGTAAACTTCCTGGTCAACATGCTCTCCAGTTGAGGAACAGAGAAATTAAAAGAGTCGTTTCTGTTAAATTTTTGGGCGTTATAGTACATGAACATTTGTCTTGGAAACCTCATATGGAAATGCTATTGAGTAAAATTAGGATTACGTGCACTATTGTTCACAAAATTCGCAATCATTTGAGCCAGCGCATCTTGCTTTTGCTGTATAACTCTTTGATAAAAAGCCATCTTGAATATTGCATTATGACTTGGTGCAATGGAAATAAGACCATGGTTAAAAAACTTCAAAGTTCTGTTAACAAGTTTATTAGATTAATATTTAAGCTCAATTATAGAGAGAGTGTAAAAACTCTGATGCAACAATATGGTATTTTGACGATTCATCAATTAGAAGAATTAAAAACTGCTAGCTTTATGTATAAATATTTGCACGATGACTGGCCAATCACTTTTCGGAATCTCCTTGACGACAACCAGTTAGCTTGTGGTATCTCCCGTCAGACTAGAAGTCAATCTAATCTATTCCCACGATTTTGTAGAATTGAATTGACTAAGCAATCTTTGAAATATCGAGGTCCGCTGACTTGGAATTCTATTCCAATAACCATTCGGCAAAACATATCGCACAATTCTTTCAAAAAAGCGATTATAAAAAACGTGCAGGACTTGGCCTGCCACTCCAGTAAGTTGTAAATTCATTGTGAAAAGTTCATACCGTAATTGTATTGTGTACCAACGTTTAAGTGATTCAAAGGGCAAAAGCAGATATCTGCTGTTAGTTTTTCTATTGCATATTTTAAATTCTCCATCCATGTCCTAATCAATGAGCATTTCAAATTTCTTGGTTTTCCAGCTTCCATTCCCAACAATCTTTTGCTGTATCAAACATTTCTTTAATCAGTATCAGTTTTGCTGCGTATTTAACTGTGACTAGAACAATTTAAATGAATTTAACTGATGAAGGTTGATAGTTGTTATTTTTTAACCACTACCGGTACCCTATTTAAACGTGAAATTATAATTGGCTTACAGCTAGACTCTCGTTCAAGTAAAGTTTGTTTTGCTTCTCTCCATTTTTAATGTTAGGTCATTACTCTTTGCGTGGCGTATTGTTTTGTTTGTTTTTTATTAAAGTATAGCAAATTAAATCCTAAGGTGCGGCGACCGTGCATTTTTTTTTTAAGTTGTGTTCATTTTTTAATTCCTGCACGTTTCAACGTATATCGTTTTGTCGCTGTAACCTGTTTTTCGGCCATTGTTTTTGTTCCATGTTTTTGTTTGGTGTTTTTCTGGTCGTTAAATAAAATAAACTACGACTACTACTTCTATGCCACACTGCTAATAAAATTGGGTACTTTTTTGGGTAAACATTTTAGATAGCCTATTAACGTTGAGCAACCCAAGTGCAGATTACACAAATGAAGTAAACTGGCTGACTACTAACCCTTAGCGTTGGAGCGTTGGGCTATTTTAGTCCAAGTCAAGACCCCAATTAATTTAATTGGGTTTTCGCTACCCAAATGTTTTCAGGCAACAAAAAACCAAAAATCGACTACGCTGCTTTCAAAGCTCATTTGCAGTGTAGGCCTACTGTATGAATTATTATGTTATTCTTCATGGTCTAGTAGAGCCGTTCCTACGAAGTATCTCACACAAGAAGCGATTTTGATATTCTATTGTTGCATGAGTTCCGATTTGTATAATTATAAAAGAAAGAATGAAAATAATATTTTACTAGTGGTTTTTTTGAAAATACGACATATTGGGTACTCTATTCCCAATATTTTTTAAAATTGGTTTTTATTTTCGCTGCATGCAGTGATCAGTGTACAGGCTCTTCGTAAATAAATCTTTTCGTAAATTGAAATAAAATAGGCCTACTGTCTGCAAATGAACAAATGTAGTTCAATTTTATCTTGAATTGCCTGGTTTGTGTTTTACCGCAAGAGACTCATTTGCAATATTTAATGTATAAAAGTATACCTTGATCTTTTTAAAAAATATACTCCATCAAACTGACCTTAACTTGTTCACCCAGCAGTTTTTAGCTTTCTATTTGCAGTTAAAACCAGTGGTGTAAAAAGTAGTCCAGAAATTTAGTTCAGTAAAAGTATTGTTACTGATGGCGGAAACTACTTGAAGTAGAGTAGACAGTAGGGGATGTAAAAAGTAACCAAGTAAAAGTAAGAAGTACCAGCAATTTGCAGCTACTTAAGTAAAAAGTAGCGTTTGCAAAACCAAGGCCATAAAGCTGAGTTTTGACAAAGGATAATTTGCTCACTTCCAAACTTGACATATATTTTGCCGATGCTTAAGTATATTTAGGATAATTAGCACATTTATTTGACGAAAATAAAAAAGTGAAGTGTGTCATAATCTGCAAAATGCAACCTCATTGTCCTCGCCAAACACAAGCAACAAAAGACCACTTAATATCACGAAATTGTAAAACTTCAAATCAAATCTTCGTTATACTCGCGGTAGTACGCCGAAACGTGTAACGAGGGGCGGAGCTCATCTCCGCGGCTTAGCGCCTCGGCAACACAGCTCCGAAGAAACATCGCTGCGGTGGCGAGCCGCTGGCGACACCAGGGCCGGCTCCTATGGACATGCTTGGCCCCCCAATTAACAAGCGTGCTCTTTTGACGACAGTAGCTTTTGTACTTAATTTCAAATTTTGCCCCCTCCCGGATAAACGCTTCGCCCCCGTAAGTCGACTGCTCTAGCGTCGGCCCTGGGCGACACTGTGCCAATTTGACCGGCCTGGGAGTCAAATCCCAGACCTCCCGCTCCGATAGCGTGCGCTTAGCAACTGAGCTAACCGGCCGTTTATCATAAAACTTAGACATATAAAATAAAACAATACACCTAATACTAATGTTGCCAATTTTATTATCAAGCATGATTATTTATCAGTTGTGTGATACATATGCTTAATATTATCTGCTTATCATTTTTAAAGTCACTTAAGTAGCGTTTCTTTCTGATTGAACTACGTAAGTAAAAGAAGAAGTAGTCGAAATTTAAATCACTTAAGTAAGTAGCCTACTAGTTACCAAGCAATAATACTTAAGTAATGTACTTGAGTAAAACTACTTCGTTACTTTGCACCACTGGTTAAAGCTCATGATACACCATTAGTTGAGAACTCACTTGATATCCCATGATTTGTCATACAAAAGTATGGCTTTTAAGCTGGCAAAAGAAGCCATATTTTGCTACTGCTTTTCTATTTCCTGTATATGGATAGGTATTTTGAATGTAATCTGTTCTCTTTAGCGCCGTGACACTTTTCAGATTGGTTTAAACTTGAAGGTCAATGGTAGTGTTGCGAATGTTAAAGGGGATATTGCACAAGTGAGCTTTCGATATTCTGGTTACCCATTCCCTACTTGGTTTTACTAAAAAGTTTTCTGGGGCCTAAACGTTAATACCTACCTCACTTTTGTTCGTGCACCAGCCAAGAAATTCTATAAAGATGAAATTGTTGGAACTGTTGTGAATTGTATTGCATTATGGTGCTGGACATATGACCAACCTTGCCTCCATGTGGTGTCCGGTGGAAACAACATTGTAATGTTGGCTAAAGAGGCTCTGGCATTTTTACTTTTAATGTTTCTAACTTATAGTCTTAGCAACGGCCTTACCTGTTGAATTTGCTCCTTGAAGCATTTCGGCTTCTTTTCCTAGCGGATGGGAAGTCGAGCTGTGAAAGAGGGAGTGGATAATGCAGATTTGGCATTAACGAGGATGCGGGAGGTAGGCACCAAAAATTGTTTATATGGGACATGTCAGGATTGCGTGACTGGATTTCAGATGATTGCAATGGAATGTTATAGTTGTAGAGAGTACCGGTCTAAAACGCGCTCCGTACCGCGGCCGCAAGATAGTTCAGAGGCCCGCCCCTGATCTAGCCACTTGGGGGGCTGCCTCCGTCAGCTTATGTGAAAATTTCCATGCAATTGTAGCTCCAGTCGGCGACTGGGAGGGGGCCTGCAGTTGTATTGGGAGGAGGGGGCATTCCTGAGGCCACTGCACAGAATGACAAGTCTATTGCATTTAGTTGCCTGGTTCCAGCTGCGGGACTTGACGTGGCCTAATAACAATTTTTTTTCAAATCTGGTCTTTAGGTTTTTCCCAGATATAAAGAAAAACCAAAACTTTATGAATGGAAAATAAACGAAAAAAGAAAACTGTACGTTTCGACTGTAACAAAAGTCTCGTCAGCCTTGCTACGCACAGCCAATCCAGGCTAAACTCATTCCAGACTGTAAAGACTCTTTTTTTGCATTGCTTTACCTGGACATCTCGACTTCATCTCTTTTCTAGGTTGTGTCCTATTTTTATCAAAAAAGAAAAGAGATGAAGTCGAGATGTCCAGGTAAAGAAATGCAAAAAAGAGTCTTTACAGTCTGGAATGAGTTTACCTGGATTGGCTGTGCGTAGCAAGGCTGACGAAAACAATACGGTTTGTTTCCCTAACAAGGAAAGAATCACTGTTGCAGCGAACAGTTCTTGAACTATTCAGTGCCAGTGAGAGTACTCAGCTAGTCAAAGCCTCTACTCCTGCAAGGGTTGAGGTGGAGACAAGTGCAAAAAAATTGCCTTCAGCCTGGACTTCTCTGAGGAGAAGTCTCTGGCTGAAGGCAATGGCGGAGGAGGAGAAGCCTCTGGCAAATCAAGAGGCAACAGGTTCAGCGGCATTGTCAATTGCAAAGTCAAATACCGCTCAGATATCCGGTTCGCTTACTCAGAATCCATCAATGTCTCCGGACGTTCGTAGCACGTCTGAGTGGCGTCGAGGAAAAAATCATGAAAGAAATCAGAAGCGGAAGCAGCGAAAGAGGTTGCGGAAGGGGTTGGAATGTTTGAATCTCACTAACCCTGGAGATAATCTTCAAACTGCCTGCAACTCTGCATCAACGAAAAGGTCGATGGAGTCTTCTAGCACTCAATCGAGAACGTCAGAGCTGCTTCGGAAGGAGCTGAGGAGCCTGCAGAACCCTAATCAGGGTTCGAAGGCAACCAGTACCAACTAAAGTAGACTGACAATCAATACCTTAGAGCAAAATTATTGTATTTTCAAAATTCATATTGTGTATGAGTAATACATCTGCAACAAACGCTTCAATTAATCAAAAACAAATCCCAGTACGAAAAAACAAGTTGAATAGATTTAAATGCTGGCAGATTAATCTTCACAGAAGTAAGGCCGCTAGCTATAACTTATGTGAAGTAACAAAAAACATTCGTTCAGGTATAGTCCTAATTCAGGAACCCTGGACCTATGGACGCGCAAACAGAAGTAAACTCAGGGGATGGAAACTTTTTCAAGGTAATAAAAAAGATAAACGTTCCCGAGCATGTATTTATGTAACTTCTGATATGACGTGCTCTCTCATACCACAATTTTCTAGCGAAGATGTGGTAGCAGTGAGAGTTAAAAATGTAAGACGAGAAGGTCATAGCTTTGCCTTTGTATCGGCTTACATGGCTTTGGAAGAACCAGCTCCACCAGTAATTCTGAAAGAGCTGCTGTCATTCAGTGACAGAGATAAAATTCCTAGCGTTATAGGAACTGATGCAAACGCACATCACACAGTATGGGGCTCCTCCAACGTCAATACAAGAGGTATGGATTTGCTTATGTACTGTGCTAGTGCGAACTTGTACTTCTGTAATGTGGGCAATAAACCCACCTTCAGAACGAGAAAAAGTGCTAGTGTTGTTATTCCTTATCTTCGCCTCAATACTGCAGCTAACAAGCTAGACTCTAATGAACAGCGTTTATTTCTCTCAGTTCAAAACCAAAAAAGGCTTTAACATGAACAATGCAATCAGTTTAACATCAGTCGTCGATGACGTCACAAACTCCTGGATCTCGCATATCAAATGCGTGATCGTAGCACGCTGCTACACTAGATCTGACTCTAATAAACCTAAATGATGAGAACTGTATAAATGACTGGCATGCCAGAGATGTGCCATCCTTTTCAGATCACATGTATGTTAGGTTTAGAGTTTAAAGTGGCACCAAAAAAACAAAAATGATCAGGAACGTTAGACGTACTTGCTGGAATAAGTATGCAAACGAACTTGATCACAGGCTACATGATTTGAATAGTACACCAGTTAGCATATCATCAGTAGATGATATAGAAAAACTGGCATCAACTGTTCAATCACAGATAATAAAATCTTACAATGTATCTTGCCCTCACCGTGAGATCCCTCGTAAGACTGACAATATTTGGTGGAATACAGAGCTAACCTGTCTCCGTAGAGAGGCTCGTAAAGCCATCAAATCAAAACTTGGAAAAGATTGGGAAGCTTTTAAGCAGGCCCAATTGATTTTTAAAAATGCTATAAAAAAAGCCAAGAGAGATTCTTGGCGTCTTTTTACGGAATCGATGAATAGCCATTGTGCTACCGCTCGCCTGGCTAAAATTATGCGTCGAAACGAAACGGTGCAAGTAAGCTACGTTTTAAGACCTAATGGTAAATTCACCGAATCTTCTGTTGAGACTGTAAATTGCCTCCTAGACACCCTAGCACCGGGAAGTCGAGAGGTAAACCATAGTAAATTAGCAGAAGAACCAAATGATTAGGGTGACCAGACGTCCCGTTTTACACGGGACAGTCCCGTATTTTCACCCGATTTTAAGCGTCCCGACTTTTTCTCATATGTCTCGTTTTTTATCATTTTCGCATTTAGCGTGAGAACATGATCATGTGAGAACTAAAGAAAAAAATGCTTTTGTTAAAAAGACAATAAACCCTGACTTTTCACTTTGGCTTAAAAAAAAGCAAAAAATTCATGTTTTCTAAAGGCGTTGGATTTAGATCCTAAAACGTCTTCGTTCAAAAGTTATTGCAGCTTTTTAACACTATGGAATGAAGGTGCATGTTGTCGGATTGTTGTTAGGCAACCCATTTTTACGGATTCGCTTTGTTCGTGGTTAAAAAATGGGAATTTGCTGCGAATGATGGCTTCATCGGACAAAAATAATTGATGGAATTGATTAGCAGTAGAAACTTCAAAATGAAATACTTCTTTGGATTATTGAAAATACGAGGCGAATTTGGCAAGGCGGTCTCTCCTATCGTTACTGTATCGTTGTTGATATGTCGCACTTTGCTACCGAAAATTGCATTTAGCCTACTCAGCAGTGCTAGAATTTTTTTGATTAACATATAAACGATTAACCAATTATAGAGTTAACACTGTAATACAAGCCTTTTTCATATTTCAGACCAATTTTTATAACATCCGTTCACTTTTTGTCGATAGCATTGTTTAGAGAGGGGCTGGGACAATGCTGTAACTTGTAATCATAGGCGCATGCAGGGGGGAGGCACGGTGCCATGCCTCCCCCCTTTGGCCCAGTAATAAGGTGCTAAAACCTAACTTTCAGTCAGTAATTTCTCAAACTTATTATAACTGCAGCCTCTTTTCACTTATTTTAGCAAAGCTCTTGCTTTTAGACATTAGCTGCGAAATATTTTTGCATTGTCCATAGTGACTGCACTCACAGCATGTCCTATTTCGATAAACAAGTGTGGTAAAATGAGTGTTTTTTTTGTATGAAAACCGTAAAAATAGTTGGCGGACCCCTGGTTGTACCCCCCTTTGCCAAATCCTGGGTGCGCCACTGCTTGTAATCATGCATTCTTGCCTCAACTCTTTCCCCTTCGACTGTTTCGTACGGTAAAAGATGGTTGATCACGGTTCTTTCACTTCTGCGTTTGTTTTGTTACAAATTTCCCGTTTTCTTTTTTAAAATGTTCCGTTTTTTCGGTCAAAATGTCCCGTTTTCGTCATAGTTTGATCTGGTCAGCCTACAAATGATTACACTGCTGTGTTACCAACGCACAACGAAATTGTTAGCTCCATCTGTTCACTTGAAAAGATGGAAAGAGCAATAAACGAATTTCTGCCATTTAAAACTTTCAAGAGTATAAAAACTAGCGTGTCTTATGATTTCTTCAGCATTTCCCAGCACCCCCGCTAGAGCTTTAGAGATGCTGCTGCATATCATGCCAATTATTGAATTCATACTGTCAGAGGCAGTAGCCTAAAAGGATCATATCGGTTATCCCGTGTGAGCTTTTGGCCTGCCAAGACAATTGGTTCAACGAGAAAAACCAAAAATCAAGTAGACGTATGCAATGAAGCAAAGGAAAACTTGCCTTTGCTGAGCATGCCAGCAGACCTAATAACTAAAACAAAGGTATTTGCAAAACAGTACAAAAGCCTCGTTATGGAACGTAAGGACGCAGTGCAGTATGAGAATGCTTTAGAACCAAGCATAATCAGATGCTACACTGACGGATCCAAGTCAAACGGAAGAGCTGGTGCGAGTTTTTACATAGAATACGCATCAGGCTCTCAAACAGATCAAAAATTTTTCCATCTGGGAAGATGTAATACTCTTTCAGGCAGAAGTCTTTGCTATAGCTGAAGTAGCAAAGAAACTGATCATGGATAGAATTGTAAATGAAAAAATTGTAATTTTGCAATCCAAAATAATATTGTGAAATCTAACACAGTATTAACGTGCATGCAAAACCTGAATATATTGGGTAAAGACAATGACGTCACTATTGACTAGACGCCGGGCCACACCGGCATCCAAGGAAATGAGAAGGCGGATATCTTAGCTAAATTAGGACCAGCATTAAACTGCTCGGGGCCTGAACCTTTCATTTCCATTCCATATGCTAGTTGTCGCGCTTTTTTACTCTAGTTAGTTTGTTGGCGTATTTTTTGTAATATAATTTGCCGAATTTATTGTTACCGAGAAAAAAGCTTTTATATAATAATTGTTTATTTTTAATAGAGGTTAGGAGACCTTTAGTGAGCCTGGGTTTGCTTTGGATTTTTTTTTATTTTCAGGAGGCAGTATGAAGGGGTGCGTGTTTCTCAGTTACCTCGGAAATTGTCGTGATCAGAGATTGTTGAAGTAAAAATCAAGCGAAGAAGATGTTTTTGCGAAAGAGCTCGTTATGTCATAGATTAAGGGCAACAGAGATAATTTTAAGTCAGTACGGAATTTAGAGCCATCAACGGAACGATAATTGCGAAAGGCGTACGTATTTCTAATGTTATTAGTACTGTATTTTTAAATTTAGGGTTAGTAATCGACCAGTAAATGGTGTAATGGTCAGCCAGTTTATATAAGAAAACACCTTGTGTGATTACAGATTCGTTATCACTGGTGAGGATATGATCAATGATTGTTTGTAAATCAGCAGTCACACGAGTTGGCTGAGTAATTAAGCTTGAAAAAGCGTTACTTTCAATCAAATTAACATAATCAGCTCGTCGAGAGGAATCAGAATTCAAATCAATAGTTAGATTGTCCATTAATATTACTTTTCTGCGATTTTTGTTAAGTATTTATAATTTATCGTCTAATGCATCCAAAAATATATTTACGTTATTCCCTGGGTGACGATAGATGACAGCGATGGTATATCTATCTGTTTGTCCAAGAACTTGACTTCGAACCATAGGTCTTCACATCCTTTTGTTTTTAATTTCAGACACTTGATTTCAGTGAAACTGATGAGGTTTGAAAAATACGCACCGACGCCTTCGACAGTGGTATGCGAGGGAAAGTGAACAAACGTGTATCCAACAGAGCTGGAACGAGGACCGAACCTACCGAGATCGAGACGAGACATCATAGCTTCGAGACCGAGACGAGACTTTAAAGTGACGAAACACGAGACTTCATGAGCCAAAAATTAGAAAATATAAAAACGATAGTGATACTCTGGAGTATGGGCTCTACTAAGCCAAGTTATTGAAATAACTTTGTAGCAAAATGACATTAGCAAAAACAAATGAAGCAATGAAGCCGTCGCGGTTATGAACTGATGTGGCCGATTATAAATGTGCTATTGGTCATATCCTTTTAACAATTACAATTAATGATTTAACGAGTTCACCATAATAACAACGAAACAGCTTATTATCACAGAAGATTTAAGTCCTTGTAGCTTGCAAGACAAGCAATACCTCTCGCAGACGATTACACGGCCCAATATTCTTTTTTAATCCAACGAAAAAGATGTCAAGAAAACTTTAAACAAAAAGTCGTTGGTAGGCTATGTTGATCTAAACCAGGGATGTCGGCATCGCAGCCCACTATCCTCTGCTGAAACAATTTTTTAGCAACTTTATCAAGTATTGAGCTCGAGAGTGTTCATGAAATTTAATCAAAACACTTTATATTTGATAAATAATAAATTAATTAACAAAAACATTTTAAAGTCATTGTGACACCATGCATTTTTGAAAATCTATCTGGTTAATAACTTTCTCACAAAAAGAGCTAGCTCAAATCTGGAAGCACTTCCCATGTCGGTAACCAAATTTCCTGCAACTGTAATCCCTACACTTTTTTTCGATTTGAAGCCTTTTTTGGGCCTGGACTACTTTGAATAGCTTTTGATAGCTGTTGTAAACCAGACGAGAATAACATCTTTTATAGGGAACAAATTTGTAGAAATCTTAATTTTATGACATATGACACGATACTCTCTTGAAAAGTTTTTGATTTGACACACCGTTTGCCCATAAAAAATATATTAATATTTTAGACGTGGCTAGCGGTCGTTATGTCTTTGAGTGAAGGCCATATTGTTAAAAGTTAATATTGAATTAACATTATTGGATTATTATTATAACATTAATTAATTTTGTTAATGGATTTTTAAATTTTCTTTGTTGTTAAAAACATTGCATTTTCAGCAAAATGCGGCTCAGTACAAGGCCTACCTATCAATGATTAATTTTTTTTTCTTACAACTATAATATGAAATATTGGAATTCTGGTCGCTTTGCGGCATAGTTAAATATTAAATTTTGCAATGGGTCCCTATTAAAAGGTTAGACATCCCTGGTCTAGAGTAGATTACCATCGAATGCATGTGCTTAGTGGTTGAAATAGACCAGTTTTCATATATGCAGCTCACAAAAAGAAAGCAAAAGCCTGCAATTCTGCAGGCCTGAACAACAAAGCAAAATGGTCTAAACAAAATGTGGCCAAATGTTTTTGCAAAGTGCGAAATCACGCACAATGTTTTACTTTGAATACATCGGGTAAGTACCATTGTTACTTCCGTATTAAAGACCTGAATGCTGTTTCAAATCCAAAATTTTTTCATGTCTCGATCGAGACATGACCATTTTCCGAGACTTTTTAGGTCCGAGACCGAGACGAGACATTGGCATAGCGAGACCGAGACACTCAAAAACGTGTCTCGAGACCGAGACACGTCTCAAGACATCCAGCTCTGGTATCCAAGAATGTCAATACTGGTGTGCGGTTCTACGTTTATTCTAGTTTCGGAGAGAAGGATTATAGAGGGTGGGGTTTTCATGCACCGAAGGAACTGGGTTAGGTTTTGGAAGTAGGATTGCAGGGAACAAATATTAACGTGAATAATTAAATGTGCAATATTACTGTTTACAGAAAACGTTTCGTTACTGATAAGATCATAAGTTTCACAGGAGTTAAGATTTGTTCGAAGTGATTGAAAAAATATGTCAGAGAAATTATCATAGTCAGTTGTTTCCTCGTTCTCTGTAGTGAGTGCTTGACGAGTCGCATCGCAATTCAAATTAGCAGCCATGTAACCAAATAACAAGCACACAAAAAGTGGGAAACAGCCTGTGAATAAGCCACTTGCCAATAGTATCGAAGTAGATAGAGCCAAAGCAAAAAAAGCAAGTTTTCTGCCTTGTCACAAGTGATTAAGCTTGCAACAAGTTTTCAGCCTTTTTTTTTTTCAGGCGCCTATTACACGATCGAGTCCCTTGCATAAACGGAATCTCCATAGCGCAAGAAACACCTTGGCTTTATTCTACATCGTAGCAAGACGAGTTCAAATCCGGGCACAGTCAAGAGACATGAAACAAATAGGCCTATACAGTAGTTTGTCGAGCGTCATGAAATCCAACATAATTTCTTGTATTGTCATAATACGGTGATCTTATATTGTCATAATATGGATGACAATGCCTCATGAGACGGTGGTCGCAGATTAATTCGAGTCTGATGTCATGCTGTCATTGTCAGTTGGCGAAGTTGGAAGATCGACTTTTATGCCATCGACGTATAACGAATCATGTCCATTTTGTGGCTTCCAAACCGTTTTTTGTTTTCTACGCTTGACCTCTTTGAAAAATGGTAAAAGCAGTTTTCTTTTTGTTGAAATTGTTTCGGAAGATGTTCAGTTGTGTAAGCAGAGCTTTGCTTTTTCATTCGTCTTTCTTCGTTGAAAGCTTTCAGGTTTTTTATGTTGTTGTAGATTTTACGCTTGTCACTTGCGTTGGTTAGTTTGATGATGATAGGCCTCATTATTCTAGCCCCAGTTCTGTCGTAAAATTGTCTTTGCGGCAAGCGATGATAATCAGCTAAAGGAATTAACGTTGGGTCCTTAAACGAAGTCCTTTCTTCATGAAAGTATGTATGAGGCCGAGGGTCTAAATGGGGTCTCTCAAGCACTTTCTTCTTGTTTGGGAATGCCGTGTATCAGATCATTAAAACGATTTTCATACGACTCCCGCTTTATTAAGACTTGGCGCCTACTAGCTTTGAGATTCTTGCTTGCAGCTTTTCAACCTCTGTTTTATCAGCTTTTAAAAGTTGATTTGACTTTATTTCGTCCCATTTTTCTTGAAATAAGTTTTCCAACACATTTAATCTGCAGGTGACGCCATCTAACTTGTCATCTAACCTATTAGCTTTTTCGTTTAAGGAGCTGTTCAACTTGTCAAGCTTTTCCGATAACTTGTTACATACTTCTTCCAATTTTTTGTTAAGAGACGCTGTTGATATTTTAGAATTATAAGTTGACAATTTTTGCTCTGAAAGCTTCCCTTTGTTGGCTGCAGAAAACTACAAATTTTGCCTAGTTATTAATGCAATGGCAAGCTGGTAGCTGCTGCTCACACACGTCTGCACACTGGCATAGCAAAACAACAATGATTAGGAGAACACTATGTGCTCTGTGGTCCTTTTGAGAGGCCAAGGCCACGGTCGAGAGCCCCTGGCTCAGATGCTACCAATCGTTGATTTGTCTTTTATATGACAAGATGCTCATTTTGACATTTACAAGCCGCAAGTTAATTTTTTGTTGTAAAAAGATTACACTTTTTCTGTTCCCCCCACACCATAAACAAAATTTTAAAGAAGACATCTCTGGAATTAAGCTCTTTCCTGGGCTTCAATTTCGATGGTAGGCCTATCACGTTTTAAATACATTCATGCAGAGGTATTACTGTAGAAATAAACGCGTAAATTAGAGCCCCCCAGGTCCCCCCTGAAAAAAAGTGGGGGGCCAGGACCCTCCCGGTTCCGCTACTTATGGTCATGCCATAAATGCCATTTTAAGCACCGAGTAATGAGTGCAGGTTATATTTCTGTTGTTAATGGAATAATGGTAACTTCACATTGCAAAATAACACATCGGTACCATTAAAAACAGCCTTGTTTCGCCTCAATGTCGAGCTGATATCGAGCCAAAACGGGATAGACTACTAAATTAGCTATGAAATGATCAACTACATAAAAAAAAACACGAAGCAAAAAAAAAACAGTTTTTTAAATAAGGGGAAGGTGGGGTTATTTCGGACATGGGGCTAGTTCGGACCAACCACTTCGGCATTATTTTTGCATCATCAATGTGACTTGTTGCAGTCACCGCAATCTTCTCTTTTAATCTCCATATTGGTTAGAAAGCAAAATCAAGTAGTTTTTTGTTGAACTTCATATTCACGATTTTTAACAAGAAAGTAAAATCAGATGAGACGAAATCGTAAGGTTTAGTGCTAGCATGGTTGCACTTTAAGCTGAAGTCTAGCATTGATACTAGTCAGGCATGTATGAAAAACACAAGGACAAGATGAATTTAAAAAAAAATCAAGTTGTAATAGGGAGAGTTTGCCATTTGCTAGTCTTGCTGAGTTAGGGGTTAATTCGGACATGTATAACAAACCATTCGAAATAGCATGTGAAGTTATTGTTTTCAAATTTGAAAATGATTTTAAATCAAATATGAAAATAATTTTAGCTCGTGAAAATGTTGTTTTTAAATTGCTAGTGCCACAAATTACTGGGTCTTCCCGACACCCATTTTTACGCTTTTTAACTTGAATTTTGAACAATAGAACATTTAATTTTACCAAACTTTTGAGATCATGCACAGTCTCTTTCTTTCGATCGGTTGATTTTGTTGGAATTCTTTGTAGTAAACTTTTGAAACTGTGTATGTGAATTTAACTCAAACAGCTATTTTTTCTATCAGCAGAAATTGATGCAGAATGTTTTTTCATCGCAATACATTCGCCTTCTTTTTAACGTCCGAAACTACCTCACTGGTTGACCGGACCTACCCCACTATTGGGGCAAGTTCTGACGTGTTAGACCACCTTGCATTCTTGTAAGTAATGGCCAAACGCTCGGAGCTATTACAATCACGAACAATTCCATATTGAAGTCAAAGGGCTATCTGCAATTTTGTACGAAGAGTTGGTAATTCCACATTCTTAATCTTGCTTAAGAGTCACAAAAGTAAATTTTTTCCGAAGTAACCCCACCTGTTACGGTGAGATATTGCTTATTGCCTTCACTTTGTCTTCGTAGCTGCTTCGCTTTGACGTACTAGCCTTTGTGACGCCGCTTTGACGTACTAGCCTTTGTGACGCAACAGCGGTAGCATTGTGTGTTGAAAATCTTCTTTCTGCGTTGCATTTTAGTTAATTCAGATGGCAGGCTGGCAGCTAGTCTTAAAAGCATTTTGTACTGTGTTTATGGGCTGTTAGTGTGAGCGTTGTTGTAACATTGATCGTTGAGCATGCAGAGTAGGCTACGCAGTTTCGTGAGTAGGAGGCGCTCATTTTATGTTGCATTGATGCCGAGCGATTCTGTAGCAATTGTTGTTGCCTTAACCTGTTAGTCTAGCTAGTTAGCTATATTTCAGATTTGACCGGACTGGCATAACTGGTTTGAGTCAGGTACTGTAGTATTTACTTAGGCTTAAAATTGTGTTTTCATATTTCTCCTTGCTTATCTCTTGCAGGATAACGCACGAGTTGTATTTTAACGTTTCTTAAGTTCGAACGTTTTCGTGGTAGTTCTTTGGTTCCGTACGAATTTAAGTTAACTGACGCGCTGTGCCTGACTGACTCGGGGCCGCAATAAAACGTCGAGGTTGTAAGATTGTGGTTGAGGTGCAGACTCAGGTACGAGTAGCGTCGGGCGTTGAAGCAATAGTCGTTAAAGCTGCAGACAGAGTGGAACCCCTTGACTCTGAATGCAACATTCTTAAAATACAACTCCTATTGTGGTAGGATAGAATCAGTTTGTTTGTTAAAGATGGAAGAGGCAAACGTTTCTACCTCTTTGTCTGTTCCTAAAAGTATTGCGGACAGCGGTACTCCAGAAGTGGACGAGGCGGCTGCCTCTGACGCTCTGCTCAATGCCACCCGCAGGATAGGTGGGCAGCGAGGCCATTGCACTAAGCTAATGCAGCAGGTTTTGTTAATAGTTAATGAGAAAGAATTCCACCGAGCTAGGGAAGTTGCAGATCTGAAGAATCAATTGGACAGATCACACGAAGGCTATACCACATCGGTGGAAGAGTTTTGCAAATCTCTTGATCAGGATAGTCCTCGTTATCAGGAGTACATGCTCCAGCTCAATGCCCGAACAGTTGAACTTGTCGATCTACGTACACGTGTAGCTGAATTCATGTTGGAAGGCATTGAGGAACGTTCTGCTACCGCTTCTAACAAATCTAGAGGCACGGTGCGTTCCCGTAAGGAAATACTCAGTGGATGCGGTGGTACTGTTAAATCAAATTCCACTGTGTCTTCAGCTAGTAAGCTTCGGTTGGAAGTTAAATTGGCGGAAATGCGTTTGCAGCAAGCGGAGAGTGCTGCGCGACTTCAATTGCAGCAAGCGGAGAGTGCTGCGCGACTTGAATTGCAGCAAGCGGAGAGTGCTGCGCGACTTCAATCGCAGCAAGCGGAGAGTGCTGCGCGACTTCAATCGCAGCAAGCGGAGAATGCCGCGCGATTTCAATCGCAGCAGATGGTGTTGCAAGCAGAGACAGCTCTTATAGAAGCGCGCATTCGCGCAGAAGTCATGGAAGAACAAGTTTTCGAAGAGCCCGCTGACGTTCAGCCAGAGAAAGCATTACATGACAAAGTAGATGATTATTTACAATCTTTACCACCTTCAGGTCCTTCCCCCCTCGAATGCCGTTCACCAGCCTTTCTCCAGATGGAGCACTCTACCCCTGGTTCTCTTGCTCATGATTTACCCTCCCATTCCGAGGTAAACTCTTCTCTTTCCTTTTCTCCTGTCATTCCCGTGTCCTCTACCGGTGACTCTAATCCTGGAGCGAGCAACTTAAATGTACAGGCTGAGCCATGGCAACCTCAGTCATCTAAAGCAGTCGGTGTTGAGACCCTGGTTTCTCATGGGCCGGCCATTGCGGATTTGGGTAAGCCTCCAGTTTGTCCTTCTGAGCCTTCCTTTTTACCAAAACCGGTGTTCCCTCGCAGCTCCGTTCAGTGTTCAGCTCCGTTTAGTCCTCAATTACCGGCTTTCTTTGGAGATAACGCTCAGTCTGGTCATGTCTCCGTTCCGATTGCTACTAACCCACAGCCCCAAGTTACCTCCTCTATACCTGCTTTTTCTACGATCTACCCCCAGACTAATACCACGTTTGGTGCGGCGACCTGTACCACAACGGTTTACCCTAATAACCTTGTGCCTCATGGGCCGGCCACTTCTTCAGCTGAGCAATCGTCTCTTCAAGTTTCTGGGCACCTTGCTACGGACCCAAAATGGTTGTATACTCAGCCTCGACCTGCGTCAGGAATAATTAATCCAGCTGCAAGTGGATCTGGCTACAACTTTGAAAACAAATGTAAGGCTCCTTGCCTGCCATCTAAACCTGATCCTGACAAATCGTCAATTGACGACTTTGCACGGGTTCTGGTGCGCTGCCAGAGCTCGCGCGCCTTGACTGAAGAAGAAAGGTACAGTGGTGATCCGCTTCGTTACCACCAGTTCATCCGACAGGTAGAAGATTGCATACTAAGCATTCATGGCCAGTCAGATCCCGGACACGCTCTTCAGCTCCTTATAGATTCGACCACGGGCAGGGCAAGAAAGTTGATCCGCAGTTGTATAATGCTACGTCCAGCCGAAGCGCTCAACAAGGCTTTGCAGTTATTGTACAAGGCATTTGGCTGCCCAGCTGTTGCCATCAAGGCCCACTTGAAATTAGTTTGTGAGGGTCCGGTAATTCATACAGACGAACAAAGTCTTCAAGATTTCTATTCAGACTTAGTGAACTGCGAGATGGTCGTTGAGTCTGCAAATGCTACACATCTTCTTAATTCAGTGGCTACCGCGGAAGGTGTTTTCTCTAGACTTCCCAAGAGCTTGCAGGAGCGGTTTGCGGAGAGAGCTTTACGTCTTGGCTATGATATGGAAGTAGTTCCGTTTGATATATTCATTGAGTTCATCGACCATTCGCAACGGTTGGCCAGCTCTCGTCTTGGCAGGCTTATGAAAGCATCTAAGGACAAGGTGGCTTCACGTAGTACTGGATGGTCTAAGGCCAGACCTATACGAGCTCATGTCGTACAGATGGATATCCGAGAAGAGTCTAAAGCTTCGGAACCAGCGAAAAGGGCCAAGGACTCACAGAGGTTGCGTAAGTGTGTGGCATGTGAAACAGCTAATCACGGCCTTTGGCAATGTCAGAAGTTTGTAAGTGACTCTTTGGAGAAACGGAAGGGTTTGGTTAGACAGAAGCGTCTCTGTTTTAACTGTCTCGGCTCTGGACATGGAGTTAAGAACTGTCCCTCCAAGGCTCGTTGCCGTACGTGTGGGGAGTCGCATCACACACTACTACACCCTTCTACTGAGCAGTCAACTGCATCAACCATGCAGAAACAAGAAACTTCAGATGAAAGCGGGAACTCTAAAAACACATCCTCGAACGTTGTGACTCTCGCGTCTACTGGTACTTCCTATTCCGCCAATGCATTCCAGGAAAGGAGAGCGAGGAATCGTTTACAGGTCTTGCCTGTGGTTCTCAACAACCCATCGACTGGTGCAAATACAAAGACTTGGGCGCTCCTGGATACTGGAGCCGATACTCACCTTTTAACGCGCGATCTATTCGATGAATTGGGGTTAAAAAGACAGCCTGTCCACTCGAAATTGCAATTGGCGGATGGGGATGTAAAAACGTTTCGCTCCCTTGAGACTCGTTGTGTAGTTCATGATTGTAACGGTGATAACCCGTTCGTTCTGGAAGAGGTACGCGTAATCGATGAGCTACCAGATCTCACTGGCAGTATCCCAACTATTTCTGATGTCCTTTGTAATGAGCATTTATTTGGATTAGAGATGCCGGTTATTGATAAAGGTAAAGTCGAACTGTTAATTGGCACGGGTGCTCCAGAACTTCATGTCTTTTCTGAGATTCGTCACGGCGGTGAGGCTAAACTTTGGGCTGGCAAGTCTCCACTCGGTTGGGTGTTATTTGGACCCGATCACAAGCATCGTCCGCATACCGATGACAGAATGGATTGCCTAAACCTTGTTGCTGTAGACAAGTTGGATTTGGTCACCCGTGAGATATGCCCATGCCAGTTTGAACATGTGGACCTGTTTTCAGAGGATGACACTTGTCTTCCCTCTATAGATGATGGAAAGGCGACGAAGGTTATGGAAAGTTCTTGCGAACTTGTTGATGGACACTATTCAATGCGGTTGCCCTGGAGAGACGGCTGCCCCAGATTGCCGAACAATCGTAGTATTGCCCTTAACCGCCTTAAGAGTTTGGGTCGTCGTCTGATGAAGGAGCCAGAAACTCTAGCACTCTATCAAGGCAAGATGTCGGAAATGATCCAGTCTGGCCACGCATTTGAGGTAGAGCAAGACTGTGAAAATGATGTGGAGAATCGCACGTGGTATATCCCTCATCACTGCACCACCAAGAAGTTCCGTGTAGTCTTCGACTGTGCTGCGACGTGCAGTGGCACGTCGTTAAACCAGCAACTGATGCAAGGTCCTGACAACACCAGCACCCTAATTGGAGTCCTATTGCGCTTTCGTATGTATCCAGTGGCGCTCGTGGGGGACGTGAAAAACATGTTCCATCAAGTCAAAGTCCACCCAGAAGATCAGCCAGCTTTGCGCTTTCTATGGTGGAGGGATGGTCATCCAGATAAGCCGGTCAAGACCTATCAACTTGCGGTCCATACGTTTGGGCTTACATCGTCTCCTAGCGTTGCAGGATATGCTCTACGTCGAACTGCTGATGAGAATCTAACTAATGCATCTGAGCTTACACTAGCGGCTATAAAGGAACATTTCTATGTGGACGATTTGCTTATGTCCGTTCGGACTAGTGAACAAGCGACGCAATTGGTCACGGAACTGGATAGTGTTTTAGGTTCTGGTGGATTCACTTTAGCCAAGTATGCCAGTAATCGCCCAGAAGTGCTAGAAACGCTCCCTGCTGATCGTCTTGCGCTCCCGTTTCAGGATGTGTACCTCCACGGTGGTGATTTACCAACTCACAAAACGCTCGGACTAATCTGGGACGCATCCACGGATCAGTTTCGTGTGAAGATTGCAATTGCTGACCACCCTCTTACAAGAAGGGGTCTACTCTCGGTTTTAGCGAGTGTGTATGATCCTTTGGGCATTGCAGGACCATACACGTTGCCAGCTAAGATCCTCATTCAACGACTGACCAAACAAGATTTTGGGTGGGATGTCGAGATTTCTGATGACGCCAAGTCTGACTGGAAGAGATGGCTGAATGATCTCCCACTCCTGGATGGATTGGCAATTCCTCGGGTCTACGATGGATATGAAAATGCGAAGAGCGTCCAGTTGCATTTCTTTGCGGACGCGAGCAAAAATGGTTATGGTACGGTCTGCTACTTGCGCAGCAATAATGGCTCTAGTCACTCTTGCACCTTTGTCATGGGAAAGTCGAGGGTAGCTCCGATCATTACACAGTCTATTCCTCGACTTGAGCTCTGCGCTGCGGTCACAGCTGTGCGTCTGTCCCGCATAGTGTTACGAGAGCTTTACTTTCCCTTACGTGAAGTCTACTTTTGGTCAGATTCCACTACAGTGTTAAGTTACCTGAGTAACACCTCAAAGAGGAGACCTGCTTTTGAAACCAACCGAATCGCAACCATTCGCAAACACACGGAAGTTGGCCAGTGGCGATGGATAGATACTCTTCATAACCCTGCTGATCTATACTCACGAGGTGTTGCACCTAGACAACTCCAAAAGGCTGAGAAATGGCTCAAAGCACCAGATTTTCTTCTTAAAGATGAAGCTTTATGGCCCTTATCCTCTGAGAATGACATGACCAGTAATGAAACGTCAACTGTTTTCGGTACTGAGGACTCATTGATGCGGCAATGTTCTCACATTGTGACCGCCCAAGTGAATACACCACCTGCATCCGATTCTTTCTCCGTGCCCGAAGTTATTGTTCGAATTACTACCAAGTTCAGTGTTTTGTCTCGAGCCATCAAATCGACTGTGTGGTTGCTTAGGGCGAAGCGGTTTTTGCAGGGACGAGTCCAGGACAAGGCTACACCTTCCCCAGTAAATCAATCCATTGGAGCTAAAGAATATGATGATGCCTTACTGATTTTAATTCGACTTGTTCAACTCCAGGAGTTTCCAGGTTTGGTCGAAGCCTTAGAACAGCATCCTTGGCACGAGGTGGCTAAGGGCAAGAGTGGACGCAGACCCAAACAAGCATTGCAACCGTTGCTGAAGTATTGTCCCTTTGTGTCAGATGGCGTAATGCGAATTGGAGGTCGACTCCAGCGTTCAACCATGACAAATGATTTCAAACATCCTATTGTGCTTCCTAAGCGTCATCACTTTACAGGACTAATCATTTACCACCATCATTCTGAACTGGGACACAACGCCTCCCATTATGTGATGAATAGCCTTCGCTCGCGCTATCATGTGATAGGACAAGAGAGGACAGTCAGGCATTACATTAAACAGACGTGTATGGTGTGCCGCAACCGGAATGCCAGTTTTGGGACTCAGCTGATGGCTCCTCTTCCGCCCGCTCGCGTTGAAGCTGGACGAAGTGCCTTCGAAAATTCCGGCGTCGACTATATGGGCCCTTTAGATGTTAAGCAGGGTCGGAGCTCTGTAAAGAGATATTGTTGCGTCTTTACCTGTCTGGCCTCGAGAGCCGTTCATTTAGAAATGGCATATGATCTAACGACCGAATCGTTTCTTATGGCACTCCGTCGTTTCCTGTCGACCCGTGGACATTCCGTCCGGGCTATCTATTCAGACAACGGCACCAACTTCATAGGTGCGCAGGCAGAACTCCGGCGTGGAATTCAACGGCTGAATCAACTACGGATCGTGAACGAGCTGTCCCCTAAAGGCGTGGAATGGCATCATGCCCCCCCACTTGCTAGTCACCAAGGAGGCGTCTATGAAGCAATGATACGTTTAATCCGCAAAGCGATGGATTCTTTGATGACTGATAGAAAGTTAAGAACCCTGACAGATGAAGGTTTAGTGACTCTCTTCAAAGAAATTGAGTATATTCTCAACTGCAGACCTCTCACTCGAGTGAGTACTGACCCGGAAGACATGGAAACTTTATCCCCGATTATGCTTCTCACGGGTTCTGTGGCGCCTGGTCTTGCCCCTGACGTGTTCATGGACACAGATGGCATGCGGTCTTCCTGGAGATCATGTCAGTTTCAGATCGAGACGTTTTGGAGAAGGTGGCAGACTGAATATCTTCAGTTGTTGCAGCGCCGGCAAAAGTGGTTAGCACCTCAGAGAAATCTGAAGGAGAACGATCTCGTACTCATTCTCGATGAAAGTCAACCCCGAAACCTGTGGCCTAAAGGTATAGTCCAAGAAGTGTTTCCTGACCGCGATGATTTAGTTCGTAGAGTGAAAGTTCGAACAGCTTTTGGGAAAACGTTTATAAGAGACATCCGCAAACTCTGTCTCCTTGAAGGTGATGTCGATGACAGTACCTTGCCATGAGCAATACCCATGGACTGTTTACAATACACATCGGATGCGTCATAATTACATAGACATTGAACATTTAATAGACTTTTATGCACATAGAAGAGTGAGGCCACTTACCGACTTGACGCATTTCGATTTGGCCGGTGTAGCCGCCTGAACATGGACTATGGACAATTTAAACGATCGATTTAGACAGGCGAGCTCGTGATTTATGGACTGTTTAGCACCAAACTGTTGTATATATGTGGACTAGGCTTGGGTGCGGCCTAACTTTGTGTACACCGGCCTGAGCATACGAACTATGGACTGTTTGCTCACGTACGATAAATGTATGCTCTTTCCATACCCAGTTGACAACTAAGAATGTTTCTCCCAAAATCGTACGTGGGTCCTCGCGACGCTGCGATTCCGTTGCTACGTAGCACGGATGTTGTGATATTTGTACATATGCTGATCTTTTGTTTGTGTGATTTGTTGATTAAAGGTTTCATGTGTTCTCTTTGACGAATTTGTTGAGCCTACCTTAACGTATGGTTTTCCCTAGGCCCTCCTCACTCCTTTTGCATCGTTGCATGATCCTCTGTTGCAAGATTGATGATAGTTGTTTGGTTATCTCACCTTTTGTCTTGAAAATATTGTTTGTTGAACTTGCTCAATATTTTGGGCCGGCTATGTTACGGTGAGATATTGCTTATTGCCTTCACTTTGTCTTCGTAGCTGCTTCGCTTTGACGTACTAGCCTTTGTGACGCCGCTTTGACGTACTAGCCTTTGTGACGCAACAGCGGTAGCATTGTGTGTTGAAAATCTTCTTTCTGCGTTGCATTTTAGTTAATTCAGATGGCAGGCTGGCAGCTAGTCTTAAAAGCATTTTGTACTGTGTTTATGGGCTGTTAGTGTGAGCGTTGTTGTAACATTGATCGTTGAGCATGCAGAGTAGGCTACGCAGTTTCGTGAGTAGGAGGCGCTCATTTTATGTTGCATTGATGCCGAGCGATTCTGTAGCAATTGTTGTTGCCTTAACCTGTTAGTCTAGCTAGTTAGCTATATTTCAGATTTGACCGGACTGGCATAACTGGTTTGAGTCAGGTACTGTAGTATTTACTTAGGCTTAAAATTGTGTTTTCATATTTCTCCTTGCTTATCTCTTGCAGGATAACGCACGAGTTGTATTTTAACGTTTCTTAAGTTCGAACGTTTTCGTGGTAGTTCTTTGGTTCCGTACGAATTTAAGTTAACTGACGCGCTGTGCCTGACTGACTCGGGGCCGCAATAAAACGTCGAGGTTGTAAGATTGTGGTTGAGGTGCAGACTCAGGTACGAGTAGCGTCGGGCGTTGAAGCAATAGTCGTTAAAGCTGCAGACAGAGTGGAACCCCTTGACTCTGAATGCAACACCACCTTTCCCTGCACTAGGCGTAAAGGATTTGTGACATGAACGTCGTACCTTAACGGTTAGGCCATGTGTCTCTGTTGCTAACTCTACTTTTTCCATAATCAGTCAGGTAAAATGAAGTTCAACACAAGCTATTAAGAGTTTTTTATTTCCATGGTAATGACATCTCATACACCAATAAACAGAAAAACGCAGGTGAAAAATTTGCCAACATTAATTGAAACATGATGAAAGAATAGGCTACATTATGTTACCCCGTAAGTTACTGGCTAGTCAAGAAAAATCAAAATGGTTTAGGTCAGGATGATCCACGACATAATGAAGGGCCGCATTATGGTGTGACGAAAATTACGCGAGCCGCAAAGATAGCGATTTAATGTAGTTCTAATCGATCCTACACTTATATTACTCTCCTAACGCACTTTGTGGTATTTTATGTTATAGTGTGTCTCCCATTAAAATATTTTTTTTGCTGATAACGACAATAAAGAGCGCAAACATCAAATTTACACAACTTTAACTTTGGTTTGAAAACGTCAGGACTCTGAATAAATCAAAAAAAAAATAAACGAAATCTTCATTAGACTCGCGGTATTACGCCGAAACGTGTAACGAGTGGCGGAGCCCATTTACCCGGCTCAGCGTCTGGACAACTCCAAAGAAACGTCGCAGCGGTGGCGAGCTGTTGGCGACACTGCTGCCGATTTGACAGACCCAAGATTCGAATCCAAGACCTGCCGCAACCATAGCAATGTCAACGGAAGCCAGCCGACCGATTGGGCTCTGAACGAACGTAATTCATATACAGGATGCGATGTAAACTGATCATAGCATACGAAAGGTGTTCCAAGGCCGCACAAAATTTGTGCCGGTATTTGGACCACCTTAGTTTATGTATGTATATGATACTAATAAATGATTTAGAATGATATTGATAACAAGGTAAGTGGAAGGAAGATTGATAGAGGGAAAATAATTCCACTCAATTTCACCATTGTTGAACCATTACACCCATCTGAAAATACAAAAATGGTAGAAGTTTAGTTTATTATGAGCTCATATGAGACGAAAGCATGTCACAAACCAACTTTCCAGAAGATAAAGGTGATAATTGCTCATTTACAATAGAACAACAAAAGCTTCAATCACATGAAACGCTTTAAAAAAATCGCTGTTAAAGCAAAAAAATGTGTCTTAAACAAAGTAGCTTTCTTCATCTCGACCTAAGCAAGCTCGCTGCAGCGCCTTGATTGCTATCTAGCCATTTGTTGAAAGTGATGACACTCTTCGACTAACATTTATTTACTAACAGACACGAGCTTTCGCCAGTATAACGCTGGCTTCATCAGGTGGCTGCAAAACATATAATCAGCACTAACGATAGTAAGTAAAAATCCTTAAGCTGAAAAAAGTCTAACCTCTATGAAGCGGGCTAAAAATAAACATATGGTACTGGGGAAAGCTCGTGTCTATTAATAAATAAATGTTAGTCAAAGAGTGTCATCATTTTTAACAGTTTACCATTTTAATTATGACTAACACGGCTAACCCCCCTGTTGATTTGAAATATATAGCCATTGAAACTTTATAATCCAACTAAATGCGGATGTTTATTATTCCATGGTATTATGCTTAAATGTGTAGCGAGTGTATAGGCGCCCAACTCCGCTTCTTAACGCAGCTTCGAACTCCGAACAAACTTGGCAGCAGTGGCGAGCTTTTGACAACACTGTATCTGACTGAACCGACACGGAAACCGAACCCCTGACCTCTTGCGACGAGTGGGATGATGTCGTCATTACACCAACCTGCTAATTAAACTAAGGTGCTAATTAAACTAAGGTACTATTCAACTAAAGGTGCATTTGCCGATACACACAAGCGACTTGCGATACGCGACAAAGCAACAAAAATTATTATGTAAGTGAATGCAGAAAATTTTCGCGGGATTGCGAAAGAGTAGAATAAAACAAACAAGGTGTAATAAAAGATTGTCGCTTGTCATGTGTCGCGTATAGGTATAAATGCACCTTAATTCAGTTATAAAATCAACTTACCGCTATTACATGCATAGGCTACGCATGTATCAGAAATAACGAGTCCGGGCGGGGTTGTTACATCCCTGCAGTCACTGATTTGTTGCGAGGAGCAGTATCTTAGCACTGTGTTGAAAGCAAAATCTGCGAACAATGCGATTAGTTTTATTACGTTCATACCATAGCTCAGATGGCCTAGAGAAAAGAGCGTCCTCCAGTGCAGTTATAGACTCGGGTTTCATGACTCGGGTTGAATTTTGTTGAGAGGTCAAACCAATGACTTTAAAATTAGTATCTACAGCTTCCCAGCTTGACGCTCAGCATTAAAGGGTAAGTGTGGATAACAAGTTGGTAAGTTTACTTGTTGTGCCGTTGGGAAAGGCATTTAGCGGGATTCCCCTATGGTGTGGCAGACCGATGGCCGGCAACTCCTATAGCGAGCTCGTTGTAGCGCTTTGATCGCTTTCTCATGACAAGAGGATAAATAAGCTAAGTTACTACATAAATAAATGTTATTAAAAGGGGAGTGTAACAAAAAATGACATTGCCTTTTTTCGACAGTTTATGCAAGTAAACTGAGCAGACATGCACTTTACGCAAAAATTTTGACAAAATAACCCCCGTTTTCATTTTATGGGCCATTTTATACCCGATTTTCAGCCCATAATTTGTTACTACAGAAAAAATTGTTTGACGTAAGGGCTACCTGTGACGAATACAATTGGAATTCAGCACAACAAAATTGTATGTGCACGCTCATGCGCAAGTTTTGCACTGTTCTTGTGTGTCGCGTCAGTATTTCTGCTTGTGCGAGGGGTATTCAAAAAAATACGCGGAATTCTTCTGAGACACAAAAACCAGCAAGAAAAAACGAATTTTTGGATGCTAGCTAAACAAAGCATGTTCTTTGTAATCGAATAATTGCTTTTACTCATTTCGCGCTTATAAACGAAGTTGTTAATTTCAAAATTTGCATACCTGCTATAATTAGTTTTTTTGATTGGTAAACCGTGAGAAATGCTGGGGTGTAGTAAGACCAGCTAATTCCGGTTGAATTTTCTTTTGACTTCTTTAATTTGCTGCTTGCCAGATTCCACCAAGCAGAGATAATTATCGTGAAGCATCTTATCCAAGAACGCAACAACGAGACTAGGTTCGTAGTTGAACCATTAACCTTGCGATCATGGTCGTGGTAAAAACGACGCTCCAAACCACTGCGCTACGCTGCCGACAAAGTTAATAATATCGCAAAATTATTATTAATATCGCAAGATTCGCAGCTATAAACAAATGCTTTTCGTTTACCAACTTTGAGGAAACTAACATAAAATGTCTTTTATGTACCGCTTTTATGCCTCTCTCAGTGAGAGGCCTGTACGGAGAGTGGGGTCATAATCACTGACGCACACAGGAGGGCTCCTATGCGCCAACCTCCCTCAGATTTCCGATACCAGTTAGAAGAATTTTTTGCTTAAATTCTCCGAGGAAAATTGGGCCTTTTTTAAGAAATCTTTTTACGGGATCACCCTTTATAAAATTTCTGCGAACACTCCTGGTCATAATGGATGAAATATATCTAACAAAGCTTTTTTTTATTAGCCACGTGACTGAAGCTTGAATTTTTATATACTTGAAGTATTATGCATCATGAAAAATAATCTAGCTGAAAATCGAACTCGCGAAACCAGTTCCGGAGCCCTACCCACCAACCACTCCGACAACTCCATGTGCTAAATCAAACAAAGCTTATCTGCTTCTCCTGGCTTAATGCAACAAAAATTTGGACTTCTTTTTGTGAAAGCTTTCGTGAAACAAATGCACTTTACAATCATTGCAACCGCTTACAGTCCTAAATGCTTCGTCTCTTTTATTCAACATGCCAGAGCAGTCTATGTTTATCGTATCATCAAATTCATAGCGTTTATAATCTGTTGCCGTTTTTAAACGTTGCTTCCATTTCCACCCCCTTTTTTAGTAGCGATATTTTAGTTATTAATGGGGCCCGCTAAAGCTACCAAAGTCAAAATTTTTGTCAGGACCTTATTGCATGATAAAACGTGTACTAACGTTCGTTTCAGGTATTCAAGCAGAGCTGGATTTAGACAATGAGAGGCCCTGGGCTAATTTTATTTTTCCACTAAAAATCGGTGAAGACCCCTCCAAAAAAAGGTCATCATGTCCGCGGATGTTGTTTTTTCGCTGCAAATATCGGTGAAGACCAAAAAAATCTTCGTTGTTAGTGATAAGGCCCCTCATTTTTTCATAGGCCCCTCATTATTTCATAGGCCCTCCATTTTCTCCGAGGTCTTATAGGTTTCAGCCTGTTTAGCCTATACGTAAATTTGGTCCTGTGTTCACGAGTCTGTTTAGGAATATTTTATAACTAAAAATATAATCAAAATCTTGCATAAAGTCAAAAATAAAATGGAAAACACAACGTCGTGTTTTATTATTCCAAGATGGCAAAAGCGGAATTGTGCATAATGGCTACTTCAGTTCCCTGTGAACGCGTTTTTTCTAAATATGGCCAAGTAATATCCGATCGGCGAAGTCGCCTAAATCCAAGGCATGTCAATATGATTATGTCCTTAAATTTTAATGTTAAACACATGCAATAAATCTGTTTGCTTCTTATCACCAACAGGATTACATTGTATTTTGTACTTTTTGCTTCCTATCACCATTCACCAACCGCTTGTTTAGCAGCTTTTTTTCTTTTTGTCGCAGACACGAAAAATAACGGATAAAAGAAAAGCAGGTGGCAAGCCGTTGGCGACACTGTGCCGACTTGAACGATCTGGGATTTGAACTCCAGACCTACCGCACCGATAGCACGGTTTGCCACTGCTGCGACGTTTCTCCGGAGCTGTGTTGCCGAGGCGCTAAGCCGCGGAGATGGGCCCCGCCACTTGTTACACGTTTCGACGTAATACCGCGAGTATAACGAAGATTTGATTTGAAAGTCAAAAATAAATTTTTTTTTTTCAGGTCAAAAAAGAATGGCTCTAGTAATTACTCGTCTCAATACTTTTTCAATACGGTATATATAACAGCATTTACTTACTTATTGTTGAATTTGCGAAGATGCAGTAATTGTTGGCTGATGCAGGACATTGCTGAAGGTTGGCTGAATTGGCGTCATTTTCGCATCTAGGCATACCGCCACGTCCACACTGGTAGCATGATAATGCGTCAGCTAAAAAATTCAGAAAATGTGATTTTGCGCTTGGAAAAAATGTAGAATATAAAAAATCCATATAAACTATTGTATTTCAATCGTAAATAGGCTTATGTATTTCTAAAATTATAAGCAAGTCAAAGTAGTGATTGCTTCCAGCAAACAAAGTGCTCGATAACATACTGTAGGTCAGAGCATGTGTATATTTTTGTCGTAAGAACACGAATAAAACCTCTACAGACTGTTTCACCTTAACGGATCATTAGGAGATCATCATAGGACCTCCTGATGATCCGTTAAGGTGAAACAGTCTGCAAAGATTTTATTTGTGTTCTTACAATCTGGGGCCCTCTGTTGTAGCATTGCGCAAAGTTGATCGCTTACGCGATTTGAGCACTTTGACAGGGGTGGAAGTTTTTTGTTTTGTGGTACCACAAACAAAAAATTCCTGAAGTTCTTTAAATTTAATTTTAATGACATTCACCAATGGCGACTCCGTGCTCCTCCTACAAGACTTGCGAAGGTAGAAACAGTGGCTGTCAGAGGATTGAGTAGTTCGTAAAATGATACGAACCTAAATTTGGACAGAACTTGTATCATGAAATACACCAACATCGCCGAATCATAATCAACACTACAGCATGTACCGCCGTTCTCGGCCCTTCGGGTGGTTTTCATATTCAAGTTAAAATTTAATTGAATAAGATAACCATTTGAAGAGCCGAGAGCAGCGAAACAGCCTGTAGTGATAGCTTTTTATGATTTTACTTTCTAGGTTATAATGCAATCTCTAGCTTTTGACAGTTATCGAGCACTCTGCCAGAGGTAGTTAAGACTTGCTTTAACTCAGTGGTTCTTGACCTTTTCACTTGCTGGCACCCCTTTTGCATCACCAGCCCGCTCTCGCACCCCCATTTAGAGTTAAAAAATATCGATGATGACAAAAAAAGGTCATCACGTCCTCGGAAGCAGAATTGGACTCGGGTTCGGGCCGTGATTTTCAAATCATTTCGGGCTGATATTCAGCATGTCAACGCAAAATATTTTCTATCTTTTTTTAAATAGCTTTGTTGCATTTTTTATCTAAATCTGCATATTCTGTAGCAAGCACTCGTTTGGATAATTGTTATTATTATTTTTTTTTTGCAATAATGGCATAAAGCAGCATAGAATATCCTTATAGGCCTTTATTTGCACACTACGTTAAATTTCGGGCCGAAAATCGGGCTTTTCATCTTCTCGTCGAGTTCAGGCCGGGTTCGGATCGAGAAAACCCGCCCGCGTCCAACTCAGCGCAGAAGTGCGCAAAATCTAGTAAAAGGCAAAAAAAATCTGCAGTTGTCCTACAAAAAATAGCATTTTTCATCAACCCCCCACCCCCTAGGAACGTTTCTCGCACCCCTAGTTAAAAAACTTTGCTTTAACTTGTTAATTGAGACAGATGTGTTGATCGCAATGTCCTTACGTAAAGGTAAGTATTAAACGGTAAGCCTTTTTTTAGACTACACATATTTGATGCACACTAGCTGGTAATGGCTTGTTCGTACTGCAATGACACTATATATTTATTCTATTCATTGGAACTTTCAAAATCAGTGAGTCAAAAACTGATCACGGATCAGTAAAGTAAGGCAGTCTACGGAATAAGCACTTGCTTTTTCGGCAAACACACTAATTACTGTAAGCCTATTGCGATTGCATCAGCCATAAATCAAACCCTGTTTTGGAGGTTTTTCGACACAAATGTGCTGCTGGGAGTCGGAAGCCATGCCGCTGACGAAACACGTCGGCACAGGGGTTACTATAGCTTAAAATGGACATTACCTGATAATATACAACCAGAAATTAAACCCAGGAGTGCGTAAATGTAAAGCTTCATTTCATCCGCTCAAACAACAGCTACAAATCAATCCTACAAGTACAAATATCAGCTCTGAAATGTAAAATTGACATTTTATGACTCGACACTTGTAAAAATCACCTGCTGCTAGATACTGCAGTGCAGTCACAACACACAGTTTTATACTATTGCTTTACAGCAAATAGACTACAGAGGTGAAAAGTATTTTTTGTTGCTCATAAACTTTACCAAACGATTTTCCTTTTTTGAAGCATTTCTTGGCATGAAACATAGAGTAACTGACAGACTAACAAACGTGAAAAGTGAACATTCTTATCATTTCCGCTCACAAGCAGCTTTGGCATGAGTTTGAATTTGGAAGCGATTAATTTTAAGTACAGTACAAGCATAAGCCGCAGAAGTATGATCAAAAGCTAGCCGCCGTTACATCACGATTTTTTTCGAAAACGCCCCCAAATGCTGCTCTTGGTAACTTCTTCTGGGATTCCCTTTCTAAACAGGTCCGAAATATTTTGTAATCTTGCCTGCTGTGCACTTTCTTCGTGAAATCTTTTTTTACTCAACTAGAGCCTTCCCAAAATATGCAGTTTGTAGCACAGCCCAGTGGTTGGCAGCAGTAACTGGTTGTTTTTTTTCAGTACTTTTACTTACACATATATTGAGGTCTGTTTTTGAAGCACAATTGACTATCAACTTGACACAAAATTAAACTGAACGAAGATTCCCACATAAATAATAAATGCATAACTGGAGATATGCAAGCATAAACATTGAGCTTTTGCAAATTAAGCGAACTCACGCGTTGTTTTAATGGAACTTGTTTTTTATTCTGCTATTGTGAGTAGTCTACGGAAACACTATCACAAACTCACTTGGACCATCTGTTTGCAACTATTCTAAGACGGCCGAGCAATTCCGTAAAATGCTTTTTCCACGGCACAGGTTTGGCGTATAAAAATTGCTTTTTTCAGCGCACAAAAGTCTCGAAAACTTACTACCTTTCTTCAAAACCTAGAAAAGTGGTTCTGCTTTTCAATTCTCAACAAGTTGCGACTCAGTTATGAAGACATTCAACTACTGCTGAACATTGAAATAGTGCTGACTTGAATTGTGAGCGAACTGGCTGTAAATGCAATATCTTTCACAATGAAAAGGATCGGTACAGCCAAGTGAGCCTATCTATGTTACTGTCAATGCCCAAACAGATGACTTACTGTATGTTACAACCTTTCACTGTAGGTTATTTTTCAGGCATTAACAGCTGTAGTTGACTAAATCACTTTTTTTTATGATTTCAAAATTTGTAAAAAGCACAATGATTGGCACATCGAATTGGCGAGCGCGGCAAATGTGTTGTCGCTTTTATGCTTAAAACTATTTCTTCCGGAATGGGTACAATGCAATGCCGAAAGCGCTGAAACGAGAATACTGCGGCTAATCAGCGCTTTCTCGAACAAAACAGCTTCAGAAATCTCCATGTTCTTGGTTGGTCCCCAACATTTTACGATTTGAATATAAATATTTCACAGCGGGTGCTCAAAAAATAATTTCTGCGCTTATGGTATTCCCGCATCATCACAGCGGTATCTTGCAAAGTTTCAGCCTAAACGCTAAGCCAATTAGGCCTAAATCACAGTATGGAAATCAATCAATACAATACAGTTGTTCTTGAATACGAAATGTCCTGTTGCTGCACTGATGGTGGTAAAGGCACATGAAGAGAGATGATATTTTCGGTTTTTCATTCATGTGTGTTATCCGCTGCTGCTGATCAAATATTGTTCATTGCTGGCAGATAAGGCCCTGTCTACACTAGAGCGCCACGAAACTTCGCTAGGCGCCAGTTTTTATTACTTTGCCTTGAAACAATCTTGGTTGATTTAATAATCACATAACAGAGCTAACTATATCTCCAAAAATGGCAAAAACTAAAATGCACAAAAAACTACATGCAGTATTTAGGCTATGGAGATACCGGTGCAGCCAGCGATGGCGGAAGCATTTCTAAAGTGGGAAGCCCAAAACCAATGACCAGATTTTCTTCACCTACAACCAGGGCCGGCAGTAGCGTAGCGAGAAATTTTAAAATGGGGACATAATTTCCTTATTTTTTTCTAACGTATTTTTCGGCCGAACTAATGTGAAGCCGATTAAGAAACAAAAAAAGCTCTAGGGGGTCCGGGCAGGGCCGAAACTAGGCAATGCGCCCCCCCCCCCCCCCGGAATGATCTTTCGGGGCCCCTTAAACATTTTTTTTGGATGGTGATGCAAAAGAGCGATCCCCGAAGGGGCGATGCCAAGCTAGGGGGGTCTGGGAGCATGCCCCCCCACAAAATTTTGGGAATTTGACCTCATTGTGGAGGCCTTTTGTGCGTTTTGAGCTTTTAAAATTTCTCAATTTTAACAAGGTTTAGTAGTCTGTTTAACTAGGTCCCTTCCAAACCCACTAAAATAATGCTGCAAGCAAACCCTACTCTAACATTTCGCTACCTATACGAAGAAAAAACTTTTTCACTTAAGAATAAGTGGCCCTTGGCAGGAGCGGATCCACAAAGTTTTGGTGGGGGGGATGTGATATTAAATTAGGTTGAATGTTCACTAAATACAAAGACGTTTAGACCCGGAAACGGGCGTAAATAAGTCCTTTCAAAATGTTTTATGTCAGGGGCGTATTCAGAATTTTTTTCAGGGAGAGGGCATCAAATTTCGTCACTTTTTCAAACGCAATTTTTTCCCGGCAGCGTTATTTTAAGCAACTTAAGTAACAAAAACGACATTTAGGGGGGTCCCAGTAAATGGACGGGCATAAATGATCGTAACGTAAAGTTTGAGATACCGATATGCGCATTTGTGCTTCGTTGTTTGTTACGTCACAGAGCGTCTGTTACTTTCCTTTGCATTGCAGCTGATCTCTGATCGTAATATTCAAGACTGGTCATTGCCGTTGCCCGTTGTGGAACCGTGCGAAACGAATCGTGCGGGCATGAGCGTCTCCAGGATTTTGGCCAGGGAGGGTCAAAACTCAAAATGTATGCGTTGCCTTATAACTAAAGCCGAAGTCACACGAGGCTAATTTAATAGCTGCTTTTACTCGTTTCAAATATTAGCTGGATCATAGTAGCTTCGAATAGTGGTCGCACAAAGACAAAGCGAACAAAGTAATGCATTTGCGGCTAGCGAATACCGGTAGTAACTAGTAATTGTTCCTAAACCTACAGCAAACCTAAGGGCAGCAAAAGTTTTTCATCAGGTTAATAGCAAAGTCCGTACACGGGCTTTTGTTAACAGGGCTGGCAAGAGTCAAAACCGGTAGTTTATTTTTTTTATCGTTTAATTGAGTTCAATTTCGTAACTGTTTTAATACTTTAGATTTTTCCTTTTAAAGTTTCTTCACTGGGAATTTGAAATGCTGGTCCGGCGTTTTGAAGTTCAAGGAACAGTTTTCCTAAATTGTGTCCCCATGCATTGTTTTTGAAATAATTTTCATGGCTCATGTCCCACAAAACCTCATAGCTGTTGCACATTTCTAAAAATTTTATAACAGTATCTGCACTCCACTTTAATACCTGCTGTTTCGACATCTTTCGTTTGTGCACCGCGCTGTTGAGTTGTGATTTGTGAGATTGCCCACAGTAATTCCAGTAGGCCTACTGTAGCCTACGCAGCTGACGGCTGACGCCCCTCCCACTGCCATTATGTCATAGCCAACTAATCGTTTTTGAACGTTTCTTTGCATTTTAAATTTCGTGTAGTGGGGATGAAGTGATGGTGTGGTGTGAGGAAATGATTTGTGTGTAGTAGCGGGGGTACTACTTAGTAGTGGGCGCAGGCTAGACAGTAGGTTTAGCCTTATACTCTTTTAAATGTGCCCCACTTGCGAAAGCGTAACTTCGGCCGTAGCTGCGCGTGAACACTCTTGATGAAAATGGATGGAAGGTCTGATAGGTAGCAGTAATTCTTTGGTAGACTAGCTGCTGCGCAGCAGTGGCGTAGCGAGGGTATCCTGCGCCCTGGGTCAAACAAAAATTTTGTGCCCTCTGTGTTTTACAATTCTCTGATTATCTGTACCAGCAGATTCGTCTTGTCTTCGTATATCGGCCGATTGTCTTTTTGTATAGCCACTACTTTTAAAATATTTTTTCATAAATTTTCTAGATCCATTCAAAAACGCTTCAAATCGGGCTCGCCGTTTTCGACCCTGAGCTCCACTCTCTTTGTTTGGCATAATCTTCCTACCAGTTAAATCGCTATAACTATGTAAACTCTAGAAACGCTTATCTGTTTTAAGAAATTAGAGATATTTTATTTAACGGTGCGGCAATTTTTCTGAGCCAGAGGCGGGCCGGTGAAAACTTATCACATGCAATCCCTTGAGCACAATCAGAAGACATTGTGGAGCGAGATGCAAAACGAAATTGGCAGCTTTTAGCCAAAATTGTATTTTTTGCTCTAGTACTGTAGTATAGATTGTCCCAACTGAATGTCAAGGATACAAAAGACACACTAAAGGACCCCCATCATCCAGGGCTTAAAAGAGGGGGGCTGGGGATTACAGGGGGCAATCTGCCCCGGGCTCATGGGTGTGTAGGAGTCCATGAAAGAGCATTTTAGGGGCCCATCATAAAGGTCCCAAAGTAGTGGGGTGAAAGATCCCCTTAGCTGTCGAAAAGCCCCGGATTCCATTTGGAGGCCCCGAATTATAATTGAAGACCTTTTTGTTATTTTTTTGAGAGGCCACATAGCCGTCAAGGGTCCCCGGTTTCCAATCGAGGTCACCGAATTTCGGGTGAGGACCTTTTTTTCGGAGACCACTAAGCCGTCAAGGGGACCAAGATTCCATTTAAGGGCCGAGAATTGTGGGTGAAGACCTTTCTTTTCTTTTTTGGAGACGACAACATCCCAACGTTCGGCTAGGGGCCCACACTGGGGAAAGCTGCCCACATCAAACTGCAAAGCTTTTGCGCTCAAAATCTCAACAAGAAGTTTGACCGTCGATCTGAAAAAAAGGTTATCCAGAAAACGGAATTGCATTTCATATAGGGCAATCAAGCGCTCAGCTACAATTTTATCCTACAATACTGCAATTCTTTCTCATTTTTAACTAAATTATCTCAGCAGCAGCAACGGAGCTGCGCTTCGCAACCCCAAAATTGCCAGATTTTTCCCTATTTTCTCATTCTGTGATTGCTGTCAAATATTCAAAATATCCGCATTGGAAATCACAGTCTACACACCAATCACGGTAGCAAAACAATACAAACTACAAAAGAAAACACCCAGAAAAGGCCATTGAGGCCAAGGTTCAATTTAGTTAATGCTTCGATCGGCACTCGTCCGCTGTATTATCAGAAACGGCCCATTGGTTAAAAAAGTTTAGGATCACTGTGGTGTAGATTTAGCACAGTATTACAGCGAGCGACTATACGCGTATCTTAATCGACTTACCAACAATCTTTAGCATCCATCTAACGCTAAAATAATGGAAATCTAATACTGTAGATACCTATCGCTTCTTTACTTTTCTTCTAGTGGAGTTCAATTTCCATCTGTTTAATTGCTGCAAGTCGAATAACTATGTGCGCGCAGTTTTCAAACCTCTTTGTGATGTCATAATAGAGCAAACGGGCGATTTGTGATCGGGTGTAAAGAGTGATTTCACTCCTCTGCCAAAAGCATGTACAGGTGTCAGATGCATTGCAATAACTTGATTGTTTTAAAGTTTAAAAGATTACGTCGAAACTGGAGTGTCGAAACTGGAGTGTATAAAATCACTGTTTCATGCGCCCCTTTGGTGCGTGATTTGTGGTCGGAAGTGAGGCGTGATTTGAATTCTTTGCGAACAGCATACGTTACAATACAGTAATCCACGAAGTAGTTTTTAAAATCTGTATGAATACGTCGAAAAAAGAGTATAAAAAGAACTTCTTAGTACGCCCCTAGGTGGTGCGCCCCGGGCGCGTGCCCCCACTTGCCCCCTCGCTACGCCACAGTCGTTTTGCCCCATGTCCCGTTTGGCCCACCTTCCCTTACGGTGCGTACCAGGCTACTACTATCAGAAGATGTCTGCCGCCGGTGCAATCTTGCTTGCGACCGGCTTTTTACCCTTGTTGTGAAATTTTTGCACGCCCCATTTTGGCGCCCCTGTACCTTGGCGCCCGAGGGCATATGCAGTGGTGTAAAAAGCATTTTGAAACTGTCCTTAAGTAAAAGTATTGTTACTGACGGCAAAACTACTCGAAGTAGAGTAGAAAGTATTGACTAAAAAAAGCACTTAAGTAAAGTAAAAAAGTAGTCATTTAAAAATTACTCAAGTAAAAGTATAGCGTTCTTAATCGTTAAAGTTTCAACTGCACACTTGCTGATGATGAGTTGCGTTGAAGGTGGCAAAATGGTAAACCAAAAAAAATTATTACCGCTCACATGGCCGAGTGAATAAAGCGCCTGCTTCTGGAACGGTAGACTCGCGGTTCGATTCAGAGTGGGGTTAATCCAATGACTTAAAATTGCATTTATTTGCATTAGTGGCATATTTATCCTCCTATTACGAGAAAGCGATCAAAGCGCTATGACGAACTCGCTTGAAAGTTGCCGGCTACCTGTCTACCACACCAAGATGGGGGAATCCCGTGAAGTGCCTTTCCCAACGGCACAACAAGTAAACTTGTCGGCTTGTTCTCCACTCTGTCCCTTTAATGCTGAACGTCAAACAGGAAAGCTGTGAATACCAATTTTAAAGTCATTGGTTTGACCCGACTCGAAATCAAACCCGTATCTACAGCTCCCGAGGGGGACACTCTTACCACTCGGTCATCGGAGGTGTAAATGTAGGTATTTGTGGCTTTCCTGCATGACACTTAGCATCAAAGGCGACAGCGTGAAGAACAAGCCGGCAAGTTAGCGAGATCCAGAAGCACATGCTTAGCGAGATTTCCCCATCTCGAAGTGGCAGACAGGTGGCTCGAAACTACTAAGCGAGCTCGTTATAGCGCCTTTATCGCAAAAAAGGATAAACTTATGAATAAATAAGCATTAAATCAAAAGCGGAAACCTGCTAAATTCTGGTATCACTTTAATTTTTACTTTGCAATTTGCTTTTTTTCATAATTAAGGTTGAAAGAAAAATTCAATAGTCAGTAGTTTTGCTGCTACACCTGCAGGTTTATGGAATTGGAATGAATATATTATTAAAAACATATTAAGGATTTTCTGTAACTTGCGGTCATGCGGTTACGGTCGCGCAGTAATTACAGGTAACGGTGACATTGGATGCGACGCAACTTTGCAAAGCAAGATTTTAGGTGCAACGAGGGATTTCAAGTGAGACTATTAACTCAAGGACAACTTTGTACTTTTCTAAAATAAAAACTACTCAAGTAGTGTTACTTCATACTAAAAGTACTTAAGTAAATGTAAAAGTAGCCCAAAAAAAAACTACTCAAAAAAGTACTCGTTACCGAAAAAAACTACTCAAGTAATCTACTCAAGTAAAAGTATTTCGTTACTTTACACCACTGGGCATACGTACCCCACCGCCCCCCCGTACGCTACGCCTCTGCTGCGCAGTAGCCTACCAAACACTTTTAGGGTTGCTGGGAAAAATAGATTGCCAAATGGATTGCTAGGAAACTTCTGAATCTTCTTTTCTTCAATTTTCAGGCAGTAGTTCAGCAACAACTTGTAATTAAAATTTAACCAAAAAGACATTAAATCAGGACACATAGGGCACCCCTACAAGCTAGACCTTTTTTTTGAATGCCGCCAGCTACCCCTATTTATAGTTTTTTTGAACATCGAAATTGACAATGACGTCAGACACAAAATTGGCCAATTGCAGCGAAGCGGGAAATATTAATATTTGCGCGAAAAATTAATATTTTCGTAAGAATGTAATCTGAATAAGTTGCAAAAAGAGCATGGTCGCACTGCGGCGCCAGCGAGCCGCTGCGGGACAAAGTTAAAAATTAGACGAAAATTCCTATTACGCAAATGAGACATCGAAATTGACGTGTTTGTGACACCATGATCAAAAATGACTTGAAATTCATAATTTAAGCATTTGTATGATTAGACGTAAAATGTAGTGAATAAAATTACCGATACGGCAAATGCTTTATTTTGATAAATTCGCCACAGTGTTATTTTTTCAGCGGGGTCAACTGACCCCCCTTGCCCCTGCGTGGTTACGCCCATGCGTGCGGAGACCAGCTTAGGTAGGGATAAGGATAAGTGACCAGAGATGGGCATTTATCTCGATAATTTATCGGCGATGGTTATCGGCGGTAACTTTTTATCGATTATCGTTATCGCTCAAAATAGTTTGGATTTATCGATTACCGTTATCGCTTTTGTTTTATTTTTTGTTATCGCCGATAAATTATCGCGATAAACGATTTTTTATGCACGCAGTGTTAAATTAGTGAGTTGGCGCTATGGAAAAAATACGATGTCCATTAAGACTTGTTTTAATTTTTGAAAATTATTTCTATGTTTGGCTTACTGTCGCGGCAGAGTCCGTGAACTGCTCTCTTTTCTTGAAAAATCTAGAAAAAACATTTTTGCAAATCGACTTACAAAAAAAAAGCTTCGTCAAACACATCGAAAATTTACCGCAACATTTATTGGAAAAATTTATCGGCGATAATTTATCGATTATCGATATCGCTTTAAGAAATTGAGATTTATCGGTATCGCCCAGGGCTTTTTTGAAGTTATCGATTATCGTTATCGCTTTAGTACAGAAAGGTTTATCGTGCCCATCACTGTCAGGGGCGGATCCACAAAGTTTTGGTGGGGGGGGAAGTGATATTAAATTAGGTTGAATGTTAACTAAATACAAAGACGATTAGACACGGAAACGGGCGTAAATAAGTCCTTTCAAATTGTTTCATGTCAGGGGCATATTCAGAATTTTTTTCAGGGAGAGGGCACCAAATTTCGTCACTTTTTCAAGCGCATTTTTTTCCCGGCAGAATTAATTTTAAGCAACTTAAGTAACAAAAACGACATTTAGGGGGTCCGGGGGCATGCTCGCCCGGAAAATTTTTGAAAATTTGCATAGTGTAATGGTCATTTTAGCGCTTTTCGAACAATTCTCAGGCAAAGTTTGTTGATATTTTTGGCCCATAACATTGAGTCCTTCATCAAATATGATGCATTTTGTAAGCACAGTTTCGATTATGCGTGCTTTAGGACACTAAGGTTTATTGTTATGAACAGGGGTGCAAATCTATGTTAAGCATAGGGGGAGATGATTTAGCAAAATCGACCATTTTTCGCCATTTTGCGATATTGGTGGGGATGATTTAGCACAATTTACACGTTTGCAGATGCCCAATTTTTCGCCCAAAATGAAGTGAAGACCCAAAAAAAAGGTCATCACCTTCGCTGATACCCAGTTTTGGGACATGAAAATATTGGGGGGGTGCTACCGGATTATTGGGGGGGATACATCCCTACATGGATTTGCACCCATGGTTATGAAGAGGTTCGAGATTATAGAAAAAATTTATTTATCCAAAGCATTGTTGAAAATGGCTGGTGGGGGGATGCATCCCCCACACTTCCCCCTCCCTGGATCCGCCCCTGATCACTGTAAGTGACAAAGATATTGCAAAGCATAGAAGCAATTTGGGTCTTTGTAGTTTTGACATCATGAAGTTGCAAATGCATTCATTCACTTACCGGTTTTATTGAACAAATGTGGGCGTTAACTTGAAGACAGTGCCAATAGGGAGGTGCTTGGCCTCCCTACCTCCGTTCCGTCAACTATGCCTTATAGTGGCAAAAGTATTGTAGTTTTTCATTTTTCTTTTTGCAATTTAAATTTTCAGTAATAACTCTACAGCAAATGTCCATTGAATAAATAAATAAATAAATAAATGAATAAATAACTGAGGCTATTTTCAAATTATATTAAACTGAAAATTCAACAGTAATTGAGGGAGGCTCCGAAGTGAGCTTGCGCTCTTCGAGTCAGCAGCCACCCGTTACATATGTCAAATGCGATCGGCTCCAGCCGCGAATCGAACCAGTCACGTAGGATCTGTCACCTGCGCGCGATACCGCTAGGCCATGTCGCTGACAATCTAGGCCATGTCGCTAGTACATTGATTTTATGATAGCGGACCTGTTAATATATTCCTATCAATCAAACCTCAAACCAAACTTTAAAATGTTGGAATGGAATCAAAAAATTTCTCGAAGTCACAGTCGCGGAACAGTACTGCTTTCATATCCGTTGAAAAGCGACAAAGCATTGCTAAGCAACAGTCACGCTGAAAGAGAAGTAAATATAATTAAGTCACAAGGTGCAATTTGATAGCAAGAGTTTAATTGATTTGCTGCTTTGATCAAATGTTTTTAAAATGACTATTGTGGTTGTCTTTGCACAGGGCCTTTAAAAGTTTTAAGTTACGGCTTAAGATCTAATAATAGGCTTATGTACGGTGTCAAAACGATGTTGTGTTTTGAATTTAATACCGGTTAGGTCAATAAATTTTTCTTTTTGTTTCACTCTGTCTGTTTACAACATTTTCTAGTATGCAACTAGACAACAGGAATCTTAGACTAGCCCATACCTCTAGTGTGGTGTACTGTGACTGCCTGGACACAGACTAGGCTGAAATTTGATGGATATATTAAAAATGAATGCAATTAAGCTGTAAGGTACCGGTACGCTAACGCCTCAAGATTTGCCAGTGTCTAGACCAGCTGTTCCCAATTGGGGGTGCTCGCACCCCATGGGGGTGCAAGAAGAAGTTGCCAATTTTACCACTTGTGAAAGGTTTTGTTGATTCTTTGTGGCTGTGCAGTGTGTGTTTGTAACATCTGAAATGTGTCTATGTGCGATTGAATATGTTCAGTGTTCATTGTCTAATTTTGTGACGTTCCGTTGCTTAACATCTGTCATGTCACTGTCTTTTCCTTGCGATTCATGTCTGCATCATGTTCAGTTTAAAATTGTGAGAGAGCGAGTGATGTGTGAGTCGCTAGTTGGGCTAAATTTAGGGAGTAGTTTGGGATAGGAGAGATAAGGCTAACTGCCAGGTAAGTGAGAGTACTTAATTTAACTGCTGTTCTTTTGTTTTCTATTTGAGTAAGGGAATATGGCAAGCCTAGTTGAATAGGTGAAATATATACCGGTACTGCGGAGTAACTGGCTTTGTTAGCCTAATCTGGATTTGGTTTGCCTTGAAGGCAAGGTTGAGAGTAGAACCGTCTTAGTGAGTTGATTTATACAGTGGTAGTTGTAGTATAGCCTATCTCTTTTTCTCCAGTTCTCTGCTAGTTTTGTTTTACAGTAGTTCAACGTCTGTAAGTTTTGTTCCTAGTGTGTACATAATTGTGAGCTTGCAAGTGCAATTTTCTTTGCCCTGATTTTGTGTATTTTTAATAATCTTAAAAAACAGCACGTGAGTGAAGTATGGTGCAAGGGGTGTGAGAATGACTTTTCCTTGCCAAAGGGGTGCGGGCTTTAAAGCAAATTGGGAACCACTGGTTTAGACTAAGTGTCTGCTTTCTCCTTTTCTATTGTTAAAATACCATACAGACCCAGTAAGCTTATGCCATTAACTCTCAACTGCAAAATTGGGGAAAAACAGTATCGCATTGAATTAACTGATTAAGAAAGCTTCTAGTCTATTTCACCAGAAATTTCTGGTTACCAAAGTTTGATAATTGTGCTTGCATAACTGGAAACTTCCCCTACAGTTCCCCTCTTGTGAGAATGATATTACAAAAACTGAAAAATGATTGTGCGACTACGATTTTCAAAGTTCGATAACGGAATTTCTGGTGAAATAGACACTTTCATAAGTTAAACTTTATCTAATAAATGTACCAAGATATTCTAAGTTGATTTTAAGGTGCTGTTAACACTTAATTGTAATCAGTTTGTGCAGAAAAGAGTAAGATTCACCAGTACTCCATACCTTTCTATTAATGTTCAAGACCTTAACTGTTTACTTATGGTATTTTTCAAATCTACTGGTAGATGTGCTGATACAACCTTGTCTATATTACCTTTTTACTTCTCATCCTTGACATGGGATACTTAGATTTATTTATTTTTTACTTAACCGTGCTTTGTATGGCAGTGGCAATTTGTAGGAGCCTGTAAAAATAGCAACTTTTTTTTATTGTAGTATTTATTCTAACCTTCACATTCTGCTTGGTTGTACAAGAGTATGATGAAATAGTAAAATAAACCAAAGCGAGAAATGTTATGGGCCTGTAAGAATAGTCACTTTGTCATTTATGTACCAGTATTTCATAATTGGTAGCATTTTTATTGAACTTTTACACATTAAAGCTAAAACATGTAGGAAGGCTTGGAGATCAATCAGAGTTAGTAATTGGCGGGTCCTACTAATATCCTGCAGAAGCGCAAGGAGCACAAGGACTGCCTTTGCAAGTGAGTTAGGAGCACAATGACCGCTAGGGGCGCTAGTAAGTTAGTACTAAAAGCTCCAACCATAATCCTTAACTTTAACCCTAACTGAACCTTAATTCTTAATAACTCAGTAGCGCCGCTAGCAGTCCTTGTGCTCCTTACTCACTTGCAAAAGTCGTCCTTGTGCTCCTGCAGGTTTTAGCAATACCGTAATAGGCTACCTCATAATCAGTGAAAGTATTTTAAAGGGGTAGTGTCTATTTTGCCAGCAGTAGATCCGGATTGGCTAATTTACTCTAAACCAGTCATGTGTATAGACGCAAGCCAATTAACAGTCATGCATTTATGCTCAAGCCAATCAGGATCAAGCTATTAACGGCAAAATAAACACTGTCATTTCAAAAAAACAAGCACATTTCTGGCTGGATACGATTGTCTAAAAGTTTTGCATTGAAATGGAAACAAAGAAAGTATATACCTTATATGCTGTGCAGTTTAATTTTGCATTATGTATTTTTTTTTGTAGCTCTTGATTTGTTAAAAGTCTGTTGTTCTTTTTGGACAAAGTTTTTTGTGTGTTGTGACTTGTGGTTGTTAGTGCTATGGCTGCCCCAAAGCAAGGTCGCCAAATAGCAGGATGCAATTATGTTGCAAATGATGAAATATGGAAAAGCCATGTTCATATGGAAATAACTGCTTCAAAAAAATGGCCACAAACGTGGGGATTTATGACGCAATCATACAAAGAGTTGACCCAAGATCTGAATCAACCAAAAGACGAAAAAAAGAAAGTTCAACTTCCAGAGCAGTTACGTATGCGTCCTATTACACCGATTGAAACTTATATCAAAGTCGGCCAATCGCCTCCTTACCCTGATACGACAACCAAAGAGGTTGGTTGGAGATCGACAAAATCTGATTGCAAATTAGAAATTTATGGGTCTTATGCAAGGGGCAAAGGAGGGTTGATCAAGCAATTAAATTGGCCAAGAGAAGGAATTATCTAAGAAGAACGTTGGGGTTGTATACCGATACATAGCAACTTTTGGATTGCTACAATTGTTTTTACTGGTTGTTGTGTTTGTTATGTAATCATTTTATCACAATTTAATTTATACACTTGTATTTGTCTGGTATTTGTGCCACTTCTCTTGAAAGTATGTGTTTATTTTAAAATGACATACTGTAGGTGAAGGATTTAATGTTATCTGTGTCATCATGACTCCATTGAGAACGTATTTATCAAACGACTGAACATTTTTGGCTGTTTTCTTGGGCTATTATGAAAGTCTTGCTTTAGACCAACTTCGGACTTTTCACTGAAAAATGCAACATTTTGTTTTAACTGCAGATTACGAGTTTTTTTTTTGAAGAAGGCCTAAAAATGTTCCAGGAGCGTCCATTTAAGAAATGGCATGAAATATTGCTGATGCGTAACTTAGGATGCTGATTGTGATTAGTATATAATTATAGAGTGTGCTGACTTCTAAGAATGACTTTTTTTTGCAATTTCCCTAACGTGCGAATTTTTTTCCTGGTTGTTCATACATTTTTTCTCCCCAACAAACTAGTTCTGTGTATTTTTTTTTTTTGATTTTTTGCAAAATCATTTCTGGATACCTATTGATAACTCATGTAAAATTTCAGCTGATAGCTTTAACAACTCTTTGTTGTGTAATGAAATGCAGACGTTGGGGAAAAAATTCAGACAGCGGGTAATTTCTCTAATGTTCATATGAATGTTGGGGAAATTCGTACACCTCTAAAATCTCGAATTATCTCCATAATTTCAAATAATTTTTTGATTTACTGACATGATAGTAATTTCCTTGCTATCTCTAGGAAATTAAAAAACGTTCAGGTGAAAATATCAAAGCCTAATAACGTCTTTTATTCTCTAAAATTATGCTACTCTTATATGATCAAGTATGTATCGGTGAGTTTGCACTTTCTCAGTAACTGCTAATTACACCCTGTTTGAAACTTCTTTTGATCACATTTCGTCAAGCTATAGATTTTCTGATCAAACTAGATAAAACTGAAGCCCTCTGCTTGAATTATGTAGCTAAACACAATTAGTTTATGAATTTTTCATGCTATTTTCGTGCGCTTAAAAATTTCCCCAATGTCCGAATCTTTATGTCCATCCAACGGCTTACTGTTCAGAAAAAAGAAGTTGGTATAAGTTGCTAGAGAACTGATTTCTGAATCTATTGCCATTTAAATGGTTATTCTTGGTGTACAGTGAGAGAAGTTACAGGGATGTTAACAGAGGCGCTATGGAAGTTTTTCAATGTACTTAGGTAGGGGTGGGGAACCTGCGGCCCGCCCAAGTTTTAAATGTGGCCCGCGTGTACATACGGCCTATGTAATGCTAGGCTTACCATACGTCCTCTTTTTTTAACATTTCGGCATATTGAACCGTGAAAACATATCAAAACGCAGCTACGCAGCTCAAACTACGGCCTGCGGTCGTAATGACCTTTTCTTGCTCTTCGTTTGATTTTGGGCAAAAAATGGAGGTTTTGCGGACGTGATGACCTTTTTTTTTGCTCTCCACTAATTTTTCAGAGGAACTTTTTTTTGCTCTTCACGCATGAAACGTAAATGCGGCCCGCTGAAAATATCATGCGTGCAATGTGGCCCGCTATGCTTTGAAGGTTCCCCACCCCTGTACTTAGGGACAGAATTTTGTTAGGGTAAAGTTCCCTTGATGAATGTGACAATTTGAAAGACCTAATTTTTGGTATCTGAGTTCGGCATAGCTTGTTCTTACTAATGCACGTTCATTTTTTTTAGTTTGGATTGATATCAAGCACTTAATTTCAAAATTTTTGGCCGTTAGGGAAATTCGGACATTGGGGAAATCACTTATGCCTATGCATAATATTTGGTATTTCCAACTCTCAATTACTGGTTCATCGTAACCTTAGGCCTACACAAATTTCGAATAAAATTTTTGTTTAGGCTGATTTTGGAAACTTATAATATCTAATTTTTGAGAAAACAACAAGCAGGAAAGCATACTGCTGCTGACATTGCTGAAGAACCGGTACGATGATTGTAGTTAGAAGGAAACTAATTACAATAAAAATTACTGTAAAAGTGTTTTATGATATTTCCATAATATTTATAAGAATATATTAATATTGAGTCTCGAGATTAATCTATGAAACTTACACATTCACGTAGGGTTAAGCCTATTGCTAAAATTATAATTAGTCAGTTGTTTTTCTCCAATAAATTTCAGCAAATCTTTTCATGCTATAATTATGCGAACATTTTATACTGTTATTGTATTGAATGCTAGAAATATTTAATTTCTATTAACAATTTATGCGAAATCAGTATTTATAAGTTGGGTTTCGCGCTGGTATTGATAATAATATGTTTTTGTAGCGGCTGTGAAGAAGCCATATCATATTTGCAGTGAGATTTTGAATTTATGCCGACGCAGCCATATTTTTATTTTTAACTGGTGGTAACTCAAGTAGTGTTTGCCTTTTGAGATTTTTTCAACTACACTTTGCCATATTAATATAGTTTCAGATTTGTTAAATATACTTAGCTTGTTATGCCAACCAAAAGTCGTCCTAATGCATATGCCACCGTAGCTTAAGTAATTTTTTCAACATCTTTAGCGTATATTACTGCACTTATTTACAATGGCTGGATGATTTTTTGAAGAAGAAGTTGATAATATCGTGTTCTGCAAGCAAAAATTATGCAGATCTACTGCATCTAGTAACTGCTTTATCTTGATTATGCTTATTAAAAATGCTTTTTGTCATATGAGTTGTTTAATTTTTGATATTTGCGGTGGAGTTTCGTTGGTTTTTGTCTTGATTTCATGAAAGCTGAATGAAACAGAACAAAATTACAATTGCAAATAAAAGCAAAATATGATCAGAAATTCATTATGAAAAATTGTAATGCTTTGAAATGTTGAAAAATCATTTTTGTTGATGTTTCTTCACATTCGTCTTTTTGTTGAATTTATAACAATGCTGCACATTAAGTACACCCTTTTTGAATAAATTGCTCGAGGCTGATTTTGATGTTGATTGCTCTATCACGTAAATATTCAAGTTCTTGTAAGACACTGAGCTTATGTGTTGTTTACTACACTTCTCACTTTAGAATTTCACCAAGAACCGCCTGTTTATGTGTTTGTAACTCTTTGGTAAATTATGTAATTAGTGTTTGAACAAGATTTGAAGCCTGCTGCCTTTACTGCTCATGACGATATCTAAATTACCGTGATGTCAGTGGAAAAACAATTACAAAAATATAAAAAACGGGACCTTAGGTTAAGCCATTATGACAGAATCTTGCGAAAAAGATCATCTCTTAATTGGAAAGTGTTTTGCCGGCACCATTATCTTCATGAAGACAGTTGCAAAGCGGAACCGAAAGTTGACATTTTGCCATCAACTACCTCTTTAGATTTGTACCTGTCTCTACCAGCTTTATCAGCTCGCAAAGTTGTTCACGGTGGCAAATCCTCTCCGACTTTGCAAGAGGATGAAATCCATTCGTCATGTCGAGAATGGGTTAAAAAACGCAAGGAATTGAAAAAGCAATTAGACAAATTCGATTTCAGCATATCATGGCTGAAACGGAAACCTGAAAAAACTGTTCTAGAAGAAAGGGTTTTAGCCAGAATGCAAGAAAGTGGAGACTCTTTTTCATACTACAAAGATGTATGTCATAAACTAAGGTAATTTTTTTAACCACCCAATTCATCCAACCTCTTAGTCCTATATGTGAGAATTAATGATGATTTTCCAGCTTAACTCTACGGCGGAAAAAGTAAATATTAAGGTGAATTTACTTTAGCAATCAGAATAAAAGGGAGCAGAAGCTTTGTTTTTTCTTTTAAAATGTCATGCAGCTTGATTCAACTTGCTAAGCCAAGGTGAATGACGTGTGACAGAATTGTTCAAGCTCAGCTTTGCTCCTTTTTGGTTTTTCGTGCATATCCATTCGTAGTTGTGCTGGCTGCATTGCATTTTCTAATTTTATACTCTTTTTTTCAAACATGTTTGTTTAAAATATTATTCATCGCCAAAAAAGCATCAAGTAATTTACTGATTTGTTTTGGCTACATCAAACATTGAGATTACAGTGAAAGACATTTCATTATAGCATTATTTTTTAGAAATGAAATAGTGGTGCAGATTAAATCGGTTAATGCATAATGCTTAAAACGCATAAGTATTCCTATCTCTAAGCAGTCTAAAATCTAAAGCAAAGGCTAGTGCTTAAACACTTGTCTTATTGTCACCAAGATTGTTTGGCGAATCAGCTATGAAACTAACCGATTTGGTCTGTATTTAAAAAAAATTTCGATATTGATTACTGCTGCGTGAGTGAAAGGTTTGTTTTTTTTTGGATATTTTTATCGTTGTACAAACCGAGCTCAACGACGTACGCCAGAGTATATAGGCCTAAGCTTATTTTTGTTCATGTAATATTTGTGAAACTTAAGCTGTTGCCTAAAACAATTTCAAGTCATCTTGTTACAGAATCAAGATGTTCAGTCCCTTGACTTTTTGGAGTCCGCGTCATCCCTTTCTAATTTTGCGTCCGTCGTCATTAATAAAATAGCCAGTGCTATCACTGAAAACAAGCTTCTATTAAATTTATTTAATGAATGCGGAAGTGAAAGAATTTCGTACGACCAGTGTGAAACTGGATTGGCTGAGGTAACATTTGTTCATAATTTTACTTTTCAAAAATAGCAATTTGTTCGTAATTTTCCTCTTTTTACGTAGAAAAGAAAGAACTTGCAATGATTTACCAATTAGGACAAAATCGATTAATTGCCAACAGCTTAAACGCGTAAATTGTTTTATTGCACAGCAGTCTGAAATCCTCCAAAAATCCTATTGCTTAATCGCGTAGAAAGGTTTGAAAAAGTGACTTTGCAATTAACCGTTTTGTCTGTATGTACTTCTGTTTTTTTTTTTTTTCTTCTGCTCATGTATTTTTTCACGGCCTGTTAACTGAGTTGCTAAACGCACGTTATCGGTGCGGAGGTCTGGGGTTGGATTGCCAAGCCGGTCAAATCGGCATAGCGTCGCCAAAGCCTCACCACCATTTTGATGTTTCTTCAGAGCTGTGTTGCCCAGACACTGAGCCGCAATGATGAGCCCCTCCTCTCATTACACGTTTCAGCGTAAGCTAATACCACGCGTGTAATGAAGATTTAATTTTAGTTGGAGGAAGTTGTCAGCTTATCCACCATTGACAAGGAAGCGCTCTTGAAATATTATTTTAAAGAGAAAAAAGAAAGCAGATTGTTTTATTTAGCTTTACTGCAGGCAGTGAGAGAAATAGAAGAAAGGTAAAGAAATGTTTGCACAATTGTAGGCTCATGTTGCCTAATTTTACTAACCTTGCAAGAAATTGAAACTGTCTTCCTAGCGCAAGGCTTGAAAATCCTCAATGGTCATTGAGAACAGACCGTAGGGATACTGAGTATGTCCGTAGCATTGAGAGGAGTGTTCAGTTCTGTATTTTTTCGTGAATTTTTGAGAAACGAAAAGGTTCTCTGCTGAAATACTGTAAATCTCTTGGGTAAGACATTTCTACCCCCAAGAGTACATCTTTAAACTGAAATTTAACAGCACATAAGTGACTGAGAAGTGAGCTTGCCCTTTTTAAATCAGCAGCCACCCGGCAAATACGGCGAATGCGATCTCTTGCCGCTAATTGAGTCTGTCGCGTTGGATCTGGTACTGCATGTAATACCGCTTGGCTATAAGGGTGTATTGTAGCCGTTTCTGCAGTAATGGCGAGTCATCCAATTTTTTTAATTTTGGGAGATAAACTGTTTTGAAAACCTAAATACGCCTGCAATGAAATTTATATGTTTAGACTTCCATTGATTACTTCAAAAAGAGAAGAAAAAGAAAAACTAGAAGAGGTTATTTTCTCCAGCAAAAAAGTATTGAAATTTTTTGTTCTGTTTGACCTCGGCTTATGTAGCGAAATGAACGATACTATCAATTCAACCGCTCAGATGGCAGAGTGAATCAAACCAATGACTTTGAAATTATTATTCACATCTTCACTGCTTGACGCTTAGCATTAAAAGGACAGTGTGGAAAAAGGCGACGAATTTCTTTGTTGTGCAGTTGAAAAAGACACTTAGTAGGATTTCCCCATCTTAGAGCGTTATGCAGGTGGCTGGTAACTCTTAACGGAGCTCGTAAGAGCACTTTTATCGCTTTTCTTATGATGGAAGCATAAATGTGCAACAAGGACGAAAATTCACGGAGGCCTATGTGTATCTTATGTCCTTCCATGCGGCAATCAAAAACTAGGAAATGTTTTTTATCGTACTCTACGTGTAAAATGTTGTCGTGTGTTCTTGTTCTAGAGCAAAGTTTTAAACCAGAGCTCACACCCCCGTTGATAGCGACAAGATTTTCGGCAGGGAGGGCCATGTTGGTTGTAACTAGCCGAGCCATGCACGGGTCTTCTTTTAGACGTTAATTCGAACTTAGGTTACCGGAAAAACTACGCTTTTTATTGGAAAGTGGAGGGTATCAATGCGGAGAATTTCAAAAAAGGACAATAGATTGTACAAAGTTGAGAGCGCGCCAACGCGGACCAAATGCTTTTTTCCCATCTTATCTAAAACTGTTGTTGAGTTCTCTTTGTAAGAACGGAAGTGGCAGCGGCCTGACTCCGACTTGGAGCAACTTGTGAGGAAGCTATTGGATGCCGACGTAATACAATCAGCTTTGAGGGACGTAAGCTAGTATTATGTTAATATTACAAACAGCATGTTTGGCTTATGTTTAATAATTATTTCCTCATTATAGGAAGAGAAATTTGTCCGAGAACCCCAGCCTAGAAAAAACAGTGCTCAAAGTAATTACGAAATGAGACAAGCTAGGTAAGACTATACTTTATATGTAAGTTCTGTTAGAGTAAGGCAACTTTGATTTCATTTAAAGTGCCGGCAACGACGGCACAGGCTGCATCCCTGATGACCCAAAGGTTTTGCTTCAACGGTTGGTTTCAGGGTCGGAATAGCTTGTTAATGGCATTTCCTGATTTTAGTTAAAAGCTTTTAACAATACAAGCGACCGTGCTTTTTTTTAGTTTTTAAATTCATTGTAGGGTTGTATATTGCATGCTTTAACGGTTGACGTTCTGTCGCTCTTACCTTTTTTTCGGCCGTATGTTGTGATATGCGTGTTGTTTTTATGTACTTTGATGGTCGTGGAATAAAACATACTACTACTACTAAGTAACCTGTTACTATAACTGCAATATTAATTGTTTTTCGTTGCAGAATAAAAGACTATAAAGCAACAATGCTAGCGGCGAAAATTTACGATCTTCCGATTAAACATCAGGTTCTTGAGAAAGGTCTTCTTCATCCAGGTGATGTAGAGAAGCAATCAAACCAGCAAACTTTCAAGATTCGTCAACCAACTAACACGCTCTCGAAAAACTTTTGGTATAAAATGAAAAAAACTTGTTTGAAACCAATAGTAAGTAGAGCTGGCATTGCATGTTTTAAACAAATGTAAAAATGGTTCGTGCAAGTTTTGTCTGCCTAGGTTTCATTAGATTGTTTTAGGGGTCCGCGGTCTCTGAAAAATTAGGAAACATGCGGTTATGTTTTTTGCAAATCGTTTTGTGCTTGAATATAGACCCCGCACTTCCTCAAACTATTAGCCCGAGTATGTAATGTTTACGTATAAAAGAAGTAACATCGAATTTGAAAGTGTGATAAAAAACTGCTGCAGTCTGCAAGAATAGTGTGGATATAGAGTATTATCTCCCTTGCTTATCGTACCTAGCGCAAAACTAAAGAAAGCATGCAGGCAGAATAACTCAAAATATTTTTTAGTTACTTGACGTTTTAAGACGTCACTTATCCCATTGCCAAACGAAAAAGTGTTGTCAGTGATTCTGGTTGCATGATGTTTTGTGCTAAAGATATAAGTGAGAAGTTTACAGCATTACCCTCCATAAATGAAGAGTTTGAATAATAATATCGATTAAATTTCTTTAAAGTCTCAGCGGAAGTTACTTTTGTGTTGCTTGTTGTTTCTACATTTATTAGAAAGAGAAAAAGTCTAGTTACGGAGAGAAAAAGTCGGGAGATGCCTGTGACGCAGCTAAGAAGATAACTAATTCAGAAAGTAGAATCAGTGATCAAGAATTGCCATCAAGTGAAAGCTTACTTTCATATGGAGATAGACTAGCTCATAAAATATCCTCACTTGAAAACCAACTCTCTGACAAAAAAAATGGACATGGCAGTACATCACCTGACAAAAAAACTTCGGATACAGCAACACAGAAAAAAGCATCATCAAATAGTTTATTTTCCAACGTGGATAAAGATCTTCCTTCTAAAAGTGAATTACTACTTAAAAATGAAAAGGATATACACAGAATCGAGCAAACTTTATCAGAAATAGCTTCGGAGCATCAAAAGAAGTTTGAATATGTTCGAACTAAGGTACCTGACCTCGAGCATGCTTTGGATGACATTACCAAAGTTATAGAGAAAAATCGCCGAAAAAATTCCTCACAAACTGTACAAAAAGAGCAAATTGTTAAAGAAGAAAAACAGAAAAAGCGAACGAAACTTCCGAAAATTAAGCTGACTCATCGGTCATTCCAACAGCTGCGGTTAAACAACGAAATAGTTGAGTATTTGCGAGTTATTAAAGTAGAAAACTGTAAGATAGGTATACGAGTGTATTCCTAGCAGCATATCTTAAAAAAAAACAGAGCAATGACAGTACATTTTTTAGAGTCATTGACAAGAAACCTTTGCGGTTTTATGATATTCGGTTGTTTATTAACAAATTTGTAACTGTAAGCAATATTGAAGGGTAAAGATTTTATATTCTTTTCTTCTTGTTTTTGTTTTTTATGTAGCTGCATATTTATCCTCCTATCACGAGAAAGCGATCAATGCGCTATACGAGCTCGCTTAGGAGTTGCCAGCCATCTGTCTGCCACACCAAGATGGGGGAATCCCGCTAAGTGCCTTTCCTAACGGCACAACAAGTAAACTTCGCCGGCTCGTTCTCCACGCTGTCCCTTTAATGCTGAGCGTCAAGCAGGAAAGCTGTGAATACCAATTTTAAAGTCATTGGTTTGACCCAACTGGGAATCAAACTCGAGTCTACAGCTCAAGAGACAGACGCTCTATACCACTCGCAGAGATGGGCATTTATCGAGATAATTTATCGGCGATAATTTTTTACCGATTATCGTTATCGCTCAAAGTAGTTTTGATTTATCGATTACCGATATCGCTTTTGTAATATATTTTGTTATCGTCGATAAATTATCGCGATAAACGATTGTTTATGCACCCAGTGTAAAGTGAGCGAGTTGACGCTATGGAAAAAATACGCGGTATTCATAAAGTTTTGTTGCAATTTAGCGAAATCTCTCTTTGTTTCGTTTGATGCCCCGGCAAAGTTCGTGAACTGCTCTCTTTTCTTGAAAAATCTAGAAAAAACATTTTTGCAATTTGACTTACAAAAAAAAACTTCGTCAAACGCATCGAAAATTTACCGCAACATTTATCGAAAAAATTTATCGGCGATAATTTATCGATTACCAATATCGCTTTAAGAAATTGAGATTTATCGGTATCGCCCAGGGCTTTTTTGAAGTTATCGATTATCGTTATCGCTTTAGCGCAGAAAGGTTTATCGTGCCCATCACTGACCACTCGGCCATCTAAGCTGTTTTGTTTCAAACTTACCTAGAGATGACAACATTTATTTAGTGATAAATTTACGCGCTTTAGTTTTGGACTTGATTTTTGTTATTTATAGGACCAACTACATAGTCTAACCACTCAACATTCATGAGTGCCCTGGGTTGTTGGCGTCCTAGAGTCTTAGTTGATAGCCCTTTCAAACTTTTTCATGGTATCATTTTCGCTCATTCAAAGCAATAGTCACTGATAGGAACTTACAGGACTAGGCGGTGTAGGCACTGCTTTTGGGTTGAAAAAGTTTGATCGTCATCATCGTGATCATGATTGCTTCAAGTTTGGGATGTTTTATAGTTTCGCACTTATTGAGGCGAACGCACTACTCGTAGCTGATATCAAAAAAAGGTAGAAAAAGCAATTTTTATATCGATTGAACTTTTACTTAAATGATTTTTTGCAGATACCGGTATCTTATTCTCGAAATTTTACGGTTCCGCAAAGTCTTGAAAGTTTACCGAAGTTTCTCGAAAACGATGTTAAAGGTGATAAAAGCAAAGCAAGAGAGTCTAAACGAGGAAGAAATCTGCCTCACTTTCGCAACAAAATTGAGTTTGATTTTCATGGTAGTGATGATGAAAGCACGACGTCATTGAAAAAGACATCATCAGTAAAACTCCCAAAGCTGCATTCTCGTCGCTCCAAGTAAGAAAATGTAAAACTTAGATTAAGCCTACAGTGACAAAAATACTTGCGTGCTTGTGATATACATAATTGCTGCGAGGGCAGGGTAACATAGGCTACATTGGCTACACTAATCGCAGCTAGAGGTAAATGTATAGTTTTTGAGAAAGGCTGATGGCTATGACTAAGTATATTGATTGCCGAGTGATTGCTTATCTTGCGTTTTTTGGGCTTCTGCAAGTTTATAATACCGGTGATGTTACCTATTTGCAAACTATAGCTACAGATTTGGGGGAAACTGGATCCGCTTGTGTTGCCTAAAGGCGTGTTTACCGATAAGCGCAACATGACTGCCCGATTTTTTTGTTTATTTCATTTTGACGTTGAACTTGAGTGGAACAACGCGGCAAAAACCACGCTATATCGAGAAATTGTACTTGTACAATTTTTATCACTTCATCGCCCGGTATGAAAAAAGTGTTTGAGATAACCTTGACGACGGGAATAAGACGATGCACGTTGGATTGTTACGACACCATCGAACAATCAGCTTGCATGACGCAGGCTAGCAAATTTTATACCGCCGTATTCGCAGGCCAATATAGTTTGTAATGGTAGTCGCATTGCCGCGCTTCGGTAAGCGCACCTTAATAAATCAAGCTAAGTGAGACGTCCTTACCTCCGTAGTCGCGGACCTAACTTATAAGTCAATCTTGATAGGTTAAGCCCATATTTCTTCTACGTCAGGGATGGCGAACCTTTGGAAGTGGTGGGTCAAATTTAAGGTCGTAGACCGAAAAAAGAAAAAACGTGGGTTACGGATGTAATAATATTAACGAAGGGCTTGAGCCCAAGTTCTGCCGAAATCTATGCAAAGAGCAGAAAAATTCTTCACCTCAGAAATATCCAGCTTCTCGTCTTCAATGCCACAGTATGGAAAGATAAGCTTTTCTTCACTAAGGTAGCCTAATGTTCGTTACCGCTTTTTTCGTAAAATTTTCCAAACTACTAGTGAGTCACTGAAATATGCAAGTGGGTTGTTTTGTGACCCGCGGGTCAGTGATTCGCCATCCCTGTTCTAGTTTCTAGCTTGCTAAGCCTGTGATTTTGAACTTTTGTTTCTAGATCGTCTCAATCTCAACGCCTACCCACAAAAAGGGCTGATCCCAACGCTTTCTGGGCTGGACAAAACTTGGACAAGATTCGGTTGTGTATATGTCCCGATGATAATCGGAGATGTCAATCTACCGATATCCCTCCATCCCGATCAAAATATAGCATGTTTTACTCTGTTAAATTCCAACAGCATTAAGTGTACGCCAAGCCTAGAGTTATGTTGACTTGCTAATGCTCTTATCATTAAGAATTAAGATGATGCCGACTTTTAACGTTGCAAAAACTGATTTTGTACCGGATAATGATAGATTAATAAGGTAATTATTGCCTAGGCCTACAAAGTGAAAACGATAGCCTATCTGTGCAATAAAATGTTAACTAGCTGCCAAATCTACCTGGAATGACTAAATATGATTTGTTGTGCTGTGTGCATGGTCATAATACGGTTCCTCGTTGCAGCACTTCATGCTATGCAGAGAGGTTGTACATACCATGACACCGTCAACTTGCATGTACGCGACACTAAGCTTCGGCCTACATGGAGCTATAGCGGCGTCGCAGCACGTAAGATTTAGGTAAGAACTGGTTCTACAAACTAACTTTATATCGTATGTGACGCTGTAACTCTACACAGTCAAGTTTTGCTGAACCACTGTGTGCTATATCCTCCTGTATGCAACGAAACAATCATAGACGATAAATCTTACGCGAGTCAACTCTGCTCGTCGACTTAAGCACTCATGATTGTTTGTTGCAGTACGAAGAAATCGGCCTGCCCGTGTTGATAGGTCTACAGACCCTTACGACCAGTGTGTCCCTGGGCAACAAAGTAAAACAGTATTTTGCCATTTTTCAGATATCTACCAACGAAGACCTTTAATTGTTTCAAGATCACTAAAAACCTTTTTTCAGCGGCTAGAAAAACTTCCCCCCCTTCCCCAATTTCTAGCTGGCTACGCGGCTAATTAAAGTGGGATAGATCAATTGAGTTTGTGGTTTTCATGAGATAATTCCGTCTACTTCGCTGGCTATGCCAAAAGTCAGATGGAATTTCCTAGGCTGCGCTACTGCCGGTAGGCCTAGACTAGGGGTCGGCAACCTTTTGCACTCAAAGAGCCTTTTTAACCAATATTCCAAAAAATAAAAATCACTGTGAGCTGCAAAATTATTTTCACAATAAAAAAACAACAACACTGTGCATTTATTATTACGTAATATGTGCCCGAGATGTACAGGAGCGGGAGTCATGCAAATTTTTACGGAGCCGCATTGTACTCGAAGTTAAGTTTAACGTCAAAACTGGAGTAGAAGTTGGAGCCGGATCGAGTGACCATTGCTTTAAGCCATTATTGTAATGTTAACTGAACATTGCCCGAAGTTATGCTCGCTAACCGCTATGAGGCATCGGTTTGCGCAGTCTCTTAAACACCAGTAATATGACTGTAAGATCGCGCCGACGCGAGTTAAAATTTTCGGTGAGATAATATTTTTTCAACAGAGTGCATTCGCAGATGGTAGTCTGGTCAAGTAGTCAAGTTTATATACCAGAAACTAGAAAGTTTACCTACAAAGCAGTGGAAGGAAACAGTAAAAGACAAAAGTTTTGCGTAAGGCTTCCTGCACGTTAAAAATTTCCAAAGCAGTTTTTTAACTTTCTCTGTGTTGCATAATTATATTTTTGCAGTAGCCTAGTGTAGCGGAATATCCAACTACGTAAGTATATCCAACTATGCAAGTGCGTAAAAAGTTTTGCGAGAAAATTCATGAAGTGAGATAGGTCTATGGCTCATTTTAATATTTGTTTCAATACAATTAAAATTTAACAAAGATGCGTAACAAATAAACTTTAATAGAAAATGTTGAGGACACAACTGCGTTTCAAGTTTCGACTGAAGAAAAAAATTTTTAGCTCAGTTTGAACTCTTAGTCCAAGGAGTAAAATCCAACTCGCAGAGATCCAAATATACCGGTAGCGTATCTGAGTTTCAATATTAGGCTATCGATTTGGTTCCGATTTGTGCATCTACATTAATTCGTTTATATATTGCCACTTGGTGGAATAAATTGCTTAAGTTGAATTGAATGACATCTATTTTTTGTACAACTTACTGGAATTGCTGCAAGAGTTGGTGCATAACCTGCATTTGAATTGTTTTCGTTTACACGTAAAACCTCTATAAAGCTTAGGTGTGTCATATCTTTTTAGTGTGATTCTTTTGCAATACTCTGTAGCCCACTGTTGCTTGACATAATATTGATTTTTTACATTCAAACGCTTTATTACCTTTTATTTTTCATTGCTTAAAATTGCTATTGTGGTGTTACAGTATTTTGAAATTGTCTGCTTTGCATTTTTTTAAAGCTTCAATGCTGCATGACAAGGTGCTGCCACTAAGGTGAATTGTGTTTTACTGCGATACTGCATTTTTGCTTGCCTGTATTACTTTTAATTCATTCAATTTGTTACAGGAAATTTGCATGTAGAAATATTAGAGCTAGCTCAACTGGGCATGAATCTCTTTCTGGAGAGAATGAAATTTAACATAGGCCTAAAGTTTGGTAATGTAGCGACTGTAAAGTTTGTAAAATACTCCGAGTAACAGGAGTGAAAACAGGAGTTGGAGTTTTGATTTTTGACGTAAACAGGAGTAAGATTCTGTAATTTGGAGCAGGATTGGAGTCGGAGTCTCAAAAAAGAGACTCCGGACACCTCTGATATGTGCTCAGAGATAAGACCAGAGTTTCTTTATTAGATTTGTCCGACTCTATCACGTGATTTCGTTTTTACGCATGAGTACTTATAGATCGATTTCAGCAGACTACAATTAGACTGCATTGTGAAAAGTGACCTAGCGTTCAAATGCAGGAGTTAATCTTACGAATTAGCTAAAACTGATCTCAATTACGTGAAGGATAGCTTTAAAAACATTTGCAAGAGAACTTTTAGTGATTATGTAGCCTAGTAAGCAGAAACTGATTTAAATAACGTGAAGGATAGTATTAGTGATTCGGTAGTCTATAAGCTGTACATTTAGCATGGGTTACTGAGACACTCTTTGTTGGACACAAATTGCATTTAGTGATAGACTAGAATTCCAGTCTTAATGTCATTTCAAATCGAAACTGATTTCTATCACTAAAAGTTTTGGAGTAATATTTTCAGAAATTTGATCTCAATTGAATTCGACATTTTCTTGAATGCAAAATACCGATATTTTACATCAATTATTTTTTGATTTTTTATGAGACCTTAACTGTCAAAATAGCTATTAAAACTTATGGATCTCATTAAAAGTAGGGGACACATCGCACAAGTTTTACTGAATTCAATTTTTTGTCCATTGGTTGGACAATACATTGGGTCAAAAACTTTCTAGTTTGTTGAACTTACAGTAGTTGTAACGACATCGGTGCGGGAGGTCTGGGGTTCGCGCCTTGGGCCGATCAAATCGGACACAGTATCGCCAGGGACTCGTCACCGCGGCTGTTTTCTTCGAACTTCGAAGCTGTGTTGCCTGGGCGCTCAGCGGCGGAAACGGGCTCCGTTATTCATTACACGCTTTGGCGGAATACCGCGAGTGTAATGAAGGCTTGATTTTTTTGGACTTTATTTGGTGATAAAACTCTTCTGTACCAAAACAAAAATTTCGAAATGCTCGCTGTAAATTCATTTGCAGTTAAAAATTATCACTCAAACATCCTCACGGGGATCTTTTGTCAATAAAGTCGTGACCTTCCAACCGATGTTTACCTAAGCGATTTAAAGTAATTGCAAATGTCTCTTAAAAATTGTTGCTGCAATCGGAAAACGAACGAATGTTTGTTTATATGAAACGAATGGTAAAATCTTAATTGTAGACGCGCTTAACCATCAGTGCACAGAGATGGGCATTTATCGGTGATATAGTTTTGATTTGTTGATTACCGATATCGCTTTTGTAATACATTTTGTCATCGCCGACAAATTATCGAGATAAACGATTCTTCATGCACACAGTGTTTGGCGCTATGGAAAAATACACGGTGTCCATAAAGTCTTGTAGCAATTTAAAAAAATGTCTCTTTGTTTTGTTGCCACGGCAGAGTCCGTGAACTGCTCTCTTTCCTTAAAAACCTAGAAAAATATTTTTGCAATTTGACTTCCAAAAAAGCTTCGTCAAACACATCGAAACTTTAACGCAACATATATCGGAAAAATTTATCGATTACCGATATCACCTTAGGGAATTGAAATTTACCGATTATAATCGGTATCGCCCAGGGATGTTTTGAAATTACCGGTTATCGTTATTGCTTAAGTACAGAAAATGTTATCGTGCCCATAACCGCCAGTGCAAATGAAAAATTAGCCTAGTATTTGAACAATGGGTTATGGGTACAGAACATCAAAATAGCTTTGAAAAAGCTGCTTTCGCCAGGGAGTCGACACCATTTAATTTTTACGGTTCAGGTTCGGTTTGGGTTCAACAGCGGTTTCAAATTTCTGTTCAGTTCCGGTTAAGGTTCGGATAAATTGAAACGCTCCGGTTTGGGTTCGCTCCAGTAAAAAATATTTCAAAACCGGTTTATAAAATTCCGGCTCAGGAACGCAGTAAAAAATGGTATAATTCCGGCTCAGGTTCGCTATTCTGTAGTTCTAGTAACACAATTTAAAAAACAAAACGTACAAAGCAGTTTTTCTTCGCATTGACAGGCCAATATAATGCATAAAATAGCCTACTTGTAGTAAAGCCTATTTCGAGATAATTAAATTGCTACTATGCTCCGACACCGGCGGCCTGATTTTTGATAAAGAAACATATCTTCACATTGACGGGCCAATGTACGCTATAGCTTGTAGTGCTGCGCAAGTACTGTATTTCTTTGAATATAAGCCATCTTCAAAGTGTCAATCGCCATCGGTTACGCCAATCAAAGTGACGCGTGTGACCTCACGGAGCGAGCCGCTTTTTCAATCGGTTAAGGTTCGCAAGTACTCCAATTATTCGGTTCAGTTCTGGTTCGCTCTTTGCGATTTTGAAAAATACGGTTCAGGTTCAGTTAAGGTTTGACAAAGTTAGCGTAAAACAGGTTTATAAAACTCCGGTTCGACTCCCTGGTCTTCGCATTTGAAAAAATTTCTATCATCTATACTCTTGATAGCTTTGAAAAAAACTGTTGCATCCCAGAAGCTTTTCGTGACGCGCTCGTCAAATATTAGTATTGTGTGCTGCGCAAGCTTTCTAAAATCTCAAAATTATCCAGCGTAATTTTTTTTTTGTTTAACCAAGGAAATCGACATTGCGGCTAAAAATTTGAAACTGAACTACTTTTTAGCTTTTTGCAGTATAAACTGCTCGATTGGCGTTACTTTATCCTAAGTATACTCGTTATCGAAAATGCTAGGCCTACTCGTTTTCGAAAAAGCTTTTCGTGCAAAAGTCTATCAGTACTTTCTTTTACGCCACTGTCGATAATAAGCCTGCCTGCGTAAAGCATTTTTAGCTAAATATGCTAAAAGTAGTGGTTAAATATCAAAGTAGGCTACAAGTTACCTTTTCTTTAGCGTAGTAGCAGAGCTTTGGTAGTAGGTTAGCACTAAGTTTTTAAAAACAAATTCATGCATTTTATATCATCGGAGTAAAATTCTGATGTCATGATTTCAAACCAAATGAAAAAAATTAATGCAGCTGCAAGCTACAAGACTGCATTGCTGCATTTTTCCGCTGCTGCTGTTACTGTAATTTATGCACTGTAACGTTTCTTTGAGACAATTGATCTATTAGTATTGAAGCGTGACTATTATAATAAAGAAACAAAAATGAGAAAGAGTCGGGCAACTCTTATGAAGAAAACTCTGATAAGACGCAACGAAAAGTTGAGGGCGTCAAGTGGCACCGTCACAGGTCAAGTTAGCGGCGTCAACGCATGCCACTGCTGATCTGTTTTTTTTTTCGGTCATTGTGCAAATTAAATTTGTAAAAACCGAAAAAAAAAGCCATTTCGGTCAAATGACTGAAGTAATTATCTTGCCAATATGCAAACAACAATTACAAACGGACTACCGGTGTCACAGTGTCAGATTTAAGTAAACATCAAACTGATCAAAAAAGTTTTTATTTGTGTTGCGGTTGCAAAAAAGCTGGTGTATATTTCGTTCCTCGTCTTGTTACTTTAAACATGACCGAAACATAATTGAAATGACCGAAATTTTTGTAGACAGTTAAATCAATTGACCGAAGTCAAATTTTGAAAAAAGTAACCCGGCTGCTAATGGTAGGCCTATTTCAAAAATGTTAATTTAGTTTTAGCAAGATGTTCTTCACTCAAATCCACGTGTAAAACAGTAAAACAATTTTTATGAGCAAACGGTGCGTTTTAAAAGAAATCAAAAAATTTTTAAGATAAAAGCATCAGAGGTAGAGATGGCTCGAACTGACTTTTTCGAGGCCCAGACTGCCCACAGCCCGGAACTTCTAGCCCAGTACCTGTAGCCGGCCAGGCAACTCATACTAAAAATAAAGCCCATTCTTTTTACGAACCTTTAATTACGTTAATCAAATTTAAAGGGATTTCAAGAAGTGTTAGCGGCCCAGTAATAAACAAAGATAGAACCAGACCGTTAGCGGACCAGTAAAAAGACCAGTTAACGGCTCGTTAGCGGGTCTCTTAGCGGCCCATGCCATCTCTAATCAGATGTGTACAACGAAGGCGGATCCGTATTTGAAAAACCGGATAATCCGGCTGTTGCTTCGGATCGAGATTGTGATTTTTTGATTTTTCTGGATCACGATTCGGATTCAATTTTGGATGATAGCCAATGATTTTAATAAGCTATTAGTGGCCTATTGGGTATATATGTAATTTGTATATAATGCCAATACAGGATTTGGATGCGGATTCTGTTTCCTGAATTTTTTAGGATTCGGATTTTAACGCTTCGGATTCAGATGAGGATTTGGTTTGAAATTTTTAGACTCCGGACACCTCTGGAAAGCATGTCTTATGCAAAATCCGTATAACTTCATACGGACTTTGGTCTTATGGACTCGACAAACGTGTTCTCTGTGAAAGATACCCGTAGACTAGGCCTACTACATGACGCACCATACAGTTCCAACAGCTATCATAAGATTTTTCAAAGTAGTTCAGGCCCAAACAGTGCTTCAAATCGAAAAAAGTGCAGGGTTTCAAGTTGTAGCAGATTTGGACACCATCATAGAAAGCGTTTCCAAATAGGCTATGAGCTAGCTATTATTGTAAAAAGGTTACCAGTAGCTAGTAGGCTAACCAATGACTTAAAATTGTTTATGTTAATTATTTTTTTATTAAATAGACTATTAAGTATTTCGGTTAAACTACATGAATGCTCTTACGCTCACTACCCGGTAGGCCTACTTAATAAATTTGCTAAATTTTTTTTCACCGGGGGCTGATAATGGGCTGCATCCAAACATTAAATGGGCCGCAGGTTGGACATCCAGTTCCTGGCCTAGGCCAAATTGACGAGTCAGTTTACCAGCTTGCAATATCCTGTAATACGGTCGGTTGCCAGTAACTTCGCCACATGGTAACTTCGCCACAGTAACTTTGCCACTGTAACTTCGTCACATGGTAACTTCGCCACACTTTTGAGAAGGTCACTCTGTTAGCGACATGGCCTAGCGATACCGCACGCAGGTGACAGATCCTACGTGACGGGTTCGATTCGCGGCTGGAGCCGATCGCATTTGACATATATAACGGGTGGCTGCTGACTCAAAGAGCGCAAGCTCACTTCGCAGTCTCCCTCAATTACTGTTGAATTTTCAGTTCAATATAATTAGAAAATAACCCTCAGTTATTATTAGGTGAAGGGAGATGTGGGGATAGTAGGAAAATGTGTTGGGATGTGGGGCGAGGAAGGGGAGATGTGGGAAGAGGTATGAGAGGGAGGTGTAGGAAAGTGTGTTGGGGTGTGAAGGAGGTAAGGGAGATGTAGGGAAAGGTGAGGTGAGGGAGGAGATGTGGGGAAGTGTGTTGGGGCCCCACACTCAGCATATTTCCCTACACCTCCCCCATTCTTCTCACATCCTTTCCCCACATGCCAACACACTTTCTCTCCCCATACACTTTCCCACACCCCTCCCCACTCACCCCATACACTCTCCCACGCTTCTCCACTCCCCACACATCTTTCCTTACCTCCCCCCACACCCCAACACATTTACCTACACCTCCCCCTACACCCCCCAAACCTCTTCCCACAGCTACCCTACACCCCAATACACTTCCCCACTCACCCCATGCACTCTCCTCACATCTTCCCCCACAGTTTCAATTATGTGGCGAAATTACGATGTTACCTTAATAAATTTGACTGGACTGTGGAAAAGCCCGATAAAATTTTTTACGACAACCGGGAATTTAAAGTTTTGTTTCGGTGGAGGCAATGAAAATTTTCGATGAATAAAAGTGACGTAAACAGTTGCCAGTAACTTCGCCACATGGTAACTTTGCCACAGTAACTTCGTCACAAGGTAGCGGTAACTTCGCCACTTGTTGAGAAGGTGAGAAGAAATGTGGGGATAGGTGTAGGAAAGTGTGTTGGGGTGCAGGGTGTGGGGGGAGATGTGGGAAGAGGTATGAGAGGAGGTGTACAGTGTAAGAAAGTGTGTTGGGGTGTGGGGGAGGTAAGGGGAGATGTAGGGTAAGGTGAGGAGATGTGGGGAAGTATGTTTGGGCCCCACACCTCCTCATTCCTCTCCCCACACCTCCCCCATTCCTCTCCCCACATGCCAAGACACTTGCCAACAGCTCAGATGGCCGAGTGGTATAGAACGTCAGTCTCTTGAGCTGTAGACTCAGGTTTGATTTCAAGACAAGTCAAACCAATGACTTTAACATTGGTATTCACAGCTTCCCTGCTTGACGCTCAGCATTAAAGGGACAGGTTGAAGAACAAGTGGGCAAGTTTACTTGTTGTGCCGTTGGGAAAGGCACTTAGCGGGATTCCCCCATCTTGGTGTAGTGGACAGATGGCTTGCAACTCCTAAGCGAGCTCGTATAGCGCTTTGATCGCTTTCTTGTGATAGGAGGATAAATATGCAATTAACTAACTAGACTGTAGATCTAACTAACTAACTTCCCCACTCACCTCATACACTCTCTCACACTTTTCCACTCCCCAAACATCTTTCCTTACCTCCTCCCACACCCCCCATATCTCTTCCCACAGCTCCCCTCACCTCCCCCTACATTCCAACACATTTCCCCACTCTCCCCGCATCTTCCCCACAGTTTCAATTATGTGCTGAAGTTACCATGTGACAATGTTACCTTATTAAATTTAACTGGAAAAGCCCGATAAAATTTTTACGACAACCATAAATTTAAACTCTTGTTTTGGTGTAGGCAATGTAAATTTTTGATGTATGAAAGTGTGGCAAAGTTGCCATGTGGTGAAGTTACTTGCAACCTTGATACTACAAGACCAAGACTTGGAGCAAAAAGTCAAGACGAGACCGATACTTGAACGTACCAAGACTGGGACCTGAGACTTTTAGAATCTGGGGTTCTCGAAAGGTCATGAATATTTTAACCGTAAATAGACTACCGTATATGCCATTTCGACAAAATTCTTCATTCGGCAGAATGTGGCAAGCCGTAACAGCTGTCTTATACCAGTAGAAACCCAGAAAAAACTGCTATTGTACCACATGGCGGAGAGCAAAAAATGCGATATTTTCATTTGCTAATAATCAGTGTTCTCCCTAAGGTGCAAAAAATGAGAAATCTTGGGCAAAATTTTTCAATTTTTGCACATTGCTATGATGATCAGTGATTTAGAAGCAAATTAGGTGAAGGTGCTCAAGTTTCTTTGTGTTAAATGAAAGTGTTTTACCATAGACACTTTTATTTGTAACAAAAATTATTCCACACCTTGAATTACACCCTTCAAATGTTTGGGCAAATTTTTAGTGATTTTCATATTTGGGCCAAATTCGCCTTGAGCTACCAGTAAAATCTTAGAGGGAACAGTGCTAATGATACAAGATAAGACCTTAGCCATCCTGTTTTGGGATTTCGTCCTTCATCAGTGATAACAATCAGGGAGGACCATGTCGAAAACAACGAAAACCATGCAACAAAATTACTCAATCTGGTGTTTGGGCATTCAATACAGTGAAATGGATACCAATAGCAGTTGCAAAAGTGAAGAAGTAAAGAGTAGACAAATGGAGTTGTTAGTTATTCCAAGAAAAACAAAGACAACATTATACATTATGTTACTGCGGATAGAATCAGCAATCCATGACCGGTTTCGCTCTCACAACATAGGCATGCCCAGGAATTTAAGAGGGGGGAAGGCACAATTTAGTGCCATGCCAGCCAGGCCGGATTTAGACTATAAGAAGCCCTAGACTACGTACTGGTATTTGATGACACTATGAGAAGCCCTAGACCAAAGAAGAAGGTCATCGCGCCCACAGATGGCCTTATTTCCTGCTGAAATTTGGTGAGGAGCAAAAAAAGGTATGCACGTTCTCATGTGTCCTGTTTTCCACTAAAAATAATGTTGCCCATGCCTGGTCTTGGGTGATCGATTAGGCCTACCAAAAAAAGGAAAGGGATCTTTGTTATTCCTGATGGGACCCCTGATTTTTTCTAAAGCCCATAGGTTTTAGCCTGCTTAGCCTATACATAAATCCGGCCTTGCATGTGAGCTAAGTTTCTCTGAAAGACAAGCTTTTGTGCTTGCTTCAACTTCTGTCCAACTTATCCTTTTAAAACTTTCAAACAACTGTGGTTTCCTTGCAATTGAATGTGTTAAACTTAACTGCAAAATATTGTTATCGGTATGTAATGTGATTTCTTTTAACGTCGGTCTGGATAGGCGTTCTAATATTTGTTATATGACCCCCCTTTTTCTTCCCAGAATAGCTTTTACATACTTTTAATGCCGGCTGTACATTTAACAGTTGCTTATATCAGCTTTACACCATGAAAGTTTTGTGCATGTGTCTGCAGCGAGGGGACAGACCCAGCACCCCCCCTGGGTACATCCCTGCATTATGAGCTCGTCAGGTGAATATAGCTAATAGAAAGTTGTGCAAAAAGATACAGAAGCACAGTGAAGAAAGAAAAGAGAAATAAATGAATAGTAACAGATAGGAAATATCAAATTGCTATGATAGTAACTGATGGCATTTTGGATACAATCAAAGCGACATCCAAATGAACTGAATAAGATGAAACAAATCATTTTCAGAATCACTGTGCTGCCTGCTGAAAATGAATGAAATTATCCTCAAGTGTCCGTAGAATCCAACCAATCCACACCATGGAGGGAAAAAAACATTCAAAAAAACAGGATGAAGATATATAATACAATCTCAACACAGTAACAAGATACCTTGCAAACAACTTTTAACAATGCAGGTGGAAATCACGTGATCATCATTTAAACAAAAGATGTCAGCACTGGTGTACCAAAGAGCTCAAACCATCTGTACAACTGAAACCATTAGGACAAACTAATATAGCCCATTAATTTGTGCCCCAGCATATTTTTTGCCTATCCTAATCATTTGCTTGTAGTTGCAAACCTGTTTGCTGCACATAACTCACTGAGTCAAGAATATGCCGACATTCCTAAAATGCAAGAAAGATCCATGGTGAACAATGATTACGAAAGATTTTTAATGCATTTCAGGAATGTCAGCATACCTAATGCGTTGCAAGTCATGCTTGACCAATGAGGCCAAATATTTATGCCTCCTTGGCAAAACACTTTCTTACACTTAATCGGAGCAGATGATGTAGGTTTTCAATCCACTGTAGGTAAGCCCATTAGCCTAGGCTATAGAAAATGTGGGAAATACCAATTGGTGCTAGTTGGTTTTTATCTAATTTAAGTTGCTTCATTCAACTTTGACTATATCTTTTAAAAACAGCCTCAAGACACGCTCATTTTTCGACACTTTAAGGTCGCGAGACGAGACCAAGACTTAAAACCTTGGAAACCGAGACTTCGAAAAATCGTGTCTCGAGGTCAAGACATGGCTCGAGACACTACAGCTCTGGTACCTTTATTGTTTACCAATCATTAGTGCTGAGTACTTTACTGTATCTGATTTGTTTCGTTCAGGGTGTAGTATCAGTACCAATAAGGTGCCGGTATTTTTTAAAAGTTTTAGCTATGAAGTGCTAAATAAGGTAGGATCTACTGGTAGTATACAGAATTTTAACACATCGAAAGCTGACCTTTTAATTGATATTGTTTTTAATTAATAGCGTTGCCAAGTGGACTGAGTAAAACTAATTTTGTTTAATTATGGCTGAAGCTATAGATTCCAAAGAAGAATCTAGACTGGAAATCATTTCAAGACATATCAAGCATCATGAAGGTAAGACTACTATACAGTACATGTAAAATGACCTAAATGTGATTGAGTTATTCTTATTTTTGTTTGTATCGTACTTCTAAATGTTTAGCAGCATAGTATGCGCTGTATTTATATCCTGGGTTCCAGGTCTGGTCTAGTGTTGACATTTTATGTTTATTTATATCTTGTTTGCAAAAAACACTTGTAAAATAGTATGTCAGAGTTATGTTTCTTAACTGCTCAGATGGTCAGTGGTAAGAGCGTCTGCCTGTGAAGCTGTTAGACTCTAGTTTGATTCCAAGTCTGGTCAAACCAATGACTCTAAAATTGATATTCACAGCTTCCCTGCTTGAAACTCCGCATTAAAGGGACAGTGTGGAAAACAAGCGGGCAAGTTTACTTGTTGTGCCGTTGGAAAAGGCACTTAATGGAATTCCCCATCTTGGTGTGATGGGCAGCTGGACAGGTGGGTGGAAATTCCTAAGCAAGCTCGTTTTAGTACTTTAATCGCTTTGTCATGGTAGGAGGATAAATATGCAACTAAGTAAGTAAAAATGAAATAAAAATTCTGTTTGAGTTAGTTTCTCTTTTTTGTTGTATTTATTTACCGATACCGGTAAGTAGTCTTGTGATCTAGTTTTGAAGATCTTCTCTTTGGAAAAAATTGCTCTACAGAATTTTATATGTCTTTGATGTCAAAATCATTTAAATTTTTTCATAAGGTTAAATCTTGTTGATTTTTATACATTTTAATGTCAAGCAACAGCAAGCTGGAGATGTTGGCTTTTGCGGCTTAGCTGAAAAGTATGACAGCTCAGGGGTCGAAATTTAACTTTTTAAGACTGTCGGTTCTACATTAAATTTTGGCATTTTTTGGAGATACAAAAATGCGTGTGTTCGATGAGCAAAAGGACTCAATTATCGCTACTTACACGAGATTTTCACGCTTGCGAAATTTTCCGTTAACAGTAATTGCGCCGGTTCGACGGGCAAGTGAAGAACGTACAACAACGTGCCGGAGTTTATTTTAGATGAAACAACAACATGAAACTGCGCCGGTCTGACGGGCAAGTGAAAAATGAAAACAGCTTGCTTGAGGCGATTTCAGTCGGTTTCGGACCGACGGGCAGGCGTTAATTTCGAACCCTGCAGCTACTTTAGCTGCATAGTTTTGGGTTGATATTGATGTACAACATAGTGCACTGGTCCAGTAAGAAAATAACGCACAGAAAAAAAAATACAAATTTGAGAAGTATTTTGTTCGTCTTTTTGCATTTATGAAAATTTAATTGAAAAATATCAACAAACAATAGTATGAAAATAAATAGCCATGCATAAATATGGTATAATATATGTACGAGTTATTATAAAAATATCTGCCTACATAGAGTTTAGTCCTGACTTTGTATTCTTAAAAGTTGAAGCAGGCTATGAAGTCAGAAGTCAAAATTTTAAGGCAGTGTCTATTTTGCCATTAATGGCTAGACTCTGATTGGCTTGCGTCTATATGCATGACTGCAGCGAGATCCTGATTGGATTGCATCTATACACATGACAGGTTTTCCAATCAGGATCTACTGTCGGCATAACAATAACGTCAAAAATCAAAGTAGACACTTCTAATTTTTAATTATTTTTCTCGGTGTTCAGACCCATTTTCTATCTCTTTTAGGTGGAGTAAACTTAGCAGTATCTCCATGTGAAGCCAATCTAAGCACAACCAAACATAAACCTGGAACTCGTACCATTCCCAGAAGAAGAGAAGCACTTTTAAAGTGGAATGGTTGGGGTTACAACGACTCAAAGTTTAAAGTGGATTTATTGAACAATTTTGTAAGTGACGTAAAACTTGTCGTACGTTGGTTGTAATTTGCCTTATCTTGTTTCATTAGGCTTTATCTGCACTATCTCGTCAAAAAAATATTTTTTTGATGTATATATGCTAAAGTTTGTTTTGTGATGTTAACTGCTCGTACAAAACTATGGGCAGCTACCATTTGTTTTGGAAGATAAATGCTCCATGTTTAGAATTATCAGTTTGACTTGGTGCTTGTATGAGCTGATATAGAAGCTTGAATATTCTATATTTTTCTTGCATTTCCAGGTGTCACTTACTGGATCACGTTACAAACTGAGTGGGCTAAAACTCCCAGAATTTCGCCCTTGGATGGAAGCAACTATGGGTCTTGATTTAGATGAAACCGAACAAGCAGTCCCAAAATTGAATTTAGAAAAAGTCCCTAAACCGACTTTGAACAAAGAATTTGTTGAAGCTGTTCATAACATTGGAATGGAGCTTTCAACTGATGCAATGGACAGGTAAGGCATTAGTTTGAGCGAAATATTTTTTGTAGAACGTGGGTTGCATTCACAAGTTGCTATTTGGGTTGCTTTTACAGGCAGTATTACTTTGACAGGTTTTATTCGCATCTTGCTAATTATGTTTTGCTCTTTATGGAACACGTAAAACCCAGCTATGGCAATTTACTGTAGTCTATGATTAACTAGAGTAGAGTTGCCCTTGTGCAGGGATGGGCAATCTTTTTCGGTCTGCGTGGCAAAATCGGCTAAAATCAATGATAAAAATTTTCCGTGTGCTAACCAACAGTTCGTATTTTCCCATGAGAATGTCGGTGAAGAGCAAAAAAAAGGTGTCTTCACGCCCTCAGATGTAATGTTTTCACCTAGAAATGTCGATGAAGAGCAAAAAAAGGTTTTCACGTCCTCAGATGTCTTACGAAGAAAAAAAATAAAAGGGTTAAATGTTGGTCAGTGAGACTGCTGCTGTTTTTCCGTTGATTAGTTTCCGTGGCCTCGCTCGCGTGCCAGAGAAACGAGCTCTCATGCCAAGTTCGGCACGCTTGCCAGGGGTTGCCCATCCCTGCCCTTGTGTGCTGGTAGGAGCATTATATATGTTAGTATATTTCAACGCGTTTTAAGTGAAGCAAGTAAAAAAACAAACAGCTTTCTGAACCGAGACAAGACTTTCAACGTGACCGTCTGGTGTTTGAACAAGGCGTTAGGGTTCGGTTCAAGATTCGGGTTTGTTTTTGTACTTGAGGGTTTTTGTTTGGATTGGGGCCCGGGTCAAGTGTCTCAACGCTCACACCAAATAGTTGCACGTGGTCTGACATTACTTTTAGTTTTCCATGTTTTTGCGTGTTTTACGCTCGATATTGGTGTAAATGCGGAAGTTTTGCAGCCCAAGAATGGCATTTTCCACGCGTTGTTTTTTACGTCAGCATTGACTAACTTTTGCAATAGGGTAAAGTTTGAATTATTAAACTTTGGCTTAACTTGAGGCACGTTGTAGCTTGCCAAGCTTGTCAGTTTCATCCATTATACATATGCCACGTATTTTTCTTTGGGCCTCTATCACTAATGGTGTTAGAATTTTTAATCCTTATGCCATTACTAAGGTGTAATTGAGTGCTTTTGTATTGTAGGCTTTATGGTTAATTTTTTATGTTCTTTGCTCCTAGATGCTGAATTTACAGAGCTTTTCGTATGATATATAATACGTGGCAAGCTGAAACCACTTAATATTCTAACTTGAGTAGGTAGAGAGCTTCTTGTGTATGTACTCAGCCAGCGATAGTCGACACTTCACTTTTTGTTCGTAAGACTGCGCTGTTTGTTGAATTTGGAGTTTATTAAATGTATGTATTGAAGCGTTTGCAAAAGGCATGAATCGCACTCTTAGCAGTTGTCCACTGTGAATTGTGGTTCCGTTGATTTGGGCGCAGCTATTTTTTTAAGTGGTTTCTGCTTCAGTTTTGAACACGCAAACTATAAAAACTTCAAAAATCAAACTTTTGATGATGTCACTTACACGTCATATTAAAAATAATCCAGTTGTTTGTGCCGCGTGCTAAACTAAGCCGCCTACATATTTTCGTTGGAAATAGACTTAGTTTTAGAGAAGCGCTTTCATTTTTGTTGTTATGATATGTTCGCAAATTTGTAGCTCTGTTTTTCCCACGACGCTAATCGCATTGTCACGTGATAAACTGTTGCATAATTCATGTTAAGCAGATAATGAACGAAGTTTTGCGGTTACTCTGCAGATTGCTCGAGCTAACTATTCGCAACATTTGGTGTAATATAAGTTTACTTTTAGCACAAATGCTTTTTGTATATTCCAGAGTAATGCGGTCTCATGGCCACACATTGGAGGAGCTTTGGCGTTTAAGACATGGCGAAGTAAATGAAAGAATTCCTGATGTGGTCGTATTTCCCCGAAACCATGATGATGTTGTCAAATTGGTAGCTGCGGCTGTGCGTTTCAATGTTTGTCTTATACCAATCGGAGGAGGTAAATACACGATATATATAATTTTTAACAAAAAACATCCCCGAGTGAAATGAATGTTTTTTTGCGGTTTAGCTTCTCTCAAAACCTTTTTCGTGACTTTGCTCGATTTTGTGTTTTCCTCAGTCAGAGTTTTGGAACATGTAAATATCTTTGTCTCATTTTGGGAAGTAGCTCTAAGTGCCTTTCCAACAATGCGTCTGCAGAATGCTTACTTGCTTAGAAATGTTGAACTATATGTCAATTGACCTAGGTGCAAACACTTTCCCGACGCAATACCGCGTAAGCAATCGCATGCAAAATGACTAGATTACGTGCTCGTTGTTTTGTGCGGTTTGGTAAACCTGGGTTCGGTGCTTAGCAGGGCTGTGAACTCGATCGATTTTTAACCGAGTTCGAGTTCAAGAGATATTTGCAAGTTCGAGTTCTAAGAATTTTATTTTTCGAGTTTAAGTTCGAGTTCGGCAAAAATGACCGAGTTCAGCGAGTTTGAGTTCGCGGCCCTGGACTTTATAGGTCGCATAAACAAATAAACGACAACCAGCTTTTCTTTTGGTAAGATCATATTTCAATTTGCACGGATTGTGACTACTTGAACAACATACTATGTTTTGTAGTGATCTTTTGTTTTTTTTCAACAATTTAAATATCTTTCTGATGAACTCGAATTCAATCAGTTTTATGCGAGTTCAGGTTCGAGTTCGACAAAATGATCGAGTTTTTTTGAGTTCAAGTTTGAGTTTGCAGCCCTAGTGCTTAGTGGGTAAGATTAAAAACGACTTGTTATTTTGGCCGTAAATAGCGGTTTAAGTATTAATTGTTGGATTTAGGTACAACTGTCACACTATCTCTTGCTTGTCCTGAAGACGAGAAGCGGTGCATTACTATGGTCGACATGACCCAAATGAACCAGATATTATGGGTTGACGAAAAAAATCTTCTTGCGAAAATCGGTAAATGCTGTTGAAATTTAGAAACGCATAGTTTGGCCGTTCTTGAAACCTTGTTTATTCAGAGGCTGGAATTGTGGGACAAGATTTGGAAAGAGATCTTGCGGCCATGGGTTTGTGTACGGGACACGAACCGGATTCGATGGAATTCAGTTCTCTCGGGGGCTGGGTCGCAACTCGAGCATCTGGCATGAAGAAGAACGTATACGGTATCGTTGCAAATTAATTCGACAAAACCGGCGATGTGTAATAACGTACTAAGTTTTTTTGAAAACTGTCGCTATGTATGGACGTGTTCAAATCTTAATATATGTTAAATGATGTGATATAACTTTTGTGTAAAGATGATGTTACATAACTTTTGTGAATAGCTACGATAAGCTGCAGTACGTAGAATCCGGTTTGCAAGCTTGGTGTTAATCTATTTTTATTTATTTATTAATTTCTGAAATACTCTTTAGAATGCAATAAATATGGCACGAAAATAGCTTCAGCAGGAAAAAGATAGCCACAAGAATTTCTAAAACTGGACGTTTTAACAACATAGATTCAGCTGTCATCATCAGCAGTGTGAGCAAGTCAGCGCAAAGCTGAAAGTTTTAAATCTATGTTGTCGAAACGTCCAGCTTTTAGAATTACTGCGAAGTGCTCTTGTTAGTCTAAGTTTAGTTTAAACGTGGCTGAGGTTTTAAATTTGGTTAATGTTTAACAAAAACGCATTGATTACTTCGCGCAATTAACAACCAACAAGATTAGCTGCTATTTTTATGTCCAGTGTCCACTATGTGCGATTGTGCCTGCTTCACTCTGTTCTACAAGTGTTTAGGTTTTGCTAGCAATTGTATTGTTAATCTGAGGCGAAAAAGCTGTAGTTCAACTGCTCAGATGGCCGAGTGGTAAGAGCGTCCGCCTCGGGAGCTGTGGAGTTGGGTTTCACTTTGAGTCGAGTCAAACCAATGACTTTCAAATTGGTATTCACAGCTTCACTGCTTGATGCTCAGCGTTAAAAGGACAGTGTGAAGAACAAGCCGGCGAGCTTACTTGTTATGCCGTTGGGAAAGGCACTTAGCGGGATTCCCCCATTTTGATGTGGTGGGCAGATGGCTGGTAAGTGGCAACTTCTAAGCGAGCTCGTTATAACGCTTTAATCGCTTTCTCGTGCTTGGAGGATAAATGTGCTACTAAATACAAAAATACAGTTTCAGAGTTTGGGATGGGAATGTTTGGCGTAGCCGACACGGTGTTTAGACGCTTACCAGAGCTCAAATTCTAGCCCAAACCCTGTCTTAACACCGACGGCGTCACGTCGATTTGTCTGAAAGCAAAAAGTCTTGTGTCTTTGTTGTTTGGAGCAGTAGGAATTGATTTTATGCGCACGATTAAAATCAAGTTCTTGAAATTTTAATTTTTGTAGGAAACATTGAAGATCTTCTTGTTCATGTCCGGATGGTCACTCCCAGAGGAGTTTTAGAGAAGAACTGTATTGCTCCTCGAATGTCCGCTGGCCCAGATCTTCACCAGTTTATTCTTGGATCCGAAGGTACTGTAGTTCATTTGCTAATCGATTTTTTTTTTTATTTAGTAAAGAGATGCTTAATTTTGAATTCAACCTGATTGGTTAGATTTGAACTTGAATTTTTCTGTCTCGAAAAAGCGACGAGACATTGCTTAAAAGCAATCTTTTTCCTGGGTAGCAACGACTTCGCACTGGTATCCATCACCTTGTCATATGAAGTTTTAACATAGCAGGTCTTTGCGCGGCGCTATGGTCGACGAATTGAGTTTTATAATAAGCCTTAGCTCCCACATCAAGGAAAAAGCCGTAGTCACCAGTGTGGTGGGTTACAACTCCGAAATAGGTTACTTTTTACCTTAGAAATAATGAATAACTAACTGAGGTTATTTTCAAATTATATTGACGTGAAAATTCAACAGTATGTAAGGGAGACTGCGAAGTAGGCTTGCGCTTTTCGAGTCAGCAGCCAGCCGGTATGTTTGTCAAATGCAATCGGCTCCAGCCGCGAATCGAACCCGTCTCGTAGAATCTGTCACCTGCGCGCGGTACCGCTAGACCATGTTGCTGACTGTATATTTACGTTTTTTCAACCAACTTTTTTTAGGGACTCTTGGAATTGTTACTGAAGTTACGTTGAGAGTACGTCCTTTGCCCAAATGCCAGAAGTAAGTAAGAAACAACTTTATTATTGGTGAGAAAACTTGAAACTAAATTTGAAATATTTTCTATTGCTCAATATCGCTTATAAGTTCTTGCACATTGTACTCGCATTTTATCAGTTGTGTTTGTTCATTATATTGATAATCTGATCTTTTGGAAAAAAATTAGCCGGAACGCCTAAGCAGTAACCTAGCATCAAATTAGCTTAGATCGTGACTTTTTGTTTCGTTCATAAACTAGCCTCATGATCGTAAGAATGAAGCAAGCGAAATATACGAAGATTGCAGTTTTTTGATACAAAGTGTGCATTGCCATATTTCATTGAGAATCATTCGAAAAACGTGTACATAAAGCATCTACTTAGTCTCTTCAGCACCCTTGCATTTTCAATGATAATTTTCACGCATTAATGCTTTACCGCTTGAAATCACGCCTTGCATAGTTGCTACTCTTGAATAATCACATTGTCTACGTGCGTTTTTTCACACCCATAAGTTTCGCCTGTCCATTTGGTTTTGTCCAAAATTTCATGCAAGAAAGCAGACGGCCCTATGGCCGCTATAGCCGGCTAAGGCAAAGCCTTTTTGTATGGTTATAGCTAAGATATTTTTAATAAGTATGTTAAGTGACTAAAGTAAGTCTTTAGAGGCCCAAGACAAAAAAGTTTATGTTCTACCATATTTACCCTAATTCAAGGGACCCGATTTGCATTTTGGGACCCAAATCGGTCCTAAAACGCCTTATAAAACTTTGCCTAATAATGTTTCATCAAGGAGGAATAGTAAAGCGTCAATAATTGTCAAAACTGGACGTTTCGACAGCATAAGTTCAGCTGTCATCATCAGCAATGCAAGGCAGTGCAAAGTTGTAAGGTTACAGTGCACAGTTTTGTACTGCCTTGCATAAATGCATGCACTGCTGATAATGACAGCTGAATCTATGTTGTCGAAATGTCCAGTTTTGAGATTTATAGTGGGCTTTACTTTTCTTTGTTAAGCTATTTTCGCTCCATATTTATTGCATTCCGACGTTTCATCAATTGTAATGCTGCCGAACTATGTCATGTGCGCTCATTTTCAGTGCCTTAGATTTTGTATCGCTAAGCAAACACTCGTGAATGATTTGCTATAATCCGGTAAACTCTAGTGTATATTTGAACTCTTATTAACTTCAGACTTTGCTCACATAGCGGGGTTTTGAAACAAGTATTGGTCAGTCTGATAAAGTCAGTTTATCCTTGTCGAAATTGACCTTTGCTTCTGACCGCCTTTTCTAATTCTGTCATTTTGGTAATAAGTTGGGAGCAACGATAATTGTTTAATTAGGACTAATTCCTTATGCAGCAATGTAATCTTACACAACCATTTTGATTTATTGTATGAAGATGTCTTCAAAACAGTTGAAAGTCGCGCATGTTGTATTGAATCTTTTATTTATGTATTGCATTTTCATTAGCCTTTAAATGCCCCGTTAATTTTTCACATTTTTGTCATAGCATGCACTTGCGGTTGACAAATTAGTGCTTTTTTTGCAACGAAACGAAAAGTTGCTGCAGCGGTGTCAAATCGCTCTCAGAGCCGTCCTGTGCTCTCTTTGACCTTACGGAATCAAGTTCATGCTTTTGGATTTTAGATTTTTTGTTGTCTTTACACTTATTTTTTTTCGAGTAAAATGCAACTTGAAAGTCTTCGCTACGCGCAACTTCGCAGTATCCTTTCAGCAGGTTAGAATTCATCTATTTTGATTTCTGTTGGAGCAGCTTCAGTTAAGATATTCAAGTTGGTCTCAATGTTCAAGACAGCAGAGTGCCACTGCTCTCTGCTCCAGTCCTGCATATCGTTTGCGCTTCTGTTGTTACAGATATGGGTCTCTTCTTTTCCCTGATTTTGCTCACGGATGCGACTGTCTGCGTGAAGTTGCGTTGAAGAGATGCGCTCCTGCCTCAATACGTCTCATGGATAACGAACAATTTCGTTTTGGTCAAGCTCTCAAACCGGAAGTAAGTATCGCTGGGTCAAAAAGTGTTTATTATAGCAATGTTTCTAAAATTTTTAGCTCTTTACCTTAATCGGCATTACTCATTTTCAGCTGTTAATTTTTTTGTTTTTAACATTTTTTACTTATCTTTTCTTGTGTATTTTAATTGTTTTATATATATTCTATGGTCGTAAACAACTTTTTTGTATTTTTTACTAAATGACGCTAGTTTACGGTTTTTCAACGTCATTCTTTTTTTTTGTTTTTGAGAAGGTTTTTTCTTGTTTGAGAAATATTTTAGCTTTTATTTTTTAAGAAATAGTTGTATATTAAATTTTCTTTGTAATGACGGCGTAATATTTTTTAGGCTGCTGGTATATTTGCTTCGTTTATTGACGGAATGAAGAAGTTTTACGTCACCAAAATAAAGGGGTACGACCCGGAACACATTAGTGTTGTCACACTCTTATTTGAAGGCGAGTGAAATGTGTGGTTGTAAAATCAAAAATTTGCCGAACGCTTGACTCAAATGCTTATACTTGTAGTCCATCTGCTTATCCAAATTTTCAAAAATGTTAGTCGTTGTAGAAGAACATGCAGCTTACACCTCAAAGTGCATGAAAAGTTTTGAGGATATTCGGGCCCAAAACGTGTCGCAGGTTTTTACAATAACATTGACGATTAGACGCATTTGAAAGAAATCGTAAACTGTGAATCGGCCTTGAAAACCTTACATCGCTTAAACACGGCAATATGTATGCCGAAAGCATTCAGATGGGAGCAAAATGGTAGCTAGGGCACGGAAACGTTTTGCATCGCAGTAGGCTTACGTTTATTGAATCTAAGATTTATCTTCAAAAATTTATCGCTTTTCTTGACGTATTAGGTGATCCCGATAAAGTGGCCCAGCAAGAAAAATTGATCTACGAAATTGCAGCCAAGTATCAAGGAATGCCAGCTGGGGAAGAAAACGGTGCTAGAGGCTACATGCTCACATTTGTGGTTGCTTATCTTCGGTAAGAATCGTGTGCTTGGTTTTAGTAAAATTACGTTTTAAATTAAGCTGGTCGTGTCGGTTTTGTTAGCTCACACATTTTCAGAGCGTTTGACGTGAAAGTCTTCAAAATAACTTAACGCTGCCTCTGATATTTAAAAAATGAACCGCTGCATTTGTCACTTATTTCGGATAGCTGCTGACTCGAAGAGTACAAGTTGATTTCAAAGTTTGCTTTAACGTCTGCTGTTGATATGAAAATTTTTCATTTTTGTGTAGCAAAGTATGATCGCTTGGTTAAAATTCCAGCGAAATAAGTTTGAGCCAACAGTGAATCGTATGAGTTTTTTTGAAAATTTATTTCCGTGATCTTTTTGTTGCCAGTTTTCATTGCTGATTTTGGTACGCTTTCAGAGATATCGGGTTCGAATACGAGGTTCTCAGCGAATCGTTCGAAACTTCGGTACCTTGGGATCGTGTCCACGATTTATATCGTAACGTCACTGATCGGATACGCCATGAAGCGAAAAAAGAAGGGGTAAGTACTGCTAAGATAACAAGAATTTCCATTTTTTTTCTGTTTTTTTGCTTTTCTTGTGCTGATGGATTTGATAAGTGTAGAACGTCTTTATTTCTTAGCTATGTTCCATCTCATTACGTAACTTACCACTTGCTGCCAAGTTGCGTTTAAAATTGGTTAAAGAAAGTATACATATTACATGTAGCAATTTTTATGATAATTTTGTTTGGGTTAAATTTTTGGATCAAGGTACATATCAGGGTTCTTATCCTGGGTTCATAAAACCATTCCCTAAGAAGTGCACAAAAGTGCTTTAGAAGGTCCGCAAACCCAGATGCAAACATGCACGACTATTAAATATTGACATGTCTCTAGTTTTCTCTTCAGTCCGCAGCTCTAAAATTGTTTAAGAACCACTTTGTCTACATTTTGAGTGAATTGGGGTCAATGTCTCACACAGCTCAACTGGGGATACTTGCCAAAATTTTCAAAATAATCTTGTCGCGTGCTTCGTTTCGTCACTTGCGAAATAAGTGTTAGTATTATGACCTAATTCCGTAAAACTCATACCAGCGACATTTTCGGTTCAAAATTCAACACAGTCTCCATAAATGCGCGAATAAGCATGTTGATTTGAGTTCATTTGGATATGAGCATGAGTTATTGAAATTAACTATACACAAACTCAAAAATTGCTTTTTAACAAACTGTCCGCGTGCCTTGTTTCAGCTTAGGCGAGCCACATTGAGCAGCGTGCCCCGTGTTGTGCACCCTGCAGTAGAGCATAATCACATCCGGGATATTTAATTGAATTCATTAAATCTTTCAGATCAAATATCCGATCTTGTCTTCATGTCGGCTTACGCAGACCTACGATGCCGGGGCTTGCTTGTATTTCTATTTCGGCTTCAAGGTAAGTTCTTCTGCTAGAAAACACACCTAAAACGCGAAGCTGCTGCTCTGTACCTTTTTTTTGAGATAAAAATAATCCATGGGCGATCTTAAATGTTGCTTGCGGTTTTGTTTAGCTTAAAATATCTGACACAATATTACATTTTATGAGATGCATTAGTTCAGTTACAATTGTAAATAACAACGGATAATGTCTTTTCACTTTGAAAAATTGCGGAAAATTGAAGCAATATTCTTGACAAAACAAATCTTTGAGGTTATAGTGAAATATAAAAAAAAAATCTGTTGACTTTTTTCCTCGCGTACCAAAAATATGGCACTCATTTGCGTTACAAACCAAATAAAAAAAATCAATTCATTATACGCTCAGTATTACGCCGAAGCGTGTGACGAGTGGCGGGGCCCATCTCTGCGGCTGAGCGCCTGGCCAACACAGTTCCAAAGAATTTTTGCAGCGGTGGCGAGTCGTTCGCGACACTGTGTTCGATTTGACCGGCCTGGGAATCGAATCCCAGAACTCTCGCACCAATAGTTGTGTGTTTAACAACTAAACTAACCATCCGGTTCATTTCCGTTTCTTAGCACCTGAACAAACACAGGAAATTAGTGCTTGGATGCCGAGTCAAGGGGCAGCAGTGTGCTAAATATGACCGACTGAAAGATCGAACCCCAAATCTTGAGTTTACAGACAGCAATAATTTTTTTAGTACCGGGGCCTCGCTGATCCGATTGCCGTGTACATGAGGATTGAGAATGCTGCCAGAGATGAAGTTTTGTCCAATGGGGGGAGTATATCCCACCACCACGGGATTGGGAAGTTACGGAAGCATTTTATGCCTCGTGTGGCCACCGGTGCTGGTTTGGGGGCAATAAAATCTGTAAAAGAATACCTTGACCCTAGAAATATATTTGGATCTGGTAATTTGGTGTGAAAATTTTTAATGAAAATTCATGAATTAGTGGTGTGCTATGTTAGCAATTTTTTTTTCAATTATTTTTCACTCTTAAACAGTTTGAAATTTTGCTGCTATTTTTAATTCTTTTCTGAGATTACGTCGAACTAAGATAATGAGAAAATAAGTATAACGTGTTAGGTATAGTTTCCAAATGTGTACCTGTCAATGGCGGTTTTTTCCAGGCACTGATTTTTTGAAAATGACTTCCTAATCATTTCACGTGCACTATTTTATACCATGACGTTTAGTTCTCGATTGTAGAATGTAGATACCGCCTATCGTGTATCGGTAACCGACATCGCTCTTCTCGAAAACTAATAAAAAGATTGTCTCCAAAATGGGTTATTGTATAAATTTATTGAAGTGTTTTTGGCGGTAAATTTTTGGTTGCTCAGTCGTGTATTGTCTTTCGTTAGCGGACAAAATCCCTCCCTGAGTTTTGGCATCAACATAACACTTTTGCGTCGATTGTTGCTGGTTTGTCTTTAATCATGGCCACACAGCTGAGTTGTCAGTCATTCGGGGCTACACAGCTGAGTTGCATTTCTTTTTTTTTTTTGGCGCTATAATTTCATTGTGTAAATTTTCATATGCAATAATGCCATAGACTTAACTTTTACTAATTCTGCCTACTGTTTCATATGCTTGCCGCTTTGAGAAAGGGCGGGGTCATTTTTGAGATACTGTGAATAATGAATTGATGTAACACTCTTCAGAAAGTTTGAAAAATTCGGAGTATCTATTTAACTAGAATTTTTGTCTTTGAAGGAAGAAACAGAAATATGCACTGGCAGTTGTATATAAGACGTTTAAAAAATAGAACTGGTGTTAGATTTGCCTTAAAAATAATTTTGTTAAAACTTTTCAGTTCATTTTTGCGCGTAACAGGTCTAAAAGTGCATAGTATTTTTTATCCAATTGGTTTAATGTGTCCTTGTGGCTACCGAAGCTTTTTTGTAACAACAAAATTTAAGTTCAGTGAAACTCTGCATATATTTTACTTCTGTTGAAAGTAACTCTGAGGAATAGTGTTTATTATAATAGACACCGTACAAATGACACTTAGAAATTTGATCAATTGTTGATGTACGTTTGTCTACTTCTCCGAGGTAATAAATTCAATAATTGTACAAAAATGTGTGATGCAACTAGTTAAGGCTAATGTCAACGTGATGGTAAATTTTAACGGGAAGATCTTGGCTCTTAATCCTCCCATATCTGCCTCTGAAACATATTGCTTTGCTCCCAATCCACGCGCTTTTGACTATGGAACTCTTCACTGCATTTTTACAGTGCCAGTACCGGTGTCTAATTTGGCGAGTTATTGAAGCAAAACATTATTGAAAGTGTATTCATACGACCAAGTAAAAAATGGAAATGGCGATACAAATTACACACAAAGTAACACGATTCTAAGGCTTAATGTAAATAAGCGACTCGACCCTATTGCCTTTGCACATGAGATTTAAAAAATCCCCAAGAAGGTACCCTTTCGTCCAAAACAATAGAAAAATATATGCACTTAATTAATGGTGAATGTGACTGTAGATCAAGCGTCTAATGACCGACATCCCAGCCTTTGGGGTAGGCCTATTTTAATAAATGTTTTGTTGAGAAATGAGCCAGTGTCTGTGGAACTGAAATGTAATCAATGAAACAGTAAGATGCACAGTATGCGCCTGTCCTCCCCATCCGGCTTTCTCCGAAGCATGTTTAAAGCTGTTATTGTTCAGATTGTAAAACAATAATGCTTTAGCGAAAGAAAGCAACTACTTAATGCTCCTACCCCCCAAACAGCCGTGATAAAACAAATGCTATATTTTTTGTACGATGGATGGACCTTTCGACGAAATACATTCAGCTGTCGTAATCAGCAGTGAAATTTAGTATTCTGCAGTAATTGGGGTTTTCTTTGCTTTCCTATTCGGAAGAGGTAGCAAAAACGAAAAACATCAGATGTAGTTGAAATGAAAGCTTGTTTAACTCTACATACTTGGAAACATCTGAAACACGTTTACACTAAAGTAGGCTAAGTATAAAGTTAATTTCAATGATAAAAAAGTTGCTCTGAACGTTTGGAACAATGTTGCCACTGGAAATCAAGATTTTCCCTTTGATCCGCCGCAACAAGATCCTTGGTTGTTACTTTCTGGTGCTGGTGCTTCCCCGGTTAGTTGTAACGCCACCTGTAGAGAGACATTTTTAATGTATTCCTGCAACAATTGAACTGAAACGCAAAAAAAGTTTTCATTGTCAAACTCCTGATATGCTACAAGTCAGCTCAGGGCCGCAAGCAGAATTTTTTTGAGAAGGGATACCTAAAAAAGATTCCCCTCACGAGACACAATTTCTTCTGGAAAATCCCAGCGTCAATGGCTTTTAACGTTTATCTAAGAATGTCTGAGGAGGGCGTGGATAGCAGTCCCCTGTGATTTCTCTGATGTCTTTAGTGTTTTGTAGACATAGTGAAACGCCGACTTATAAGCCTTTCTTTTTGTTTGATCAACTCAACATACGGCAACAATTTTTGGTTAATAACTTTCGGTTTTTACGACGACATTGTGTTTATTTCTCAAAGTGTTTTGGTGCTCATGAAACCGCTTTAATTTTTTTATTTCAGCTTGCCTGTTTCTTCTCGTCATCTTCTGCTTTCAGGAGTAACTTAGCTAGTTCATTGACACATTCATTAACGTTTGTTCCAAGCTTTGCACTGGTTTCGAGGAATTTTGATTTGGTTTCCTAAAACAAAATAGTCAAGATAGAATGCAACTAACCTACCTACTGTACTAAAAACGTATCAAGACTAGCCTACACTCTGAAAGCAGTGCAAGGGACTTTTTTAAGCAAGCTGCGGTGTTCTAAAACCATTAATTTTTAGTCCAAAGGTAGGCCTAACGCTATGTTGGTAATAACTCTGTGTTTCGAGCCAGTGTTTCACTTTTATTGACTATGTAAACATGATGGGCCAACTAAAGAATAACGCTATGCCTCCGAATAGTGACAATATCAGGCTTATAAGACAAGCATACATTGCAAGATAGTCATCATCCGATACACCTATTAATTTACTTTTTCATGACAATTTTTACTTACATTTGCGAGTTTCTTTCCTTGTTCTGTGGTGACACATTTTTTTCCATATTTTGCGCTGGTTTCTCTCAAATCAAATTTGTTTGCGCACAACATCGTTGGCAGACTTCTCCCAGCTCCTTCCTGCAAACAACGTGTTAATACAATGAAGGAGAACAACGCAAAAACATTTTAAAAACAGAATAAGGATGACAGCGTTTTATTCAAATCATTTGAAACTTCTACACTGCCGCTCAAAGCCTTTGCGAGCCAAGCCGGTCCCGGTACCAAAATTAAATTCAAGCGAATCGGCCCCCCCCGCAAAGTGATAAAAAGAATGGTCCGCCAAAATGGTATTTAAAGAGATGATTTTCCAGAAAAGACACTTTGGTGTATCAAAATCGATTAACTACAAGAAATAGCCTGTAAAACTCTTGACCAAGTTGGTGCTTACTGTTCAGCTATCCTAGTTGAAATGTAGGCCTAGGTCTGCCATTTAGCTATTGGGTCACTCTCAGTACAGGAATATAAAAAATATGATACTTTTAGTGACCACTGTTGATCAGCAAAAACATCAGACTGTTACCAGAAGCGTCATGCAACTAAAAGATTTGGAGTGGCCCGAGTTACAACTTAAACAGATATACCGATCGTCAGGGGCGTTGGAAGTAGGGGAAGTGTGGGACAAATTTTACTTAGGTTTATTTTTACTTCAACTGGTTGCTGTGAATGTTGAATGTTGTTGACGATCTTGAATGCTTTTTAGTTTAAGTTGCACTTTGGTTTGTGGAAAACGTATCCCGCACTCAAACGGAAAGATTCGAAATGCTATGGGTGATTTTACTTGCGAATGTAAAAGTGTCACTCAAACGTCCGCAGGATCCCCACCCATGGTGACCTTTCGTCCATAGGGTCGGGACCTTTCTGACAGCTGCAAATGTGATCTAAAGTAATTGAAAACGTCTCATAAAGATCGTTCCTACAATTAGATGACAAACGAATGTGTATTAACACGAAACAACTAACGCATAATAAGCGATAATTACGGCAACATAATCTACACACTGTTGTTAACAAGATCGGCTTTGAACGTAAAAATTCCGCTCAGCCGCTTCGTTGTTGCGACTGAGACGGGTTGTGGCAAGATTATTACAATATTATTCGATGCCTTTTGGACGGCGTCTGAGTAATTGAACATGTCCTATAGGTCCCGTCCGAAAAGTTCCCTGGTAGCCATTTTGAACTTTCTTTCCAAGATATTCTGGTTTAGAAATGTCACCTAGATATACTCACTACCTTCAGTAAGCACGAGACTCACTTAGCTACCAGTGCAAACAAGATCTTAACACTGTGTGCAAGCTTCCTTAAATCTCAAAATTATCCTGCTTAATTTTCTTATGTTGAACCAAAAAAAAAAAAAATTTTTTTCTGTTGTAGCCACCACGCTTCTTGCTCCATTCTCACACAAACATGTGATTTTACCACTAGTGAAACTTACTTCCTTCACTAAAATGAAACCTCAAATTGATTACGGAAATATGCTACTGTCCGATAGGTCCCACATTTGCCCTACTTGGAGGACTGAAATTTGTGTTATCATACCAACGTCTGAGGGGCTTCGCCTCCCAGACCTCCTCCTTGTTATAACAACATGCATTCCGCGTAGCATGCACTTTGCTTCAATAAAAGTTTCTTGGAGACCACTTGATGAATTAATGCTTTCTTCTAACATAAACAGTAGCCAGATCAACGTTTGTAAACGTGTTAACCTCCTTTAAATGAACTTACAGTATTATTCGTTCACAAGCTCCTAGTCTCAGGCTCTTAGGCAGAAGCGTATTTAGGGGGACATTGTGCCATGTCCTCCCCTTTTGACTCTGCCCTTTAGTAAAAAAAGAACAAAACTAATGGTGCCAAGTGACTGAAACATGTCAGACTCTTTTGATGGTTTCTGTAGCTTATGGCCAGGGGCCGATTCAGAAGAGTGGGATGAGGGGTATGCATCCACCCACCAGCTGTTTTTAACACTGTTTTTGATGTATACAATTTTCCATAATTTCGAACCTCTTCGATAGCAATAAGCGTTACGCCTTATAAGCACGCATAATCGAAAATGAACTAACAAAATGCATCGTATTTGGCGATCACTCAAAATTAGGGTGAAAATTGTAAACAAAATTTGCCCGAAAATTATTCAAGAAGCACTAAAATAGTCATTAGGCTATACAGCATGTAAATTTTCGAATTTTTTCTTGAGGAGCATGCTTCCGGACCCATTTAGAACTTGCGGCAGTCGCACTGCTAATTCTAGGTAGATGTGTGTTTTGTTACGTCACAATTGTGTTTATTTCATATTTGGTTTTGCGCTTATTTTCTTGTTGTACTGGATCAAGTTAGCGGCGTTTACAACTTGTATTATATTTCGTTAACAGACAAGTTGGTTTGTACCAGGCAGTGTTAAAGAAGGCGGTGGTAGGACACGCACAGAGCCGACGCTCGCTGACAGCCTAGATACACAAAGGAATAGCTACAAGCTTTTCTTGCTTTTCAACCAGCTTAAAATTTGTTTTGCCAAAAAAATGTAGAAATTATGCCCCCTTTTTTGAAATTTCTCGCTACGCCACTGCTCCTAGGATAAGCTAACTAACTCTAATTTGATATTTTGTTGTTTCGCTGTTATTTGCCTAAACGTTTCTTTTAAAATTGGAAAAAATTTAACTGTAACATCATAATAAACCTCTCAAAGCTTTGTACACGAAGTTACCAGGAAATCGAACAGGTTTTGCGATTTTGTTTACCTTTGTCACAAAGTTGCAAAAGTTAGTTCGTTGGGTTGAAGGCATCAATAAAAAAGACACGAATAACAAGTGACGCCATAAGCCATCGTTGAAGTGCAATAGGGTGTACTGTAGGCCCAGTTATAAATTTTTGAAAAGGGGGGCTGAAAAAATATAGAATGGGGCTTCAGCCCCCACTTTCCTACCCCCTTGCTGATCTTAACATTTGCAAAAGCCGTAGTTGACATTGCTAACGTCACGAAAAAAAAGAAGCTAGAAAAAGATAGCCTACCAAAATATGTCGTGATACCCCAGATTTTTGGATAAGAAATCAAAATTTATTTTGATGCCTTGCCCGCTTCTTAATTATAGACATTATGCACAATCAGTGTGTCCCCACAATTAAGCTAGAGGGCGTAGTTTGGGATTCGGAAGCGAAACCTCCAACTGCCAAAAGATAAGAGGGTCTGGGGGCATAACCCCCAGTCACCATCGGATTTTTTACGATTTTCACAAAAAAACACACTCGTTTTAGCACACTTTCTTATCGAAAAAGGATATATCGGTCCCTGCAGTGAAAGCAGTCACTATTATTGTTAGACAATACAAAGATCTTTTAGTATCCTATGTCTAAAAGTATAGGCCTAAACTTGGCTAAAATAAATGAAAGGAGGCTGCAACCATCATCAGTTTTGGCGCATTTGATGGGAAGACGTGTAGCTGTGTTCTACAATGTTCAACAACGCATGCAAAATATTTTCTAAATTCTAACGACAGGTCAAACAACTAACTTTATTCCTGAGTCGAAGCGATTGATTGAAGCAAAAATTAATAAACAAAAAATGGAATTTGTTGTAGGGGTGATGTTGCACCTATGGAACAAAAATCGTGTTTTTTGCGATACATCAAAAATTTCACATTTTTCGTGAACAAAACAGACTAAATAATAAAGTTTAGTGTCTATGTTGAATCTTAAAAATCAAAAAGAGCTTGAAACTTGCCATCTTCCAAAGTTTTTTGAGTGTTCAATATCATCGATCCGATGTCCCAGTGGTAAAGCACATAAGGGACCAATGGGACATGGTTATTGCGCCTGTTATCTTAGCTAGAAAATATAGTTTAAACTTACTGTAGGTAAACATTTGTGATTCAATTAAACTTAAACACTACTTTCCGATTGATGCTCACGTTTTTAATCACAATCATAGCAAAATCGAAGTCTACTCATATATTTATGCAATTGAAACACACATGCTTGACTGATGTGCTTCGTAGCCCTACCCTTCAAAAACTCGAACTTCAACATCAAACATAAAAAATCCTGCTGAACGCTTGGTAAGTTTAGTAGCAGTAGACATTGGCTTGGCCAGAATTTTTATTACGTCGGCAAGTTTAATCGAAGCAAGGTCTTCAATTTTTGGATAAAAAAGCAAGGGCGTTGGAAGTACTTTCAAATAGGGGGGGGCTAAAATTTGTGATATTACACCAACGTCTGGGGGGCTTCGTCCCCCAGACCCCCTCCTTATTATCGCAACATACATCATACAATACATATCATGCACTTTACTTCAGAAAAAGTCATTTGGGGACTGCTTGATGAACTCAAGCTTTTCTCAAGCATAAACACAGTTGCTAGATCAACGTTTATAAAGGTGCTTACCTCCTTTAAAATAACTTATTATCCGTTCACAAACTCCTAGTCTGAAACTCCTAGACAGGAGCGTATTTAGGGGGACATTGTGCCATGCCGTTCCCCCTTTTGTTTCTGCCTTTTAGTAAAAAAGAGCAAGATTAATGGTGACAAATATACCAGACTCTTTTGATAGTTTTCGTAGCTTATTCCAGGAGCGGAGCTGGGTAGGTAGGTTGAGGGGTATGCATCCACCCACCAGCCATTTTCAAAAATATTTCTGATGTATAGGCCAATTATTTTTCCATAATTTCGAACCTCTCTGATAGCAATACGCCTTACGTCCTAAGCACGCATAATCGAAAATGTGCGAACAAAATGCATCATATTAAGTGAAGCACTCAGAATTAGGATCAAAAAATTTCAACAAAATTTGCCTAAAAATTATTCAAAAAGCACCAAAATAGCCATTACAGCATGTAAATTTTCAAAATTTTACGGGGAAGCATGCCCCCGGACCCCCTAGAGCTTTTTTTGTTTCTCAATCAATTTCAAATTCGTTCTTTCCCCAAAAAATACGCTTGAAAAAAATGTGAAAATCATGCCCCTCTTCTTCTCAAAATTTCTCGCTACGCCACTGCTCCTAGGGTAAGCTAGCTAATTTTCGGGTGCTGCAACCATGCTTCTCACGTTACTTTTCTTGATCTTCTATTCTTCCCTTGCGTGTTACAACGCTTATCGTTTTGTTGCTTATTCCCTTTTCTCGTGCTGTCCAACTATACTGTATGTTATTTATTTACTGTATGTTATTGTGTTGACGGTACGGAAATAAAAGACACTAACTAACTAACTAATTTCATATTTTGTTGTTTCGCTGTTATTTGCCCAAAAGTTTCTTTTAAAATTGAAGAAAATCTCCTTGTGACATCATATTAAAGCTTTAAGAGCTTGTACACGAAGTTACCAAAAATCCAACAGTTTTTGCGATTTTGTTTGCCTTTGACACAAAGTTGCAAAAGTTAGTACGTTGGTTTTGATAGTATCAATGTAGAAAAGAAACAAATAAGAAGTGACGCCATGAGACATTGTTGAAGTGCCTTAGGCTGTACTGTTATGATAAATTCCTGAAAGGGGGGGGCTGACGGAGGGCTCAAAATTTCTATGGGGGGGCTGAAAAAATGTAGGGAGGGCTTCAGCCTCTCTCAGCCCCTACCTTCCAACGCCCTTGTAAAAAAACCATCCTTAATTTTCATGGAGCGTTTCAAAAAAATTGCTTTAGAATCTCCATCTTCATCCGGACCATCAATAATTATCTGAGCAAGAAAATTTTTCCACTTGCTGTCCTACGAATAGACTTTGACAAGCACATAGCCATTAACTTCCAGATTGCTCACAGGTACGTTACTGCTTTGGCCACTTAAATTTTTCCCAGAGTCCTGACCGACAATAGGAGCGATCCCATCATCATATTTACGATGTACCAGTAGCCTACGGGTGTCAGTAATGAGGTAATGTGTTATTGTTTAAAATTTAACTGCAAGGAGTATTCCATTACACTTTGATTGCGTGAAGGCACTTATGAGACAGTGTCCCAAAGGTTAATTGTAATGTCCCATTGGTCCAACATCAGCCATTGTTGATCAAACCAGTTTTATTTCTTCAAGCTCACAACTTTAGGACTCTTACTCTTCTTAGGACAAAACTTCTTTTACTGCCCGATCTTTCACAAAAAAATACTTGCTTCTAGGAATAATTCTTCATAGAGAAAACTAAAGTTGTTTTTTACCACTAATTTTGCTTTTTTATCTTAAAAACCTATTCTTAAATCTTGCCATTTAAATACGAAAACCACGTGCTGGCAAGTTAGTTTGAAACGAATGCAATATCAAACTACGCTCTATAACGGAGTTGTTTAAATTTTATTTTCACAAGTTTTCGAAATATAGCACTGACTGTCCCATTGGTGCTGATGTCCCATAGGTGCAACATCTTCCCTATGACAATTAAAAAGGGGGGGGGGGAGCGAAATGACACTGGATAAATTTTTCATTTTCATAATTTTCAATTTTTTAGATAAAAAACAAAAACAAATCTCAGAAAATTTGGGGGCTCTGAGCCCCAATGGCACGTCGCTTCTGACTATAACTGATCAAAGCATGGAGGTGTACGGGTATTAGGTTAATTATTCCAATCAAGAGTAAACGAGCGTTTTGCATAACTTGATAAAAATTATTTCCTCTCCGAGGCCGTTATTGAGCCTCATCGTGATATCGATATGACCAGTAGCGTATGCAAGGGGGGGCTTCTATGCGCGCGCCCCCTCAGGCCTTCTTCGATGCATACTACAACAAGTTAAGAGTTGTGGTTAACGGTTATGTTAAAACAGCAATAACACGTCTAAAAACAATAGCGGCGATACTTCCGTATACCACACCGCATTATGCAGGGAAGACATTTAAGACTTTTTTTGGTTGGTAGGATACCTTTAGCTGTGGCGCTGGCTGGGGGGAAGGGGGTAGTAGTACACCCTAGCTGTAAGTGACTAGTATTACCAGTAGGTGGTGGCGAAGGGTGACTTTGTCTGCCTTCAACCACTCACGAGTAGTCCTTTCAAACTTTTTACGAAATTTTTTACGCGCAGTATTCTCAAAGTTTCGGGTCCCTTAAAAATTCCGGGCCCGGTACCAAAGGTACCCTCTGGAACCTCTCTCAACGGCCCTGCTGCCTCTAGCCTCATTTTTATTCAACCATTCATTTTGCTCTCTTTCATTGGAGAAAGTGAAGGAGATGATATAAACAGCAAACAAGTTCGTTTATGAAAGTTGCAAGACACCAGGCCTGTCGTAAGATGGGGGTGCTTCGTTGTATCTTTCTCTACAGCACAGTAAGTTGACTTACCGGTTTGTTTTTACAATGCCTCTGTTTTAGTGTAAATTTCAATATTTTTGTGCTTTGGTTTCACTTACCGAAGAATCAAGCACGGGATTTACCGTCATATTTAAAGCAATATAATTTTTCATTTTATAAAATGTATCAGTTACCACCCCAGAAAGAAATTTAACGCCAGCTATCGTTTGATTTGATCAGTTTTTCATAATTATTTGAAAGCGTTATGAACAATCAATATTTATTCATGACAAAAAATCATGTACTAGACCAATAATACCAGTTGTCTAACAGTGTATTCAATCAATATAATCACATGATTGCCACCAAATACTGTGTAATACGTACATACCTCAACAGCTGAAATCCAGTCCCTTACGTTAAGAAAAGAATTTTCGTAAGTGCAATCATACAAAAGCAATACGCCATCTGCTCTCCTGTCCAAAATCAAATAAAATACAGCGGGCTTAACAAACATTATCACAATAAAACTAACAATAATTTTGGATTTTGAAATCAGTAAATTTCAATGGCAACATTTTATTCGTTTGCTTCATCCTTCCATAGCAAAAAAGCACACGATAGGATGAGAGTCCAAAAGTTACCGGCTTGTTCTCCACACTGACCCTTCAATGCTAAGCGTCAAGCAGGTAAGCTGTGAATACCAATCTTTGAGCCTCGGCATCGTGACCACGATGGCCAGCTGATCGACACATTCGCACAAATTTATCAAAAAACTGCTGAAAATGAAATTTAACAAATAAAAAAAGCAATAACGTCTTGTTTGGTTGTTCATCGAACCTCTTTCTCGAGCACACATTAAGTGGCGTTTGGAGTTTTGAAAATTTAAAAGAACTTCGATGTAATTAAATCGCATGCAAAGCATCCGAAAGTTGTGTTTTGACGCTCCCATGATGAACGATTAATTGTTTAAAGTTAGCAAATATGTGGGACAAAAGTTGCCGATGTAGATCTTAACATTGAAGGCATTGAATCGCTTCCCTTAACTTTTTATATTTCACATAACGATAAAATCAAACAAGCTTGAGTTTTTTGTTAATGGAAGCATTATAGGAAGCTATACACACAAGTAGGCGTAGACAAAGTAAATACCAAAAGGCAATGCACGTCAGTATAATGTAAAGATTATATACTCGGAACCGGACGGGTGTAGTGATTTAGCATCATGTGTACTTTGTAAGTTCATACACTTCTTAGCTAATACCCAGTGCTAGAATTCAGATTTTTTGCCTGCCGGTTCTTTCACAAAAGTCATATTTTTAGCTGTTCCTGTTTCAAGTAAAGGTGCGATCACACCAACTGAGACGCAGAGACCTTTGAGACATTGTGCAGGTTTATCTTATTATGACATCACAGCTCAATGACTTTGTGCGGATGTGATGTCATAATAAGATAAACCCGCACAATATCTCAAAGGTCTCAACGTTTCAGCTAGTGTGATCACACCTTAAATGGTACAAGCAGCTACGCTATCTAAGAAAAATTTCGTGGGACGGTTTTATATAGCCAGGGCGAACTGACTGAATCCCACCATTGCCAATGGTCCAAATCAGATTACATCTATTTTTTTTTCGAAAATGATCCACCCTCCGATATATTCTTATAGTAGTTATCGTGTCCTAGAGGACTGATAATTGCGTCTAAGAGTATCAAAGTGCCAATGAATCAATAGGCCTATGGTAACTTATTAAAAAACTAAGGGTCCCATCCGTCAATGCTGATATAGGCCTAAGCGTTTTTTACCTGAAATACGATCTTGCTATACTTCGGAACCTCTCTTGTCCTGCCGTGTCCCATATCTGCAATGTGATAGGTCGATCGTCCACCTTGACCGTTTTCGTGTGTGAGTCAACACCTGGATAAAGTTTATTTACATTATTAAGGCCCAAGTTTAATTTATTACATTCTTGGCTAATGTTGCTATGGTACAACAGTCAGTACAGTGAGCTTTCAAAAACTTTAAAAGAACCATCGATAGACTTTCTACTATCGTCTCTTTTACTCGTTAGTTTTTTTCTTTATTTATTTTTGACCTGATCAGCAATATTTTCCTCGATTGGCAACATTTATGGTGAACTTAATTATATCCACAATATTCTTTCAAAAAAAAAAAAAAAAATAGCGTTTCAACGTAGACAAAAGTCTTGCACAGCTTTCATCAAGTCTGTCAGCTCCAAGCATTTTCATAGTTCAGAAATGTTATTTTTCGAGTTCGCCGCTCTTGCGTAACCTAATTAAACTGCTTTTGATCAAACTAGGAATAACACTAACTTGATTCAGTAGGTAGGCCTAGGTTCAACAAAACCAGTAATCCTACTTGTCATTACGGGGGTTAATTTCAGGCAAGTCATTTACTGTATACTTACCCAATGTAGCGGTCATGCTGGCTTTAAATTCATTTTTACACAGTCTCATCAGCAAACTAGTTTTTCCCACACCGGAGTCTCCAACCAAGATCACTTTGTAAAGTCGATCAATGCCATTCGCATCCATTCTCTTTAAAATAGTTTTCCGCTTTAATTTTGAGGTCTACTCCGAATTTTCTGCCTTATTCCATTTTCACTTCCAAAAGCGTTTTCAAAAGTATCACTGAGCTTTACATTTATTTGGTTATGAAAATACTGCTTAATATTAAATCTAAAAAAAAATATCACTCACAAGCAACTAAGAAACGGTGAACGAATAAACTTCGACTGCTTACTCTGATACTTTCTCAAATTACTGGCTCAGTAAGTACTAATTCACTAGTCAGTATCATCTTTATTATCCTTCCGATCAAAGCGCTTTAATGAGCTCGCTTAGCAGTGAACGTGGGCTCTAACGACCTCCCTATCACTTAAGATGGTGTAATCCCATTAAGCGCCTTTCCTAACGGCCTAACAAGTAATAACTTCTGGCCGGTGCCCCGCACTGTCACTTTGACGCGAAGCTTCAAGCAGGGAAACTGTGAATACCAATATTCAAATCAATGGTTGACTTGATTCGGAATGAAACCAGAGTCTACAGCTCCAGAAACCGATACTCTTAACACTCAGCCGTCGGAGCTGACGAAATTTCTAAAACACTGACAGTTCTAAGCTGCGTTTTTATAATGCTCTGTGTGTTCACATTATCATGTCGTTTCTGTTTTTACAAGCGTCTTAAAAATGTTTTAGATAGAAAATGACTAACCAAAAATACAGGACAACTGACTATTTACAACGTATACAAACAATTGTAGCACTGGGATGCGATAACCGAAAAGTAAATATTGTCTGCAGCTTAATCAGTTTGAAGTATTACACCGCTTTACACTCAAGATTATTTTCTTGATATATCAAAGTTCGGAACCTGCCGAGTCCGAAGAGCGGGTCTAAGAAAACCTTAGGGTTTGGAAAAGCACAGCAGCGCTAAAATTTTTCTCAAAAGCATTTTGTTACGCTTATACAGCCTATTGGTCGTACACAGCCTACCATTGCCAAAAAAACAAATATTTTTGAATTTTGCTTTCTACATCTGCAGTTTTTTTTCTTGTTTCGCCGCTAAGCCAAAACGAGCTGCTAGCTACTGAACCAGCTTCAAAATCTTTCGTAAGTTAAAATGATTTTAATTGAATTTACGATAAAATCCTACTTCGCTAAGCCCTAAAGCATACGAAACACAGGCGCTGTAAAGTGCTTGCTCGTAACAAAAACGATCTATTAAGCACTTGAAATATAAGTGGATGATTATTTTGCTTTTTACATTTGATACCGTCAGATTTTCTCCATATGTCAATCACAACAAACGTAACGCTCGACCCGGACACTATATTGTTGAAATAGTGCGTAAACGCGTCGTTTGCTATACGGCTTCAACTCAAAGCTTTCTCTGACACCCTATAGAGAACTCTGCTGACACTGTTCGCCGACAATTTTGAGCAGAGCCATAGCAGCCGCCCCCTCGAAACCCCTGATTGGCGGGAGCCCACACTGCCCAAAAGGGCTCCAAATTGCCTTAAAGTACCCAAAGTTGCACCAATTCACCAGCAAAATTTTGTTTTGCGATTGTGAATTGCTTTGAATACGATTGTTTGCGCTCAGATTCTGTAAGCCTGTTTCAGTTTTGAAAATTTTTCGCTATCGTTTCCTTCTAAATAGCGTCATAAACTGCCTAATGATGTCATAAAGAATATACTGTGTGCAAGAGTGCGTGTAGGACTTGAAAAAGGAGACCGGTGCAGAGTTGGATGCAATCATTTTTAATTTACATTCATTAATTTTAAAGAAATTAAATTTAAAATCATAAACACCTTGTGAGAGAATTTAAAATTTTATTTATTTGTTTATTTATTCGCATTTTTATCCTCTTATCACTAGAAAGCGACGGGGCGCTATGCGAGCTCGCTTAGGAGTTGCCGGCCATTTGTCTACCATCGGTTAGATGGGGTAATCCCGTAAAGTGTCTTTTCCAACGGCTCAACAAATGAGCTAGACGGTTCGCTTAACGTCATCGGTTCATTGCTGAATGTCTAGCAGGGAAGCTGTGAATACTAATTTTTAAGTCATGGGTTTGTCTCGACTCGAAATCAAACCCTGAGTCTACCGATACAGAAGCAGATGCTCTATCCCAGTGTTTCTCAACCGCCGGTCCGCGACTACTTTTCTGCCGGTCCGCAAAATAAATTCCAACATTATACCACAATTAAAATTGTGCTTTTTATTATAACCGCTTGGCTACACGCGCTCAATACTTTTTTCGTCAGCTCACAGACAAGTTCATAAGCAGTGTGCACTGCCAATTCATTGAGTTTTGCCTTTCTTGTAAAAAAAAAACGTTTGGTGAAATGAACCTAGCGCATATCACCGCTGATTTACTACGAGTTGTTGCAGTAGTATATGAAGACATTGAAATCTAAGAACAGATTTAACTGAAATTCAGCAGTATGATTACCGGAATTTGATCATGAAACGGAAACAAACAAACAGCCAAGTGTTTTCCTTTTCTTTCGAACACCTCATTAACTAGGCTTACCATGCGTTCTCCTTTTGGAGTACATGCCCTCCTTTTTGACCAAAAAAATTGTCCTCCGAGTACGCCAAAAATGCCGAAGTGTCCTCCTTTTCGGCATTATGAACAGTGAAAACATGTCAAATCATTCTTCCACGAAAAATTTGTGGAAGTTTCAGTGAAACTACGGCCTGCGGACGTGACGACTTTTTTTTGGTCTTCTTTTGCTTTTGGACGGAAAAATGTACATCTGTGCACGTGATGACCTTTTTTTCTATGGTCTTCACTTGTTTTTTGAGCAGAAAATTGGACATCTGCGAACATGACAACTTTCAAAGAACCTGTCCTCCTTTGGCGCAGTCAAAATATGGTAACCCTACCATTAACGAAAATCAAGTTGGTTATTTTAAGCACTTGGTATTAACATGACCTTTTTAATTGGTTTTTAAGGTGTACCTGTCCACAAAATTTATTTGGAAATTTTGCCGGTCCGCAACGTAAAAAAGGTTGAGAACCACTATTGTAAGCCTAATGTATAAATACCAATTGTTGGACGTCTGATGTGCTATCGGTGGTTTAGGAAGTGTTTTCTTGATGCAGCTTTCTTGAATTTTTATTGGTGAAATGGCACGGCTTGGATACACACGGAAAAATCGCAATCAGCCTCAATATATAATGAAAAAATACAAATTTCAACTTCAACTGCGCACAAGTTAATACAAAACTAGATTCGGCAAATTTTCAATACAGAAAATGAAGAGAAGTTACAAGAGCAATGGTGGAGTGAGCTTATGATTTCGGAATCGGAACTCCGCCAAATCATGAGTTGGATGCAATTGGCCCCATTCGTGAATTCATCCAAATCCAATTCGTGCGGTTGTAGAGTTACCACCATATAACCATTTTCGGTTTTGTTCTCTTCTTTTCGGATTGTATTTTGTTTCACTTTGTTTCGTTTATGATTCGTGAGAATTAATAATTCTTGGGTTGAAATTTTCGGTTGGCGTAGTAGATAAAGACATCGTTATCGGCCCAAGAGGTCTTGGGTTAAATTTTCGGGTCTGTTTTAAAGGCTTGTCTCCGCTGCGACATTTTTGCGTTGCCCAGGTGCTATGCCGCGTAGATGGACCCCGCCACTAGGCCTATAGTTTTGGCGTAACTTATAGCCTACTTCAAGTATAATAAAGATTACACTTTTGATTTTGTCTTAACGCACCTATTTTCGGATGCGAAATTCGTCAGCGTCCTCTTTTGTTCTCATTGGACCGTTAAGTAAAAAATAATGCAATGCGATAAAAAATTCATTTGTGTTTCCAAGCTTTCTTGGCGGCAAAAAAATATACGATAGTGAACCATGTTTTTTAAGCTTATTTAGATCAAGGCCGTATTTAGGGAGGGGGGGTGAGGGGGTTCAAACCCCCCCGGAATATTTTTATAAGTCTGAACCGAGACAGTTCAAGCCCTGCAATCATCAAAACATAGCGTAGTACGCAAGAGTAGGAGGTAACATTTTGCCCCGCAGGTCATTGCTGCGGTATGCGTTTCTTGATAAATCACAAAGGTCAGCGCTCCAGGCGCGGGGTGCCGTAGCATTTGGTATATCTGCCATATGTTTAATCAACGCCGTATTTAAGGCAGGTATAGGGGAATGGAACCCCCCAAGATGTTGTTTGTTAAGATGAGCTGTTGTTTGTTAAATTGATTGCTGTTATTACTAAAGTGGTCATCCGTCAGTGGTGTAAAAGGAGCAGGCGCCTGGCTTGTGCTGAAACTGTCGCCGTATTTGTGCACTACCAGTTTACTGCAAATTTCACAATAACGTCATGTTCAACCATGGTTCAACCAGTAAATAGCTTTGATTATGTGTCGGATGGTACTACTTGCTTGAAAAAGAAGTCACATTCTGAATAATTATGCTGAGCAAAGCTTGATATTTGCAATTATTTTCTAGTGGGCTAGTGCAAATACAGACGTATTAAAGGTGCAAACGTTACAAATAATTTGCTTATCTATTTTCTAAGGAAATTATCGTATTGCATAAAATCAATGCTTGCTCACAGAACAGAATATGAGTTTACATGAATGCAAATAAGAAAGTGATGTAATATTCCCCTCACTCTTTTTCAAAGCTCGTCAATTTTTTTTTCATTTTGTGCTCACAGCTGCAGCGAATCCTTTGAATAAGTGAGAATTAGTTTAGATACCGCACAAATACGGTGATCTATTCTTCATCCAAGGGTTTCTGCCCTGCAGCCTGCATGAATGCAACAAGCTGAGGGTCTGTTCCAATTTGATTTAAGTCTATCGGTGGACCTATATGAAAATTTAATCGTCAGCTTAGTAATGTCTCCCACTTCCTGCGCAGCACTTCTAATTTTGCTCTGTAGCCTACAGAAGCTAGCCTGTATTCGCTCTCCGTAAGCATCTGGACACTGTATGCAGTTGTATTTGCATTACCGGTACTCGGGAAGTTTTGGTCACGGGAAAATAGTTTTACCAGAAATAAACGAAGTTTTGGCAAAATTTGCACCTCTAGGTTTGGAAAATCGCAAAATTTTGGGTTTCAATCCGGGCTAAGATGTTGCTAGAGTTAACAGCCGTAATGCAATAAGTAACAACCGTTCATACAAGTATACAGCAATGACTGTAGTGCGTAGTGAATTAAGGTACCTTCACTGCAAACCACATCTTTACTGTGAGCAACGTATAACTCTCGCGTTGCTCACGCTTTTGATTAAAAATACCGTGGGTGCTTTTGATTGGTTTTTATTTTGGGTCTTGCACACTGGACCACGTAAGTTTAAGCCCAGCACCAGGATCAGCGGCATAAGCGCATTCAGGGAGAGCCACGGTGCCATATCCCCGCTGGCCTTGTCGTTGTTGTAAATTGTAGAACACACCTGCACGTCATTTAATCAAATGCGCCAAAGCTAATAAAGTAGCATCCTCCTTTTATTTATTTTAGCCAAGTTTTTTCTGCTTGTAGCCATACAAAGGCTGTTAGGCAGGCCTACTAAAATATTTTTGTTTTGTCTAGTAAGAGACTGCGGTAACTTCAGGTACGGTACGTCCTTTTACGATAAAAAGTGTGCCCAAATGAGTGTTTTGTTATGTGAAAACCGTAAAAAACTGTTGGCGGCTGGGGGTTTCGTCCCCAGACCCCGGTTTTGCCCCACTTAGCCAAATCCTTGGAGAGCCACTAAACAGCGGTAGCAGTGACAAAGAAAAAAATATTTAACAAGCATTGTAATGTAGATCTATATGCCAGAACACGTTAATATAGCGTACACAACTTCGTAAAAATTTATTTTAAAAATTTTGCTACATCGGTAGTGAATATTCGTATCAACCCCCCCCGAAATATTTTTCTAGATACGGCCCAAATCTAGACCATAATTTTTCCGATATATACCTCTATAAATAAAAAATATCCGACTTACATATCGGACAAATTGTAGGACTACCGGTACTCTAAGTCGGACCGAAAAAGAAAAAACACGCGCAACTTAAGTCGGATATTTCCGACTTAAGCTACATATCGAACAAATTTGCCTTTTGAAAAAAAAATCGGCCAACACGTTTTTTCAGTTTGTTAGACCATAATTTGTCCGGCCACGACCATGCCGCCGTCATCTAGAAAATCACTGCGATCGATTTCACACTGTCATAATTTGAATTTCATAAATGTTAGCTGCTGAATCAGCGCTTCCCAACATCTTTGGTGCGGTGACCCCCATTGATAAATTTCTCAAGTTGCAGTAACCCCAAGGATAAAGTCAGTAGGCTATTTATCAAATTCCTTTCAATAATATACAAAATTTTCAAGAACTTTTCAACATACACAACTCTAATAGGCTACCACAGGATCATAGGAATATCTTAGTTGTGAATGTGACTTATGCATGTCCCACCTTATTCACAATAATTTAATATATTTTGATATCCAAATTGGCTCTTGAGCTTCTTTCTCGTTTGTTTTTGTGCGCGGCTTTGCACGTTAAGTGCTGTGGCCTCTAAACTGTGGAGTAGCGAGAAATTTTGAAAGGGGGAGGGGGGCCATAATTTCCACATTTTTTTCAAGCGTAGTTTTTTCGGAAGAACCTATTTGAGCTTATTGTGAAGCAAAGAAAGGTTCTTGCTGGGGGTTCGTGGGTAGGCTCCTCCGGAAAATTTTTGAAAATTTCCATGCTGTTGTAATGGCTATTTCAGTGCCTTTTGAATCATTTTCACGCAAATTTTGTTTGAATTTTTTGACCCTACGCTGTAATTCTGAGTGCTTCGCCAAATATGATGCATGTTGTGCGCACATTTTCGATTATGCGTGCTTAAGACCAAAAGACGTAAGGCTTATACCGCCAAGGAAGAGGTTCGAAATTATGAAAAAATTGCATACATCAAAAACATTTTTGAAAATAGCTGGTGGGAGGATGCATACCCCTCATCCTAACCCCCTGGATCCGCCCCTGGCCATAAGCTGCAGAAACCATCAAAAGAGTCTGGCCTATTTCGGTAACTTCGCACCAATAATTTTGTTCTTATTTACTAAAAAGCAGAGTCAAAAAGGGGGGCCATGGCCCAATGCTCCCCTCTAAATACGCTCCTGGCTGTAAATGACTTTAGATGACCCCAGGCAAATTGTCAAATCGAAAAAATCAAATTTTCATCACACTGGTAGTATTACGCCGAAGCGTGTAACGAGTCGAGGGGCTCATCTCCGCGGCTTGGGCAGCACTGTACACGCCGCGATGGGTACGATAAACCGTTCTGAATTTAAGCGATAACGATAACACAGGTCAACAGCAAAATTTAAACAGAAATGGCAATCAGCTTTTTTGAAAGAATTTTTTCCGCTGATTCTAAATCTGCAGCCAGTTTTTGTCCATCACGTCAGATTTAAAAGATATTGTAAATTTTTTTATTGTGTTTAACTTTTCAGCTTAGATCATCTATTGTCGTGATTAGTCTTGACAGCGCTGTGCTTAGCAACCTTTTTAATGTAATAAAGCTTAAATCACAAACTCTAGTTTAAAAGGCCTCATTTTTACACCTTTTCACTTTTTTAAAAATTGTTACCGAATAGAAAGGTTTGACTGACAAAAATCTCGTTTATGACAAATTAGACGCTATCTGCAGTAGTATGAAATTATGTGGGGGGTTTGACTGTTGTTTCCAAGGAAATTATTTGCTGCTAAAATTGAAGTCATATTTTAGATCGTTTACAAAATATGTCACAATAAACTTCTATGACGTTACAAAAATTTTGCTTATGTGATGATAATCTAAATATTGTGATTGAACAAAGGTCTTTGATTTTAAATAAATAAAAATGAAAAAATCTAAAAAACCTGACGTGCTGGACAAATTTGGCTTGCAAATTCGAAATTAGCGTGATTGATTTTGTAAGATTAAGGTATTAAAGTCTCTGCAATAGGCTATTAACAGACCAAAACTTTGTTGACCAGTGTAATCAATAATTATAAAAAGCTTTGGACGATACCGATAATCGGTAAATCTTAATTCTTTAAAGCGATGGCGGTAACCGATAAATTATGGCCGATAAATTTTTCCGATAAATGTTGCGGTAAATTTTCAATGTGCAACTTAAATGACGAAATTTTTTTTAATAGTCAAATTGCAAAAATATTTTCCCACACTTTCAAAAAAGAAATCAGTTTGCGGACTCTGACGGGGCATTAAATAAAGCATAAAGAAATTTTTTTATTGCAACAAGACCATGGACACCGTTTATTTTTTCCGCAGCGCCTACTCCTTAACTTTGATTACTGTGAGCATAAAGAATCGTTTATCTCGTTAATTTATCGGCTACAACAAAATATATCACAAAAGCAATATTGGTAATCGATAAATAAAAACTAGTTTTAGCGATAACGATAATTGGTAATAAATGATCGCCGATCACTAACGCCAATAGTTTATCTCGATAGATGTCCATATCTGCGAAGGCCTAGTACGGTACACGACACCGTAGAAATATTGTAAAAATGGCAATTAAAGCATTTGATGACGACATTACGTCCCATTTGACCGGCTCGTGAATCGAACCCTGGAGATCTTGCACCAATAGCGATGTGCTTAGCACATGAGCTAAGCGGCATCTTGAAGCGTATTTAGGGGGGCACTACTATGCCATGCTCCCCCCTTATTGACTTTGCCTCTTAGTAAAAAAGATCAAATGTTGCTACGTGACACATATGTGCCAGAATCTTTTAATGACTTCTGTAGTTTACGGGCTAGCACCCCCCTTTTAAGGCTTTTCGATGCACCACTGCCGGCAGCTGTGCTAAATTAACTACTTTCACTCTGCATGCATTCACACGAGGAAGTGCTTTTACTGTTGGAGAATAAGCGTATTCTTACTATATATTTGCGGTACTTTTGGCTACTAAAATCTTACTTTTGTCTACTGAAAAAAGTACTTTTGGCTACTGAAACAATTTTTGATTGCTTTCGGCACTTTTGGCTATTTTTGGCATTTTTGGTTACTAAAAAAGAAGATTTGCGGCACTTTTTTTGGCAAAATTTTTTTTGGCACTCATGACTACTTTTGGCTACTGAAAAAAGATTTGCAGTACTTTTGGCTACTAAAATCCCGGTAACGGTTATTTATGGAGTGATTTTATAAAATATTTTGCTTTGCATTGCAGCTCCTCTGGGTTGCTCGCAGTTAGGTGACTAGGATGGTACAAGAAGATTTGCGGTACTTTTGGTGTGGGACTACGACTTGACCTTACCGGAAGTTAAACTTACTATCGAGATAGGTCAATGAAATGCCATCTAGCTTGTCAGTTGACGACTTTGTGTTAGCTGCAGATTTCAAAGGGTTTAAAAAGTGAGATCGTACTGACTTACTGATATTTTTTAAACTTTACCATACCATCTTGATTTAGTTTCTGAAAAATTTCTGATTCTGACAGTTATTATAGGTCAAACGCTTTAAAGGTAATGTTTTGTATGGACCGTAGATGTTGTTAGGCTATGACATCACAGATTACCAGTAACAGTCCTCTTACAGTCTACGCTATCTAAACTGCTAAAAGTCCCATCATAAGGGCTGGTAACGTTACCTGAGAAATACGTTGTTTTGCCTGAGAAATACGTTGCAGGGCTGGTAACGTTACCTGAGAAATATGTTGTTTTGTCCGAGAAATACGTTGCAGGTCTTGTTTGTCAAAATAATGACTAATTAAGGGGCGCCCTATTTTGGGGTATGACAATGACTGATGCAAAATGATATGTAGCACCCTCTAGTGGCCGAATATATCAAATTATTGTTTTTGAAGAGGAATGAAAAACATGCAAATGTTTATGAATCCATGTAAGCTCTATGATTTCATGTGGGGTACGACCAGGGAGTCGAACCGTTTATAATATCGCTCCGGTTCCGGTTCAGGTTCAAGAAATTTTGTTGTTTAACGGTTCAGTTCCGGTTCAGTTGCAAGACTTTTCAAAAATTTGGGTGCAGGTTCGGTTCGGGTTCAGTTGCACCAAACTTTAAAGGTTCGGGTTCGGTTCGGGTTCATCGAAACCAAATTTTTAAGGTTCAGGTTCGGTTTAGGTTCACTACATCCAAATTTTAAAGGTTCCATCAGGTTCGGTTCGGGTTCACCGAAAAAAAGCGGTTTTTACCGGTTCGCGGTTCAGGTTCGGGTTCACTTCAAAATTTTTAATTTGGCCAAAAACTAAATTAGGGTCTAGTATCATTAAAATAACGAAATATAAATTGCATGCCCGAATCAATTACGGTTAAATAAATACCGTATGTAAAAATTCATTAAATTTTGAAAAACAGTAGGAATGTTGCAAAGGTTGGTATAGGTCAATGCTTTATTGTTCTGATGATGTTGGTCGTCGGTACCACTACCAACGAAACGTCAACGAATAAAAAACCTGACTAGATGTAGTTGAAGTTACTGTAAAGTTACCGGAAGAACGAGAAAAAAATCCAAGTAAACAGAAAGAATGTTGCGCATCACAGCACATGCCTTAGAGATTTTTATTAATATTTTTTAAGAATCAGCTCAGGTTCAAACATTGTTACTAAACGATTTCTGTTCAGGTTTATGTCCACAAAATATTATAGGTTCGGGTTCGGTTCGGGTTCACTTGCACAAAATTTTAAAGGTTTGGGTTCGGTTCGGGTTCACAGATTTGAAATATTAAAGGTTCGGTTCGGTTCAGGTTGAATGTTCTCAAATTTAAACGGTTCAGGTTCGATTCGGGTTTACCGAAAATAAGCGGTTTTTACCGGTTCGCGGTTCAGGTTCGGGTTCGGTTCGACTCCCTGGGTACGAACTATGCATAGGGGCACACGCACTACAATTCTAGCACCCCCTAGCGACAGAAACCATTACTGTTTTGACTTGGATTAGGAATGTATAATAAATGGGCGCAGGGGCAAATGGTCACTTAGCTATTTGGGGCAAATGGGCACTTGAGAAAAATGGGCACCAGGAAAAATGGGCGCAATTATATGGGCAACTGGTCACCGGGGCAAATGGGTATTTGGGGCACTTAATTGGACAAACGAGAACTTTTGAGGCCGATGGGCATAGGGACAAGTAGGCATTGGGGGCAAATGGGCACTTGGGGAAAATGGGCACCGGGAAACATGAGCACCAGAGCAAACAGGTATTTGCGGCAAATGGGCACTTTGGAGCATAATGGGCACCTTGGGATCGATGGACATTTGGGGCTAGTGAGCATTGGGGGAAAATGGGCATTTGGGGCAAATGCACACCAGGAAAAATGAGCACCAGGGCAAATCAGCAAATGGGCATTCGGGGACCGATGGACATTAGGGCAGATGGACATGGACATTGTTGGGGCCGGGGGGGTTGGGGTCGGAGGGGGTTAGGTCGGGGGGGTTGGGGTCGGGGGTTTAGGGTTGGAGGGGTTGGGGTCGGGGGGGGTTGGTAGGTTAATTGGGGTGTTGGGGTCGGGGGGAGTTGGGGATGGGCGGGAGAGTTGAGGTCGGGGGGGGGGGGGTCAGAAAGCTAGGGGTTGGGATGTTGGGGTTAGGGTCAGGGGTGTTGGGGTTGGAAAGTTTGGGGACGAAGGGGTTAGGGTTGAAGGGGTTGGGGACAGAAGGTTGGGGTTGGGGGGGTTGGAGGTGTTGGGGTCGAGGTGTTGAGGTCGGAGGGGTTGGAGTCGGGGGGTTGGGTACGGGGGGTCGAGGTGTTGGGGTTGGGGGGTGGGGTGGGTCGAAGTGTGGGGGGTCGGGGTGTTGGGGTCCAGCTAGGGGGTTAGGGTCGGAAGGGGTTGGGGTCATGGAGGTTGAGGTCGTAGGGGGTTAGGGTTGGGGGGGTTGGATCGGAGGGGGTTGGGGCCGGAGGGGGTTGGGGTCGGAGGGGTTGGAGACAGGAGGGTTGGGGAGGTTGGGGTCGGAGGGGGTTAGAGTTGGGGGGGGTGGGGTCGGAGGGATTTGGGACGGGGGGTTGGGGATGGGGAGGTTGGGGTTGGGGATAGGAGGTTGGGGTTGAGGGGGATGGGGAGTTTGGGGTCGGAGGGAGTTGGGGACGGGGGTTTGGGGTCGGGGGGGTTGAGGTTGGGGGTTGGGGTCGGGGGGTTGAGGTCGGAGGGGTCGGGGTCAGAAGGGTTGGGGACAAGGGGGTTAAGGTTGAAGGGGTTGGGGACGGGGGGGGTTGGGATAGTTGGAGGTGTTGGGGTTGGGGTCGGAGGGGTTGGGGATGGGGGGGGGTTAGGGTCGCAGGGGTTGGGGACGGGGAAGTTGGGGTCGAGGGATTGGGGTCTCCGCTCCTTTCTTCACCTACCCCACATCTCAACACATATCCCCACACCTCTTCTCACCTCTCCCACACAACTCTACACACCTCCTCTCACACTTTCTCTCACCTGCCCCCACACCTCAACACACATCCCCGCACCTTTCCCAGTCCCCCCTACACCTCAACACATTTCCCCACACCTCTCGCCACCATTTGCTTATTTGCCCATTTGCTCCAAACTGCCCGTTTTCCCAAATGTCTATTTGTCCCAATGCTCATCGGTCCCAGAACGCTCCTTTGCCCCCAAAGTGCCA